>SJYT01027948.1:466531-574955 GCA_006410635.1 Cephalophus harveyi | reverse complement strand
TGGATGTGAGAGTTGGACTGTGAAGAAGGCTGAGCACCGAAGAATTGATGCTTTTGAACTGTGGTGTTGGAGAAGACTCTTGAGAGTCCCTTGGACTGCAAGGAGATCCAACCAGTCCATTCTGAAGGAGATCAGCCCTGGGAATACTTTGGAAGGAATGATGCTAAAGCTGAAACTCCAGTACTTTGGCCACCTCATGCGAAGAGTTGACTCATTGGAAAAGACTGTGATGCTGGGAGGGATTGGGGGCAGAGGAGAAGGGGACGACAGAGGATGAGATGGCTGGATGGCATCATTGACTCGATGGACATGAGTTTGAGTGATCTCCGGGAGCTGGTGATGGACAGGGAGGCCTGGCATGCTGCGATTCATGGTGTCACAAAGAGTCAGACACGACCGAGCGACTGAACTGAACGGAACTGCTCCTTAGAAGAATAGCTATAACCAACATAGACAGCATGTTAAAAGCAGAGACTAATCTGTCAACAAAGGTACGTCTAGTCAAAGCTATGGTTTTTCCAGTGAGAGTTGGACTATAAAGAAAGCTGAGCACCAAAGAATTGAGCTTTTGAACTAAGGTGTTGGAAAAGACCCTGGAGAGTCCCTTGAACTGCAAGGAGATCAAACCGTCAATCCTAAAGGAAATCAGTCCTGAATATTCATTGGAAAGACTGATGCTGAAGCTGAAACTCCAATAATTTGGCCGCCTGATGTAAAGTACTGACTTATTGATAAAGACCCTGATGCTGGGAAAGATTGAAGGCTGGAAAAGGGGATGACAGAGGATGAGACAGTTGGATGGCATCACCGACTTGATGGACATGAGTTTGGATAAACTCCGGGATTTGGTGATGGACAGGGAGGCCTGGCATGCTGCAGTCCATAGGGTCACAAAGAGTCAGACATGACTGAGCAACTGAACTGAACTGAATGTATGTGTAGAAAATAATGTTACATGACAGCATTTTAAGTACTATTAAATATGAAATGTCCAATAATAAAGTATTGGTTGAAAGTTATGATATATACATAGAATAGAATCTTGTTTTTATTAGACTACAAATTGAAGGAGTAAATTGTTAATTTGAAATTATATTGTCCTGAAAATTATCAAATGGCATTTTTAATGGATAAACCATATTGACAAAATCTGTAGTATGGACTCTTATTGTGAGAGCAAACCAATGGACATTATCATTAAATTAAAATATTAACAGATTATCTCTGCATGGTGGGTGCTGGGGGTTTTTCATGTCTTTTTGCTTATCCATATTTTATGTATTTTGTAAAATGAATGTGCATTTTATAATAAGGAAAAAGGAGCATCTGCCTTGCTTTGCTTGATGGAACAAGGAAGAGACCCCTTATGGACCCTTGACATTTTTAATTCTATTTGTCTGTTCCATTCCTGACTATAAGTTGAAACAAGAGAAGAAACAAACAAACAGGCACAGACTTCTTAACCATTTCCAGCTCTCCCAGCTCTCCTCATAGGATTTTTTTTTTTCTCCCTATTTGGGCACTAATATTGGCATTTTTGCAGCTTTCACTGCTTACCTGTCCATGATCCTGATTTGGGACAGGACAACTTCAGGAGATTCTCAGAGCACATTGTGAAGAAGAGATCTTTCAGTCAATCTACACTGAGAGATCTTTCAGCAAAAGTTTGCACAAATCCTCAGTTCTTCTTCACGGAGGAACAAAGTAACAGCGAGATACCTGCATTGGGAGTCAATGAGATCTTTGTGAAATATGGTCTTGATGTTTTAGCCCAGTGAAGTGGAAAGTCCTATGTTTGATGACTAAGGAAGTCACTGTGGTGATGGGGATGGATGTGGGTAATGTCCAGTAGATACTAATGATGTGCATCCCAGGGAAGTGATCAAGGACCCCCTTCTCTCAGAAGAGCTTCCATGGCAACAGTAAAGCATCCAGAACTTAATCAAGAGGCAGACAGGTAAGAACAACCTTTATTTTTTCAATTGCCTGCTCTTCAAAACGAGGCTCAGTTAGGCACAACTGAGTGTTGTTGTTGTTACTGTTGCCATTATTTAAAATCTAAAATGTGATGGGCTTTTGAGCAGCCAATCAAGTACACCACAGTGAGATTTTTCTCAGCTATTTAGCATTAAACATCAGAGACTTGGTGATGCTGAACTGCATGTGACAGTCTACAGGCCCAATTGCACTATGAGAATTTCTGACAAATGTTTACACAGCTGGAATGCTGTCATTCTGCTCTGTCTCTGCGATCTACACACAAAACATCAAAGCACTGATTACAGCATAGTACAAAATGCAAATGCGATGAACTCTGACGTGGCAGAAATAGTTGCACACAAGAAGTTTGGAGTTGGAGAAGAAGAAAATATTAGAAGTACATTAATTCATTCTTCTTAGTGGGATAATTGATATAATCTCAAGTATATAAAAAAATAAAGAATTACTTAGTGATAAATATGATCAATAAGACACTATAAAGTAATAAGGCAATGAATAAAATTGCCAGGTATAAATGTGTGTATATACATGTGTTGCATATGTATAAACTAGCTAGGTGTATATATGTACATCCCTGGTGGCTCAGACAGTAAAGATTCTGCCTGCCAATACAGGAAACTTATGAGACGTAGGTTCGATCCCTGGGCCGGGAAGATCCCCTGGAGAAAGGAATGGCAACCCACTCCAGTATTCTTGCCTGGAGAATTCCATGGACAGAGGAGCCTGACAGGCTACAGTCCATGGTGTTGCAAAGAGTTGGATATGACTGAGCAACTAACACTATACATATATATATATCTACATTTATATGTAGATATAAGAACTTCATTTTAATGGTTGTTTTCAGTCCCTCACTTAGAGGCAAACATGTTTATGCCCTTGCTGGCCGACTCCGGGTCTGCACTGCTGGTATTATGAGTCCTGGCTTGACCACCACCAGCACAGCTCCAGATCAATCCTCTCCCATCCTCCTTGATTCCCTCTTATTGTTATTCCTTCCTGGAAACCTCTTTTGCCCTAAAACAGTGGCTTTAACCACTCAAACACCCTCAGACAGTGGCTCGTACTTGTGAGTGACTTCTGCTCAGCATCCTTCTTCTTTCTAGGAAACTGCTATCCCGAAGCACCCACTTGCATGGACGAGCACTGTTACTTGCCTGACACCAGCGGAAAGCACAGCACGTGTTCCTGCCCTCCAGTGAGGGACCCTGGGACTCACAGTGTCTTTTTTTAAATAGACTGACCCCAAACAAATATTGTGAAAAGGTCAATGAATGGAAACCCGTCTTCAGGAAGTGGCCTCTCCGGGGGATTCCATGGTGCAGAAGAGCATCATCTGTGGACCGGTGGTTCACAGGTGTGAAGACCGGGCTTGCAGGGATGGGAGTCCACATAGCTTCCTGCAGACTGTCATAACCAGCCTCATGGCAGGGACTGTGACTTGAACACACTCCAGGCAGGGCCACAGATGGTTTTGGACTTGCCGTGTGGTAGAGTCAGCATCGCCCTGACTTCAGAAATATCTCGGTCTCTGTTTTTCAAATGCACTCAAGGAAATGAATCATCTAGTTTATTTTGTCTTCCCTGGTAGCTAAGCTAGTAAAGAATCTGCTTGCAATGCAGGAGATCCCGGTTCGTTTCTTGGTTCGGGAAGATCTCCTAGAGAAGGATAGGCTACCCACTCCAGTATTCTTGGGCTTTCCCGGTGGCTCAGAAGGAAAAGAATCTGCCTGCAATGTAGGAGACCTGGGCTCGATGCCTGGGTTGGGAAGATCCCCTAGAAAAAGGAATGGCAATTCACTCCAGGATTCTTGCCTGGAGAATCCCCATGGACAGAGGAGCCTGGCAGGCTACAATCCATTGGGTCACAAAGAGTCAGACATGACTGAGCATAGCTAACTTAGTTCATCTGTGTATGTGTGTGTATATAAATATATGTTTGTACATAATTATATAGGTGCATGTAGGTATGGTCTATGTATACACATATAAATGTATCCAAAAGTACCTTTTTTCAGGGAGTATAGTTTATTTTCTTTCCAGTTCAGAAGCTGTTATTACAACAAGTGTAGCTCTGGGCAACCTGCGGGAGCCAGCAGTGATAGCAAATGCACTGACTATATTTTCTTTTCCTTAAACTTTTTATTTCATATTGGACTATAGCTGATTAACAATGTGAGTTTCAGGTGAACAGTGAAGGGACACCGTCATACATATATGTGTATATAAAAGTACTTTTTAAAAGATGAAGCTGCTACAAAGCACAGCAGCTTTGTTTTTGGTTTAGTCGCTAAGATACCCCTTCCCTTCTCCAGGAGCTCTTCCCAACCCAAGGACTGAACCCAAGGACTGGATCTCCTTCACTGGCAGGTGGATTCTTTACCAATGAACCTCGTAGGAAGCCCCCAAAGCACTGAACTGAAATCTATATAAACCAATATTTATATAGATCACTTGATCTATACAAATCAATAAGTGCTGAGTCATAAACAAAAGGGCTTTCCAGAGCAGAAGGACAAGGCCCAGAATATTCTGAGCAGAGCACCACATAGAGACACAGGAGTTCCTGCTAAGACAGCCTGACTCAGCAAGACACTCTTTCCCACAACTTAGTGGTTATCTGTGCACCTTTCTTCCTGATGGTTACAGTTTCAAGTCATATCATTCTCCAGTGTATTGCTTGGGTCCTTTCTATTTTGTGATCACTGAACCTTGCTATAAAACTGTACTGTGTGAGTATAAAGTTTGTGAGCTCTGATAATAGACTTTTCACTTTGAGTCCACAGGATACCATGGCTATGCTGGAATACAACGTGGGTATCTGAAAAGAAGGACTGAAATGGATGCTATGGTCTTCAATTAAATTACCTCACCATCTCTTTCTGAGATACCTTGCTGCACTAAGGAATCAACAGTCAAATGAACTCAGTCTCTCAGAACCCATGCAGAGGAATTCAATATACCAACTCTTAGGGAGATAGCTTCTACCATTTAAATAATGCAACAGAAGGAGCCAGAGAAAGAAGTTACAAAACATGGGCAGAATAAAGACCTCTATTTTTTCACTGGATGGAGACTTTCTCTTTGCTAATTAACTAATTTTTCCTTTATGCATGACTACTTTTTCACGCCCTAGCCAAAATGAAAACAGAAGACTTCAAGACTCAAAAATTAAATGGTCGTTGTGTGTCTGTTCCTAATTATCAGGCCACTTCTCTGAGGCTCACTTTGATCTCCATCAAAACCAGGAGATTCATCTGGATGACCTCTAAGATCACGTTCAAACTCCAGATCCTGTTAATTGATGACATTACTGCTGGTACCCTAGATGTACCACCTCTTCATCTCCCTTCTATCTCGAGATAGCAACACAGGTCAATCAAATCCTATTTCACACACGTACACACGCACTGGTACTAAACACTTAACTCAGAGCCCTAGAAACCAATTCATCAGAACATCACACACTTTCCTTTTCTAGAACTGTAGAATGTGGGAATAATATTCTTTTTATCAATATTGATATTGGCAAAATCGATTGGCTGATGGGAATTTTCAGCCAGATGAAATACACAGCTATTTTGCTGGAAAGAGAATGGCTTTATCTGATTTTTGACTTCTTCAAAATCACCCAACTCAGTCCTGAGTCCATTACCAGGAGGAAAGGTGATTTGGGAAGACCTGGAGATGAGATTTTTCCATTCCTATGATTTCACTCCATGCTATCTGGATGACATCATCTTTTATGTTACTCTTAAAATCCTCAGACACAATGTTCTTATCATTTAGGGATTAATACTTAAGGATATATTTAGATACAAGACACATTTCATATTTAAAAACAAAAATATCCTCTTTATTATTGCCTTTCCCATGCAACTGCTTATCCTCTGCTAGTGATGCAATGCTACTTGGGAAAAGTTGCTGGTATATTTCCTCCCTAAACAATAAGAAAAAAAAAAGGATTTTCTAAGAGAAGCACAATGTATGTTTGGAATAATCAGAAATTCTATGTCCCTCAATCCCCTCCTCTCTCGAATGAAGGGTTTGGATTAAGATCCCTTTATGTGCTAACATTCTAAGAAAACCAAGTGTTTTATTCAGTCCATCAACAGACTTCAACCTGAAGTAAAAAAGTCAGACTCAAGAGTCAGGAGTGTCCCAGGTCCACATGGCAAGGATACATGAGATGCTGAGTCTGAAGAAAACACATGGGTCTTCAGCTTCTGCAACTGATGCAATGAGACACCATGAAGGATGCTGACCCTTCAGTTCAGTTCAGTCGCTCAGTTGTGTCTGACTCTTTGCAACCCCATGAGTCACAGCACATCAGGCCGCCTTGTCCATCACCAGCTCCCGGAGTTCACCCAAACTCATGTCCATTGAGTCGGTGATGCCATCCAACCATCTCATCCTCTGTCGTCCCCTTCTCCTCCTGCTCTCAATCTTTCCCAGCATCAGGGTCTTTTCCAATGAGTCAGCTCTTCGCATCAGGTGGCCAAAGTATTGGAGTTTCAGCTTCAGCATCAGTCCTTCCAATGAACACCCAGGACTGATCTCCTTTAGGATGGACTAGTTGGATCTCCTTGCTGTCCGAGGGACTCTCAAGAGTCTTCTCCAACACCACAGTTCAAAAGCATCAATTCTTCAGCGCTCAGCCTTCTTTATAGTCCAACTTTCACATCCTACATTACTATTGGAAAAACCATAGCCTTGACCAGACGGACCTTTGTTGACAAAGTATTGTCTCTGTTTTTTAATATGCTGTCTAGGTTGGTCATAACTTTCCTTCCAAAGAGTAAGCGTCTTTTAATTTCATGGTTGCAATCACCACCTGCAGTGATTTTGGAGCCCAAAAAATAAAGTCTGACACTGTTTCCACTGTTTCCCCATCTATTTCCCATGAAGTGATGGGACCAGATGCCACAATCTTAGTTTTCTGAATGTTGAACTTTAAGCCAACTTTTTCACTCTCCTCTTTCACTTTCATCAAGAGGCTCTTTAGTTCCTCTTCACTTTCTGCCATAAGGGTGGTGTTATCTGCATATCTGAGGTTATTGATATTTCTCCTGGCAATCATGATTCCAACTTGTGCTTCTTCCAGCCCAGCGTTTCTCATGATGTACTCTGCATAGAAGTTAAATAAGCAGGGTGACAATATACAGCCCTGATGGACTCCTTTTCCTATTTGGAACCAGTCTGTTGTTCCATGTCCAGTTCTAACAGTTGCTTACTGATCTGCATACAGATTTCTCTAGAGGCAGGTCAGGTGGTCTGGTATGCCCATCTCTTTCAGAATTTTCCACAGTTTCTTGTGATTCACACAGTCAAAGGCTTTGGCATAGTCAATAAAGCAGAAAGAGATGTTTTTCTGGAACTCTTGCTTTTTCCATGATCCAGCAGATGATGGCAATTTGATCTCTGGTTCCTCTGCCTTTTCTAAAACCAACTTGAGCATCTGGAAGTTCACGGTTCATGTACTGCTGAAGTCTGCTTGGAGAATTTTGAGCATTACTTTACTGGCGTGTGAGATGAGTGCAATTGTTTGTTCGTTTGAGCATTCTTTGGCATTACCTTTCTTTGGGATTGGAATGAAAACTGACCTTTTCCAGTCCTGTGGTCACTGCTGAGTTTTCCAAATTTGCTGGCATATTGAGTGCAGCACTTTCACAGCATCATATTTAAGGATTTGAAACAGTTCAACTGGAATTCCATCACCTCCACTAGCTTTGTTTGTAGTGATGCTAAGGCCCACTTGACTTCACATTCCAGGATGCCTGGCTCTAGGTGAGTGATCACACCATCGTGATTATCTGAGTCGTGAAGATCTTTTTGTACAGTTCTTCTGTGTATTCTTGCCACCTCTTCTTAATATATTCGGCTTCTATTGGGTCCATACCATTTCTGTCCTTTATTGAGCCCATCTTTGCATGAAATATTCCCTTGGTATCTCTAATTTTCTTGAGGAGATCTCTAGTCTTTCCCATTCTATTGTTTTCCTCTATTTCTTTACATTGATCACTGAGGAAGGCTTTCTTATTGCTCCTTGCTATTCTCCAGAACTCTACATTCAGAGGGATAGATCTTCCTTTTCTCCTTTGTTTTTTGCCTCCCTTCTTTTCACAGCTATTTGTAAGGTCTCCTCAGACACCCATTTTGCTTTTTTGCATTTCTTTTTCTTGGGGATGGTCTTGATCCCTGTACAATGTCACAAACCTCCATCCATAGTTCATCAGGCACTCTGTCTGTCAGATCTAGTCCCTTAAATCTATTTCTCACTTCCATGTATAATCATAAGGGATTTGATTTAGATCATATCTGAATGGTCTAGTGGTTTTCCCTACTTTCTTCAATTTAAGTCTGAATTTGGCAATAAGGAATTCATGATCTGAGCCAGTCAGCTCCCAGTCTTATTTTTGCTGACTGTATAGAGCTTCTCCATCTTTGGCTGCAAATAATATAATCAACCTCATTTCAGTGTGGGCCATCTGGGAATGTCCATGTGTAGAGTCTTCTCTTGTGTTGTTGGAAGAGGGGTTTGCTATGACGAGTGTGTTCTCTTGGCAAAACCCTATTAGCCTTTGCCCTGCTTCATTCCATACTCCAAGGCTAAATTTGCCTGTTACTCCAGGTATTTCTTGACTTCCTACTTTTGTAATCCATTCCCCTATAATGAAAAGGACATCTTTGGGGGATGTTAGTTCTAAAAGGTCTTGTAGGTCTTCATAGAACCATTCAACTTAAGTTTCTTCAGTGTTACTGGTCTGGGCATAGACTTGGATAGCTGTGATATTGAATGGTTTGCCTTGGAAATGACCAGATATTATTCTGTCATTTCAGAGATTGCATCCAAGTACTGCATTTCAGACTCTTGTTGAGTATGATGGCTACTTCATTTTTTCTAAGGGATTCTTTACCACAGTTGTAGATATAATGGTCATCTGAGTTAAATTCACCCATTCCAGTCCAGTTTAGTTTGCTGATTCCTAGAATGTCAATGTTCACTCTTGCTGACCCTTATGACCTCACAGGTAAGCCTACCTCCTAGCTTTCACATCGCTACTCTGGTGGTCTTTATCTGCTATTCCCCTCTCAGGAAAGGAAAGAAATGGTCAGAAAGGCAGCTTCACACGAGGTAGCCAAACAGCCATCTCCTGACAGAACTAACCAGGATTACCTGCCACCAGGTCAAATCAAACAAGATATGACCTGTGATGAGATTCCTCCATTAACTACAAGGCGATTCATTGAAAATAACAACAATGATAACAATAAACTGTTTACCAAGATATGATTGACATACAGAAAGCTGTACATACTTAACGAATGTAATTTGATGAGTTTGGGATATGTACACACTAACACCGCATGGACAGAGAAGCCTGGTGGGCCACAGTCCATGGGCTTGCAAACAGCCAGGTGATTGAGTAACTAAGTGTGCGTGTGCATGTGTGCACACACACAAAACCATCACTAAGAATCTATGCCATAAGCAGCCATCCCTCCAAACATTTCCTCCTGTCCTCTTTATTTTTTGTGATAGGAACACAACATAAGATCTACCTCCCGGCACGTTTTTCAGTGTACAGCACGGTCTCACGATCGGCTCTGCGTTGTAGATATCTAGGACATGAAATGTGAGCAGACAAAAAGGCCAAGTGCATTTTCAGACTTTCTCAAAGTCTGCCTTGTTTCTCAAGTCTAGAAATGCACCATCTGCTCTGTCACATCTTGCCATGCTTCCCCACGGCTGACAGTCTCACCAACCCCTGGGCCTCAGGACCCTCACGCCCCACATGCCGACCCTGCTCTGCTGGGTGCAGGCAAAGGGCCCCACCAAGTGGGTGGCACGTGGCATCCTCAGGGCCCCCGACAGCATCGGACAGCACAACAGAAGGGTCATGGAGAAAGTAGCTGCCCTGGGGATGTAGCCAGTGGGGAGGAGAGATGAGAAGAAACCGAGGGCAGGAGGAGCCTTCTCTCCCCGCTCTGTGCGTTACTCTGGGCTGCGTGATGCCCCCCCTTGCACACATCCACAATCCCACACTCCAAGAACACACCTGGCCACAAATCCAGTGCCTCTCTCGGCTCTTGATGAGGTGGTGGCCAGTGCAGTAACAACAGGACCAGCCTTTGGCATTTTCTTCTCTCACACTTTCCCTTCATCCATACCCTTATCCTTGGGACTCACAAGTAAACTGAGAACAGACTGAGCTTTCCCTTGCTCTCTGCTCCATGGGAGCCCCAGGCTAAGACCATCGGTGCCAGAGTGCTTCTAAAAAGCAGGTTCTTGAGAGAAAACTTTGCAGCAGGATTGCTCGTCTACCCAAAAGCAGTAGGGGCCCTTCAGAGCAAAGCACCCACAAGCATAAATGGAGCTTCTGAGCTGGCCAGGACACTGGTCCTAATTCCCTGTAAGAGACAGTGTTGCCCCAACGCAGCGGAGCCAGACGGGGAGGACTAAATGTGGAGGCCACGTGGGAACCTCTGTGAACTTCCATGTCCTGGCAATGACTGTTTAAGGGGAAAATATAACTACGGCCTAACAAAGGGAGATAAACTAAACCCTTAGGCTCAAGGTCTGGTCACACCACAAGGCAGTAAATCCAGACAGGAAAACCTAGAAGGGGTAGTAAGGAGAAGGAAGCTGAATTTCAGTTTCGGCCTCAGGCCAGCGACAGCAGTGGGCATGGTGGTTTGGATTACTACTCTTTTAGCCCAGGTTTATAGAAGGTACCAACCAGCCCTGAGCTTGAGGAAGGGAAGTCCATCACCGGGTTGGAGTCATAACCTTGACACTATTTAGGGAAGAAGTGAAAGTGCTTTCATCCCCAAAGGAATAAAAGAACAGAGACCCATATTCTAGCACGCACACCAGAAAGGGAGCCCAGGGGTGCGGGAAGGAGGTGTACACTGTGGATTCCTGAGACACAAGCTTCCTGAATCATTGAAGTCTTTAGATTATTCTCAGTGCCCCCTGCTGGATCAGACACTATCATGACCACCCATACTCTTGTTGGGATTCTTGAGCTTTGACACAACTGGGGTCCACCTGCCCCAAAGCACTGCCCATTATGGTCATGGATGGCCTGTGAGCATGACTTCCCGGCTCCCTCAGCGTCGGCTGAGAGGTACTGACACAATCAGGTCTTCATAGCAGTGAAACCCCACCAAAAACTCAACCTAGAGATGAGACTCTCCACCCTTTTCATCCTCAGGGGGACTGATCGAAGCCATGGGCTCTCCTGGCACCTTCCTGGAAACGCCTGCCACTTGCCTTGCGTGGAGCAAGCAGGTCTCATCAGCACCATGCAGTCTGCCTGCAGCGACACTCGAGGACACGGCTGCTGCAGTACCACTTTCTGTCTGGACTAAGACAGCTGGTTTAGAAATCGTTGTGTATCATTAAGCTACGATCAGTGAGTAGTCACATCAGGACTGGTGTCTGCACAAGGCAGGAAGATGTGAAGACAAGGGCTTGTGGTGTCTAGAACAGGAAAGCTCCTTGAGGCTGGAGAATGTCAGCATGGGAAACAACTGGAATTCACCAAGATTCACTTTTGAATTTCAGAGATGAGAAAATTAAAGCTTAAGGCAATCTCTTGCCCTTCCCAGGGTTATAGGGCTTACACAACAGTACAACTCAGACTAGAACTCATGTCTTGGGAGTCTTAAATCAGACTGCTTTCAACTGCACCAGACTATGTGCAGCAAGGGTTGGCTTACTTCCCCACTACTCCCAAGAGGGTGGTTTCTACAAACTGTTTATTTGGCCCCAAAGAAAATATGGATGTCATGTCAGGCCATCACATTAATGAAGATGATTTACACATAACTGAGATTTCTGCATGGACCTAACTTTGAAACAACAATTACAATTACCTTATTCTCCTTGTTACCAATGCAATTTCCATACACAGAATCACACGTTTTACAGAGTTCATTCACTCACCATTTCCAACTCTTCCTACAGGAACACATTCAAATTTATGGTACATAAGTCAGTTTTGCATCTGAACATTCCCCAGTGACTGATCATTTCTTGGTAAATGGTCAAAATTGAATTTCTGGAGCTATAAACTTGGGTATCCCATACCCTAGGCCATTTTCAGTAATTCCTAAAGCCCAGCTTAATTTTTACACAGTTTGATAGCCTCTGTGCTTGAGATTACTGTGGGGAAATTACTGTTTCAAAGCACCCAAGAGTACCCTAGTGAGTGAAAAAAAAAAAAATGAATGAAATATTCACAAGTGTCTGACATTCTCCCAGACAGTTATGTTCACAGAGCAGGAATCGGAGTCATTACAATGTTCTGTGACCTTACATAACATCTATGGACCTCAGTTCTTCAATCCTAAAATGAGGACTTGGAGAAGATGATCTCTGTGGACTGCTTAAACTCTAACATTTTATGATTCATTATGATTTTCTCCTTCACGTATTTTTCCCTTTCTTATTTCATTAAAGTTCCATCTCCCAAACTCTATCCTGTTTGTTTACAGATCTATTTTTAAGATCACAATACCTTGCTCTTCTCTCAAGAAATATTGAAAATTTTAATTAACTTTGATGAAATATTTTGATATGAGTTGCTGTAGGAAATTAGGCAATTTGCACCACCCTTAGATCACAGATGCATTAGTGTGTGGCAGGTGGGGATTCGGTACACACAGCTTCTCAAATGCAGGACTCTCAAACTTCAGATAATGATCTTAGCTGTTACATAATGCATGAGAGCATTGTATTAACAGGAGCAACTTGATAAGTCTAACAAAAACAAAAGGAAATGTACCTAATCCTAAGAATACTTGCAATTCAGCTCTATCTTTCATGTGTTGAAATGCTTCTGTGTATCTTGGATTTATACAAAATAGACAGATTGCACTTAATACACTCTCAAAATCTTATTTATGCACCATTACTATTAAAGAGGAAGACAGTAAACAGGCCTATAATAAAAGTACAAGAGAAAAGCAAAAAGAGCAAGGCAAAGGGAATTAAAAGGAGTGACTTGCTTGACAGCGTTGAGCTCTAGCCTCTAGCAAATAAATAAATAGTAATAAAAAGAAAGAAAATAAAAAAGGATATACATACTATATAGGTAAGTAAAGCATTAAAACATTTTTTAGGTCCTTCTATTACATTTAGACTCTCATGCAGATATAAAACGACCTTAAGTAACTCAATATTTTTGTTTAAAGTAGGTATCAGGAAGGGCTATTTGCCAAATCAAAGTCTGTAATCTCCCACCTTCCTTTCTGTGCCCTTTCAAATCCCAGCTTCTAGATGGCTCGCGATTCTCTTTCACTTTCTAGTTAACAAAATTTGGCTACTTCGGTTGACCCCTCCTGAGGTAATTTCTTCCAATTTTCCCTCTTGAAAATGTTCGGTACTCTGAAGCTGCTTCTCACTTACTCCCTGAGGACACTATTGATGCTTCCTCAGTCCGAATATGATCATCACGTGAGATGCCAGGAGAAACGTGCCTGGGACAATGCTACCCTGATGACTGGGGAAAGCTTCTGTCGGCAAACAACGCTCCACACCCCACACGACAGAAAAAGAAGGGCCTCAGCATGCTGGCAACCTATTTCTGAAATGATGTCAATCCCTGATTTAGGCTGATCTTGTTAGAGTTTCCATGTTTCCACTTCAAAGGCTTTATTATGGGAGTGTGCTATAGTCAACCAATCCTCAGATTAACTCCAGGTTTAATGAAACTTGATCTGCCAGTTCTCAGCTCAAGCCTTTGGAGGAAAGAGCCATTACTTTCAATTTCTTGGTCAATCCCATGGTCTTTATTACACTGATTGTGTGCTAACCTCAGAGAGCAGAGCCAAGCAAGGGATTGTAGGTAAAGGGAGGTGGATTGGATTTTAATTGAACTTTAATTTACAGAGAAGAAAAACTGAGACTGATGGGCAAAAGAAAAGCTGGCTCCTGCAAATGTGAGCCTATGACCAGAAGAAGTATTTTAAGTCCCAGAAATGTAAGAGATGGACTTTTCTGACCATTTTAAGTAGATTTCCTGACAGAAATCGGGGAACAATTATGCTTTCTTTCCACACTTGGAGGCTCCTCTCTTGCACCCTAAACAACACAGGCTCCCTCTTAGGTTTCCTCCTTTTTTTATTCACAGATTGGGGAATCCCAGTCACACCACTGTCAACAGCCCAAAAAATGGCAGAGGGTGGTGTCCAGATTTCCCAGACCCCTGTATTTACCCAATAATTCTCTCTGCACTTTTTCCTACCCACTGATTATTCTGCATAACTCCATTTTTAATGCAGATGTGTCTCAAAGTTCTATTCTTGGTCCTACTATTTTCCTGCTTCCTAATCTGACTTTGGCCACCTGATGCAAAGAGCTGGGAAAAGACCTTGATGCTGGGCAAGATTGAAGGCAGGAAGAGAAGGGGATGACAGAGGATGAGTTGGTTGGATGGCATCACCGACTCAATGGACATGAGCTGGAGCAAGCTCCAGGGGTTGGTGATGGACAGGGAGGCCTGGCGTGCTGCAGTCCATGGGCTCACAAAGAGTCAGACACGACTGAGCGACTGAACAACAACTCTGGACAGTCACTCCGTTGCCACAGTTAAGGTCTGAAACCGATTCCCAGGCAAATCTCTCTCAAAATCAAACACTCAGACTCAACATCTGCCAAGCTTCCTGGTTATCTTCCTCTTTTTTCTTAAAGGTTGAAAGCAGCTCCCCAGCTAGAAAACTCTGAATCTTTTCCCACCTTTTTCTCATCGCCCACATTCAATCTGTCAGTGGTTGTTATGAGCCTGCAGGGATGCTCTTTCACTTCGTCCTCATTCTTTCCATAGCCCAGACTGACGCCCTAGTTCAGACACTGCCTCCACCCTGACCTGTCTGGCCAGAGCCCTGCCTACCGCCTGGCGCCTCAGCCCGCATTAGCATCACTGGGAGAGCCTGCCACAAGTGCAGAACCCCAGGCCCCACCCAGACCCACCCCACCGAGTCAGAAGCTGCTGCAGCAGGATTCCCTGGGGCTTCTGCTCATTTACATTCGAGAACACAGCTTCATGCCTGTGCTTCCCCTCTTTCAGCCTCCCTCCGCCCTGGTGCCCCTTTTAAACTCAGGAGACTTTCAAGATCAAAAACAGAGGACGAGCATAAACACGGCTGCAACCAACAGGACTTGGCACCCCTGAAAAGGCTTTATACTGGAAGCCCTACTGGTTCACTGGGCTGAAAATGGCATACTGGTTCACTGGGCTGTAAATCTATTCATGTGGGTCAAAAAAAAAACTATGTGGTTTTATTGTTGGACCTTGATAATATACATGTGATATGTGAGAAGGCTATTTCCCCTGCCTTTTTCTTGTTTTTATTGTCATTTTTCATGTTTTCGAGTGTTTCCCCTGGATTTTATTATTTTTACTTTTTACATTTTCTTCCCCATAATATTGAGAACAAATGCATATTCCTAATAAACCTTGCTTTTTAAACTCAGAATTGCAGCACATTTATAACTGAACTGAGACAGAACTGCCATCTCTTTTGGATACGTGACAAAATACAAGTCAATTAAGGAAAGATAGATTATTAAGAAAGAGCATATTTGGAGGCAATTGACTAGACATAAAAGTATGACCTGTAATATTATCTCACATTTTGCATCAAGATAAACTAAAACATGGAACAAAGATTAAAAGCCAGTATTAAACAGAAGGCTTAGAATGGTAGAACGTATGTGTAACCCTGGGAAAATGCAGACCTTTCCAAACACTAGTGTATGAAAACAAAACAAACATCATGAGAAAAGTCAAAAGGCAAACAGTCCATTAAAAAAACACTTGCAACTCACACAACTTTTAAAGATTTCTATAACTAATTTATAATTAACACCTTTAAATTTATAAGTAAAAAAAAACAATGACCCAATCAAATATAGGCAAAAGTAGTAAATAGTGAGTTTATGGGGAAAAAACACAAAAGTATCTCAATATAAAAACAAGATGTCCAAATTCACTCCTAAAAAGAAAAGTGCTTATTAAACTCCTCCAAGCTTCCTTTATTTCATAGATAAGACTGTCAAAATTTGAAAGATGTATCTCTCATTGTTGGTAAAACTATTGAAGAAGTACCATGAAGAAAATAAATGAACATAAATCCTACAAGTAACAATCCTTGATAGCTATCAAAATTAGAAACTCAATATCTTTTGAACTCCACAACCCTAGTTCTTGCAATTTATTCTTGAGGTTTCCTTGCTACATGCAAAGTGACAGATTTACATTGTTTGTAAAAGATTAAAGCCACTAAAATAACAGCAGGAAACCAGTAAAATAAACTACAGTACTTCCATAGCCTTTAGCTTTTAGAAAATACAGAAAATTTCCAAAATGTATATTTTAAGGAAAAAAAAAAAAGCAAAATAGGAAACGTGTATAAAGTTTCCTACATGCTACCTTTTGTGTAAAAGGGTGGGAAATAATGTACATTTATCTTTGCATAAAGAGCCTTTGGAAGGATATCCATGAAAAACAAGTAAAATTGGTTACCTGTGGATGTTGGAGTTTGACTATGAGCTGAGCAGATGGGAAAGATATATAGTATGCTTTTTTGGGCAATATAAGTACATATATGTATGCATATGTATACATGATCAGTCGTGTCTGACTCATTGGGACCCCAAGGACGGTAGCCCACCATTCTCCTCTATCCAAGGGGTTTCCCAGGCAAGAATACTGGAGTGCATTCTCATTTCCTCCTCCAGGGGATCTTCCAGACCCAGGGATAAAAGCCGAGCCTTCTGTGTCTCCTGTGTTGCAGGTGGATGCCTTAGTGCTGTCTCGGGGTAAGCCCCATAAGTACATATACTGTTCCATAATTCTACAAAAGCACTTCTCAAAGTCTCCACATTTCTACAGGTTATCGCTTCAACTTCTATACCAATACTCAACCTAACTCTAATATTCCTTCCTAGTATCATCTTCTACCACCCAGCCTTGCTGAACTGCATGTTAATCCCCTGAAATGCTGTGTACATTTTCCAGGTTATTATTTAACGATCTTTCTCACTTCAAAATGCCCTTCCATCCCTCCTAACAGTTTAACAAAACATCTTTGTCCCCTCAAAACCATTTTTTCTTCTCCGATCCTTCCCTATTAAAGGAGCTGCCTCCTCTTTGGCACTCTGTTCTGTATTATAATCCGATTGTTTCATTTTCATTATTGAAAATAGGTATTTTACTAAAAAAATATTGGTAACATATCAATGAAGAGTATGAAAATCATAACAAACTAATATTATACAGGCAAAGAATACTTTTACAGTACAGTTAATGATTATGGTCAAAATACAACTATACAGAGTACAGATGAGCAGTATAGCATCATTTACAGTGATAACACTCTGATCTCATGGCTTTTTAGCTATCTATGAGAACTTAAGCTCTTTAGCTAAGGGTTTCTCTAGCTTCTGGAGAAAGGAATAGCAACCCACTCCAGTATTCTTGCCTGAAGAATTCCATGGACAGAGGAGCCTGGTGGGCTCCAGTCCATGGAGTCACAAAAAGTAGGGCATGACTGAATGATTGACACTAACTTTTTTCACATTTATTTCTCTAGCTGCAAAGAACTTTTAGACTTTAAAATATGCACCCACATATTTCTTTCACATTTTTATCACTTGTATTGTGATTTTGATTAATTAACTCTTTCCAGTCCCTTTTTTCACTTAGAAACAGTGGAGTGGTTTCTGTGGAAAGCTAAAGGTATTTCTGAGGTCCAGGAGAAAATACAGCATCCTTGCTTCTCAGGATGACATGAGGGATACATATTTCCTAGAAGCTGGCAATGTTGGGGGCTTCCCTGGTAGTTCAGATGGTAAAGAGCCCCTGGGTTGAGAAGATACCCTGGAGAAGGCAATGGCAACCAGTACACTTGCTTGGAAAATCCCATGGGTAGAGGAACCTGGCAGGCTTCAATCCATGGGGTCACAAACAGTCGGACATGACCGAGTGGCTTCACTTTTTCTTTCTTTCTTCTTTGGCAATGTTCTGATAGCCTTACAAATTTATAGAGCCTTCCTGTGTTTTATCTTTTTGCTGTGTCCTAATTACCTTGAAGACCCCAAGTCCCTGAAATAATCTCTTAGGCTCACTGATTATAAAGCCGAGGAAATTATATTTTGTTCTCCCTGGCACATTTTTTTGCCTATTTCTCCATTTTGCCACCCCAATGCAATTTAAGATTCTTTATCTCTTACACGCATGCAATTTAATAATCCCTGTTAATTAAACTCTTGTACGCTCCCCAACCCTATTCCAAAACACTCTGCCAAATATAAAATCTTTGACCTTGCTTTCAAGCTCCAGGAGCCAGAGATGCCTTTTCTAGCTTTTTTTTTTTTTTTTTTTTAATTTTTTCCTTCTCTTCTATTATTCATTTAACCAAGCATCGAGGTGGCTTCAGACTAAAAAATATCTGACAGTCAATATCACACATCATCACTGAAGACATTTCTAAGACAAGATCACCTGTCTTCTCAGTGATCTCTGAAAAAGCTGGAACTGAAACGACTTTCATGGAAGAGACTCGTTCCCAGTTCCTAGCCAAGTAGTCACCTCATCTCTAGTCTTCACCGTCTAGTCCAAGGGCATCTATAGCTGATTTTTCTTTCCTGGTCAATGGTGTCGTCAAAACCAAGCATCTCTTCCTTAGCAATGAAAGTGCCATACAGATGGCAAGACTCCTTAATAAATAATTTTCTAAAACACTTAGTGTTTATGGTACATATACATGGACTTCATATAACAAATATTAGTGATTATCATTATTTTTGTATTTGAACACTCATGCTATATCCCTTCTAATTTTCATAATAGTTTTGATAAAGATTTCAACTGGCAGAATCTAGTGAGGCAGAGTTCCTTCCTATCAAGAGAAAGAGTGCTTCCTACATGCAGATATCACAGTGACTTCTTTCCACATCACGAGCAGTACCTAACCCCACTCTGAGATCTGGAGCAGGTCTGTACTAGACAGGATCTGCAGAGCAAAGAAACCAATCATGCAGGCTGAGAAATCCCATGGTCTGCTGGCCACCGGCTGGAGACTCAAGGAAGCAGGTGGTGTGGTTCTAAGGATCTGAAAGCCGGGTGGTTGAGGCAGGAGAAAGTCAGCATCCCTACTCCATGATCAGGCGGCATGAGTGAGTTCAGCTCTCCTCCAATTTTCCATCCTACACAGGCTCTTGAGAGGCTGCCTAAAGCCCGCCTGCTGTGGGGAGTGCCCTGTGCTTTCCTGAGTCTAGCCATTCAGAAGCCCATCTCCCCACAGAATGGGAGGAATGTTTGCAAACGAAGCAACCTACAAGGGATTAATGTTCAAAATAGTAAGTGATCAATCTCACGCAATTCCATATCCAAAGAATCACCACCAACAATAACAGACAACCCAACCAAAAATGGGCAAAAGTTTTAAACAGATAGTTTCCCAAAGAAGACATACAGATGGCCAAAAAGCACAGGAAAAGACGATCAACATCACCAATTATCAGAGAAATGCAAAGCAAAGGTACAAAGATATCACCTCATGCCAGTCAGAATGGCCATCATTTTAAAAGTCCACAAACAATAAATTCTGGAGAGAGTGTGGATTAACATATACACATAAATTGTTGGTGGGAATGGAAATTGGTAAGGCCACTATAGTGAACAGTACGGAGGTTCCTTAAAGCCTAAAAATAGAACTATCATATGACCCAGCAATCCCACTCCTGAGCTTATATCTGAAATAATAATAATAATAATTTGAAAGATACATGCACCCCAGTGTTCACTGCAGCATTATTTATAATAGTGAAGACAAGAAAGCAACCTAAATGTCTACTGACAGGAAGGAATAAAGAAAATGTGGTACATATATACAAAAGAATATTACTCAGCCATGAAAAAATGAAATAATGGTATTTGCAGCAATACAAACTGACCTAGAGATTATCTATTATCTTCTATCTATTATCTCTGAGAAAGAAACATCATTTGGTATCATTCATATGTGGAATCTAATTTTAAAAATGATACATATGGACTTATTTAAACTAATAGATATAGAAAATAAACTAATGGTTACCAAAGGGGAAATGTGGGGGAGGGATAAATCATGAGTTTAGGATTAACATATACACACTACTATTCATAAGATAGAGAGTCAACAAGGACCTAATGTACAGTACAAAGAACTTTACTGAATATTCTGTAATAACCTATATGCGAAAAGCATCTGAAGAAGAATATGTATAACTGAATCACTTTGCTGTACACCTAAAACAAACACAACTTTGTAAATCAATCATGCTCCAATAATTTTTTTTTTTTTAATTCTGGAAGCAGATGACATCAAAGATTGAAAAAATAAATAAACATAATATCAAAAAAAAAAGAGAGACAAATGTCAATATTTCACACACATTCAGAAATAAAGTTTAGCCAGCTATCCGGGCACCCCATGGACCAGTCAAGTTGACACATAAAATTAATCATCACCAGATCTCCCCTTATTCATTTCTGTATTTGCCCCAGCATCTACCCACATACAGCAGATGACTTAACAGAGCAGAAAAAATTAAAGTGTCAATTAAATCACCCCCATCCCATTTTTCTTCCATTGAGATGGTGAACCAGTTTTACCATCACAGTCCAAGATCTTTCTCTCCAGAAAACAAACTGCCGTTTTCAATTCTGCCCTTCATCGACCCTTGCAAGCTGATTTTTCCTTTTTCAGGGAAGAAAGTTTGAAATGCAGACAAACCTTAAAAACAATCTTTCAAATCTAAAAAAAAAAGAAAAAAAACTTTTGAAAAGGATTGTTTTGAGAGAAGTGGATGCCAGTGGTACCCTGGTAAGATACAGCAAAATGTGAGGGCATCCTCTTTTTCAACTTGCCCAGGGAGGTAGATTTTAATTTGCTGAAAGGAAATCCATAGCAAGTCAGTCTGAGTCAGCGCCATGCTGCTCCCCTCAGTCTGCAGACTGAGCGGCTGATACCTCTCCCGCAGCTCCATCATTGTGAAAAGAAATTTCAATTCCAGCCTCGGCAGGAGCAGGGAAACTCAGTTTGGAAGTTTCCATCTTGGAAGTCCATACCAAAAAAAAAAAAAAAAGCAAATTCTTTACAAAGAATTAGATTTCGATTTCTCATTAGAGGGGGGCTCTCTTCTGATAATTCTATAATGCAGAATGAAAGCTCCATACGGTTTAACTCTTAGATACATACACAAAAGATTTTTCTCTCTTTAAAGAAAGCACCTCATAAGATGCATAAAGGATGCTTTTCCCTTCCTATTGCTAAATGCTTTCTTTTTCCCATAAGCCTTGTTTTTCCCTTACCTCCATTTCTGAGCTGATTTTCACTGTGAGAAGAGAAAAAAAAAAGTTTCTCAAAGCCAACCAAGAGGCTTAGCACCTATACGACTTATTCAAACAGGTGTGCCTAACCTCACAGTATAGGAGAAAAAGCATTATGACTTATTGCCAGTGAAAATTTAACCCTATGTCAAAAGTCTCAAAAATAAGGATGCTCCCCTGCAGCCACTTTCACCTTGTGAATGAAGCTTTATTTGGTATTTATCATTATAACGGGGCACTTGGTGAGTTTCACATTCAAAAAAGAGAAAAAAAAAAAAAAAAAAGTCACTGCTGGTTACCAGAAAGCACTGAATTCCTTAGTGCACTCAGCTGTCTCACGTGTGGGAGAACAGTCTTCCTTTTATTTTTATTGCACAGAATTCAGAATTGAATAGACCTATGAACAAACTGTTTGTACCCTAATCAATGGCTCACTTATGGGTCTGTTGAGGAAAATGAGTGCTTAGAAATGAAATATTAAAGCCAGGGGACTTCTTGAAGACCTCCAAGTTCATAGGAGAAAACTGCTGGGCAAAATTAAGACACACACACACACACACACACACAAAATACTGTTCATCCTCTTGACTTACAAACAATGAAAGCATTTTTTCCCAGAAAGGTCTCTTGGATGTTACCTTAAACAGCATCAACAATGTTTTAAAGGCTCTGCAAAATCACTTCATTTTTCTTCCTGAAGACAATTTCCATGGCTTGCTCACTACTGCACAATACTGTTTACTGAGAAACCTCAGACTGGGTCAGGCCTTTTTTTTTTTTTTTTTCTTCCTTCCTCTAACATTGTATACAGAGAAGGAAATGGCAACCCACTCCAGTACTCTTGCCTGGAAAAATCCATGGATGGAGGAGCCTGGTAGGCTGCAGTCCATGGGGTCGCTAAGAGTTGGGCATGACTGAGCGACTTCACTTTCACTTTTCACTTTCATGCATTAGAAAAGGAAATGGCAACCCACTCTAGTATTCTTGCCTGGAGAATCCCAGGGACAGAGGAGCCCAGTGGGCTGCCATCTAGGGGGTCGCACAGAGTCAGACACAACTGAAGTGACTGCAGCAGCAGCAACACTGCATAAGGTAAGAGCTTTCTTGTTGCCCCACAATTTGCAAACAGGTTCCATATGAGTTCAACTGGAAGTTTCCTTCCTATAGGTGCCTGGATTTGGCCAGCTCTAATGACCAAAGTGTGTGCAATGGTTTGATGTGTCACTTACATGTAATTACATGTCTATACAACATGCCAGAGCAAACTCTTGCCCAGCAGATGGGAGGAGCAGAATGCAGAGGGCAACTCACAGGCAGGCTGAGGTGCGAGTCCACATGATGAGGGATGGCCATCAGTTCCAAGCTGGTGCAATCATGAGACGGGAAAGGAAGTTCAAAGCCAGATGCTGGTGTGAAGGGAACCTCCCCTTTGAACAGACTGACAACAGACTTGGAGTTCATGAGCGCATGTGGGTGAAATTAGCAGAGGTTGACCAGGATGAGAGGTCTGGGATCTCAGACAGCGAGAAATCCCTGAATCTGATACAGTGGGGTCTGCTTGGTAGCACCCCTCGTGCCTTTGGTCTGGCCCAGCTGCCCTAGGTGCCTGATCCTCTGAAACGGGTCCTGCCAGCAGCAACCGTGTCACCTAGGCACCATCCGTTCTTGAATGGATATGGTAGTGTTCAAACCTATATCCTCCATATCTAGGAAAGACAAGGTTCAATCACCCACAACAGCAACACGCAATCAAGAAACACGTCTACACATCCCACTGAAAATCATCTTCAATAGTCGGTGAGTAATTGAAGCTGGGGCCATGTAAATAAGGCTGATCATTTAATGTTTATGACACGTTACGTTTTACAATCCATCCAAAGCGAGCATTACTCCATGAGTGAACGGCCATTTGCATTTTTTATCGTCCACCAAAGAGTACTTCTGACAGAGTTCTGTGACAGTGATCCGCCAAAAACACTATTTGGCAGCCAACAGCAAAGCGTCTGTGGTTTCCCAAACCTACCTTCTCTGTCTCTCAGGAGCTTAGTGCATGATATTCATGAGCTCTCTGTTACAATATTCCACCTGA
This sequence comes from Cephalophus harveyi, assembly GCA_006410635.1. NCBI lineage: Eukaryota > Metazoa > Chordata > Mammalia > Artiodactyla > Bovidae > Cephalophus > Cephalophus harveyi. The sequence continues at coordinate 551,480 of SJYT01027948.1, read as the reverse complement.
TAATACCAGCAATTATTATATCCAATATGATGAAAATGACTCTTAGATAACACATGGCAAACAGTGGACCGGACTGTTTGTGAGCGAAATCAAAGCCTTACTGTCTTATTGATCAGTATTTGAATGTGCAATTGTACCCTTTAGGGAAGAGATCTTAATGGATGTCCGGCTGCCCATCAGACTGTGAACCATCAAGCGATGCTTCAATAAAACAACTCTGCAGAAAACACACACATCATTTCCTGATCCCCACAGCATCAACTGAGTGTCCTCTGATGCTCAGTTTTAAATGGGACTTAGACGAGAAAACGTTCATGAGTAGGTTTATTTTATTTCGTGTTTTTGCAAATTAACCTTCCATAGGAAGCATCTGCTGTTGGTGCAATTAAAGCCATTGGAAATGTCCTTTATTCAGAAGAGAGCGTTGAGTCCCTTCACCTCACTGCTTTGTTTTTCCAGCTCCCCAAGCCAAGTACTTCTGTGTGTGTTCTCAAAATAGGCCAATGTCTTTGTCTGCTCCTATTGAGCTTTTCTGTCTAGAATCAATGGTCTAAGACATTAGTAATAATGGTGCTTCTGGAATCTCGGTGGTACCAGACTTGGAGCTATTGACACAGCATTCTGTTCTATCAAAATAACTTTTTTTTTTTTTTTTGGTAAAATAAGCTCTTTGAAAACAGAGTAGGAAAAACATTTCTCTAATGCACATAATAGAATTACAACAAAAAAAAAGAAGGTTGTATTTAAAATTGCCCATAAAATTGATGGTAGGTTTTACCTTTATGGATGATGAAAATGAGACGGTAGAAATATAAGCTAATATCCAATTCATAGATGTACACAGATGCTCATCTATAGCACATCATCAGTTTCAAAGTGAGTGATTTCATTGCTGTAAAGTTCCAGTGATTCAATATAGAGCTGCGTGTGTATGTGCTAAGTTGCTTCAGTCATGTCTGACTCTGTGCAACCCTAAGATTGTAGCCTGCCAGGCTCCTCTGTCCATGGGATTCTCCAGGCAAGAACATGTAATAGGTTCCCATGCCATCCTCCAGGGGATCTTCCTGACTCAGGGATCAAACCCGCATCTCTTATATCTACCTGCATTGGCAGGTGGGTTCTTTAGCCCTATCACCACCTGGGAAGCCCACAGAGCTGCAAACTGACACAAATACAGAACCTCATAAACGTCAAGGGGAAATAAAAGGATCATTGCCAGCATCTACCAGGATAACTGGTCTATACAATTACTTAATGAATAGTCAACATGATTAGTTATAATTCATAGTTATAAAAATGTGTTACATAATTTTGTTCTAAGAAACTAAAAGAAAAAAAGACATTCTGCTAAACAATGAAGACACCTGGAGTGTCTCCAGCTGCACCTGCACACTTGGTGGGAAATCTCACTGATTACAGGTGGGCACAGTTATTTGTCAGGTAGGAGAAGGCTGTCTTTCTAACTGGCTTCAGCCATCATTTTCCTCTGTTAGAGTTTGTCGTGATAAGCATCATAATGACTTCCTCTGGACAGACTGAACTTAGTATTCACTTAGCATCCCACTTTTATTCTTTACCCTCATGTCTTTGCGTTTGACCCATTGTATCCTGCCTCTTGCATGGACAGCTACCACCCACCGAGACTCTTTTACCCTCTTCCCATCTACAGAGCCACAAACACTGCAATTTATTTTGTTCACATATAGCACACATTCACTTGTCATATAGTAATGGTTAAAATGTAGCCATATCTCATTTTCTAGATCAGGAATCAAAGGTATAGGGATTGATCGAAAGTCACATAAGCACTTGGTGTTACACTTGGTACTCACATGATCTCACCTTTGCCAAATACATCACAAGTTGTGTACCCATTTTATGTACTTGCATGTACATATGTTACTATCTATATTCATGCATGCTAAGTCGCTTCAGTCATGTCAAACTCTTTGCAACCCTTTGGGTTGTAGCCAGGCTTCCCTGTCCATGGGATTCTCCAGGAAAGAATACTGGAGTGGCTTGCCGTGCCCTCCTTCAGGGATCTTCCTGACCCAGGGACTGAACCCACATCTCTTATGTCTCCTACATTGGCAGCAGGGTTCTTTACCACTAGCACCACCTGTTTAATGATGGTGGTGGGGGAATCTCAGAGCAGAAGCAGGAGTTGTGGGGCAGCGACAGGGAAAGTGTTAACTGTCTTGCCCATGAAGCCATCATGGCTCAGCAGACCTAATTCAGCAAGAGATCGCTGTGCACAACACGCTGGTCTGGGAGCGGCTAGAGCTCTCTGTCCTACACAGACAGTGTGCAGAGGATGACAACATCTGTCAACAGAAGGTCAAGGACAGCCACAGAAAGTACTCCTACATCCGCAAGACCAGGACTGGTGGAAACTGCTTCTATCGCGCTTTCAGACTCTCCCACTTGGAGGCATTGCTGGATGACAGCAAGGAATCGCAGCGGTTCAAGGCTGTGTCTGCCAAGAGCGAAGAGGACCTGGTGTCCCAGAGCTACCCTGAGCTCACAACTGAGGATTTCCACCACAAGTTCATGGACCTGAACGTGGCCAACCTGCTGGCCTCCTTCAATGACCAGAGCATCTTGGACCACCTGGTGACCTACCTGCGGCTGCTCCCCTCGGGCAATCTGCAGCGGAACAGCAAATTCTTGGAGCACTGCATCGAGGGTGGATGGAGCATCAGGGAACTCTGCCAGCAGAAGGTGGAGCCTGCATGCTAGGGGAAGGGTCGCATCCTCATCCTGGCCCTGGCCCAGTAGCTCAGCATCTCCAGCTGGGTGGAGGGCATGGACCGCGGCGAGGGCGGCACCACGCCCTCCGAGGGCTCCAGCCCAAGGTCTGCCTTCTCTGCCGGCCTGGACACCAGGACACCCTCTACGAATAGGGCTGCGCTCCCCTCTGCCAGACGCTAGATGCATACAGAGGGGTTTTTGTGGTCGTAAATGGTCACATTTCACTGTCCCACCCCCTTCTCTGTCACACGACCTTGCATGTTTTATTAAAGGGGACGCTGGTGGTGATTTTAAAAAAGCACTAGCACATTCATCAGTTCAGTTCAGTTGCTCAGTCGTGTCTGACTCTTTGCGACCCCATGAATCACAGCACGCCAGGCCTCCCTGTCCATCACCATCTCCCGGAGTTCACCCAGACTCACGCCAATTGAGTCAGTGATGCCATCCAGCCATCTCATCCTTGGTCGTCCCCTTCTCCTCCTGCCCCCAATCACTCCCAGCATCAGGGTCTTTTCCAATGAGTCAACTCTTCGCATGAGGTGGGCAAAATACTGGAGTTTCAGCTTCAGCATCATTCCTTCCAAAGAACACCCAGGGCTGATCTCCTTTAGAATGGACTGGTTGGATCTCCTTGCAGTCCAAGGGACTCTCAAGAGTCTTCTCCAACACCACAGTTCAAAAGCATCAATTCTTCAGTGCTCAGCTTTCTTCACAGTCCAACTCACATTCATACATGACCACTGGAAAAACCATAGCCTTGACTAGACGGACTTTTGTTGGCAAAGTAATGTCTCTGCTTTTCAATATGCTGTCTAGGTTGGTCATAACTTTCCTTCCAAGGAGTAAGTGTCTTTTAATTTCATGGCTGTAATCACCAACTTCAGTGATTTTGGAGCCCAAAAAGATAAAGTCTGACACTGTTTCCACTGTTTCTCCATCTATTTGCCATGAAGTGATAGGACCAGATGCCATGCTCTTCATTTTCTGAATGTTGAGCTTTAAGCCAACTTAGCTCCTCTTCAACTTCTGCCATAAGTGTGATGTCATCTGCATATATGAGGTTATTGATATTTCTCCCAGCAATCTTGATTCCAGCTTGTGTTTCTTCCACTCCAGCGTTTCTCATGATGTACTCTGCATAGAAGTTAAATAAGCAGGGTGACAATATACAGCCTTGATGAACTCCTTTTCCTATTTGGAACCAGTCTGTGGTTCCATGTCCAGTTCTAACTGTTGCTTCCTGACCTGCATATAAGTTTCTCAAGAGGCAGGTCAGGTGGTCTGGTATTCCCATCTCTTTCAGAATTTTCCACACAGTCAAAGTCTTGTGATCCACACAGTCAAAGGCTTTGGCATAGTTAATAAAGCAGAAGTAGATGTTTTTCTGGAACTCTCTTGCTTTTTCCATGATCCAGCAGATGTTGGCAATTTGCTTTCTTGTTCCTCTGCCTTTTCTAAAACCAGTTTGAACATCTGGAAGTTCATGGTTCACGTATTGCTGAAGCCTGGCTTGGAGAATTTTGAGCATTACTTTACTGGCATGTGAGATGAGTACAATTGTGTGTTCGTTTGAGCATTCTTTGGCATTGCCTTTCTTTGGGATTGGAATGAAAACTGATCTTTTCCAGTCCTGTGGCCACTGCTGAGTTTTCCAAACTTGCTGGCAAATTGAGTGCAGCACTTTCATAGCATCATCTTTCAGGATTTGAAATAGCTCAACTGGAGTTCCATCACCTTCACTAGCTTTGTTCATAGTGATGCTTTCTAAGGCCCACTTGACTTCATATTCCAAGATGTCTGGCTCTAGAAGAGTGATCACACCACCGTGATTATCTGGGTTGTGAAGATCTTTTTTGTACAGTTCTTCTGTGTATTCTTGCCACCTCTTCTTAATATATTCTGCTTCTCTTAGGTCCAGACCATTTCTGTCTTTTATCGAGCCCATCTTTGCATGAAATGTTCCCTTGGTATCTCTAATTTTTTTGAAGAGATCTCTAGTCTTTCCCATTCTGTTGTTTTCCTTTATTTCTTTGCATTGATTGCTGAGGGAGGCTTTCTTATCTCTTCTTGCTATTCTTTGGAATTCTGCATTCAGATGCTTATATCTTTCCTTTCCTCCTTTGCTTTTTGCTTCTCTTCTTTTCACAGCTATTTGTAAAGGCTCCCCAGACAGCCATTTTGCTTTTTTGCATTTCTTTTCCATGGGGATGGTCTTGATCCCTGTCTTATGATTATACAGTGGAAGTGAGAAATAGATTTAAGGGACTAGATCTGATAGATAGAGCACGTTCATAGTGCTTTGCAATTCTCAAAGGACTTACAGATACCCTATCTCCTTTTACCTTCAATATAAACCAGTGCATAAGGGCAACAGGGCAGTCTTGCACTTTCAAATTTGAGGAAACCTGTCTCTCCAGGGAAAGGGGTGGGATACAGTGATTAGAAGAGGTTGCATGCCTTGACTATGTGGTTACAATTCCAACTAGTGTATTTAGATTCCACCTTTTCAGTTACCAGCGTGTGGCCTCAGGTAAGTTGTCTAAGCACTCCATGCTTCATTTATCTTATCCAAGAAAAAGGAAGACCTGAAAAATGAGACTGAACCACTACACACATATTAGAATGGCCAAAATTCAGAACAGTGATGATACTATGCTGGTGAGCAACAGGAAGTCTCACCCATTGGGGGCGAACCCAGGATGGGATACTTATTTNTTATCCAAGAAAAAGGAAGACCTGAAAAATGAGACTGAACCACTACACACATATTAGAATGGCCAAAATTCAGAACAGTGATGATACTATGCTGGTGAGCAACAGGAAGTCTCACCCATTGGGGGCGAACCCAGGATGGGATACTTATTTTGGAAGACAGTTTGGCAGTTTTTCACAGCTGAAACATACTCTCATGTGATCCAGAAATCACAACCCTTGGTATTTACCCTAGCAAGTTGAAAATTAATGCTCACACAGAAGCCTGCCCATGCATGTTTACAGCAGTTTTATTCATAATTGTTCATTTTCAGAAGCAACCGTGATGTTCTTCAGTAGGTGGTAAGTGGATGAACAAATGTTGGTCATGCAGACAATGGACTAGTGTTAAGCCCTAAAAAGAAATGAGCTATCAGGCTATGAAAAGATATGAAGGAAAGTTACATGCATAATCTTAAGTGAAAAGTCAATATGAGAGGAAAATGTACTGTCTGATTCCAATCATAGGATATTCTGGAAAACGCAAACTTATTAGGACAGTAAAGACTGGTGGATGCCCGGGGTAGGATGGAGGGAGGGATCAATAGGTCATGCACAGAAGTGTTTAGGACAAAAAACTACTCTGTATGATACCATAAGGATGGATACACATCATTATACAATTGTCTATAGACATAGAATGTACAATACTAAGAGGGAACCCTGATGTAAACTGTGAACTATGAACCCACATCCTCTGCCTGCCTTTTGTCTGTAGAAAAACTTCAAAGAAAGAATTTAATTAGGAAAGTGAGAAAATGCCAAAAGAAAGGAAAACAGTCAAGCAAGACAACAAATCATACAACTTTAGGCATGAAACAAATCCAAAGAACTTTAGCTCCTCCTTAAGAACTGCACATAATATTCTGAGTCATGTCCTTTGAGCTGTTTTCCAGATTCTGAAGCCCCCACCAAGAAGATGACGTTAACTGTGTGCTGCCCACAGGCAGGTAGACCCCAGACAGGCCCCAGGCTGGTTGGAACCAGAAGGTTGATGATGCTGACTCTCGATTACCTCACCACCAGCCAATCAGAAGAACATCCCCGAGCTGACCACACAGGGCTCCTTGAACATTGTAAGACACCTCACTACCTGCTCCAGAGGGGACACACAGTCTTGAGGGCATTAAGTTGATGTGGCCCTCTTGGCCTGACACAGCAATCAAGCTACTTCTTTGCACTTCATGCAAAACTTGTCTCAATGATTCTGCTTGGCATTGCTGAGCAGGGGCTGAGCTGTGGCAGCAGTGTGGTGCATCAGCGAGGTTCTTGGGTTTTAAGGCCAGTCTCGCCTGGCGGGGCTGCTGACAATGGAGGAAGCCGTGCATATGTGAGCACCGGGGGTATACAGGAAATCGCTGTACCTTCCCCTCTATCTGCTGTAAATCGAAAACTGCTCTAAAAAAAAGTCTTTAAAAGTGAGATTAAAACCTGCTGCAGAAGGTTATCATAGGGATTCAATTAAATGAGATATTTTATGACATGCACTTGAAGCAGAAGATATTAAGAAGAGGTGGCAAGAATACGCGGAAGAACTGTACACAAAAGATCTTCACGACCCAGATAATCATGATCTAAAGCCAGACATCTTGGAATGTGAAGTCAAGTGGGCCTTAGAAAACATCACTATGAACAAAGCTAGTGGAGGTGATGGAATTCCAGTTGAGCTGTTTCAAATCCTGAAAGATGATGCTGTGAAAGTGCTGCACTCAATCTGCCAGCAAATTTGGAAAACTCAGCAGTGGCCACAGGACTGGAAAAGATCAGTTTTCATTCCAATCCCAAAGAAAGGCAATGCCAAACTGCTCAAACTACTGCACAATTGGACTCATCTCACATGCTAGTAAAGTAATGCTCAAAATCCTCCAAGCCAGGCTTCAGCAATACGTGAACCGTGAACTCCCTGATGTTCAAGCTGGTTTTAGAAAAGACAGAGGAACCAGAGATCAAATTGCCAACATCCGCTGGATCATGGAAAAAGCAAGAGAGTTCCAGAAAAACATCTACTTCTGCTTTATTGACTATGCCAAAGCCTTTGACTGTGTGGATCACAGTAAACTGTGGAAAACTCTGAAACAGATGGGAATGCCAGACCACCTGACCTGCCTCTTGGGAAATCTGAATGCAGGTCAGGAAGCAACAGTTAGAACTGGACATGGAACAACAGACTGGTTCCAAATAGGAAAAGGAGTACATCAAGGCTGCATATTGTCATCCTGCTTATTTAACTTATATGCAGAGTACATCATGAGAAACGCTGGACTGGAAGAAACACAAGCTGGAATCAAGATTGCCGGGAGAAATATCAATAACCTCAGATATGCAGATGACACCACCCTTATGGCAGAAAGTGAAGAAGAACCAAAAAGCCTCTTGATGAAAGTGAAAGAGGAAAGTGAAAAAGTTGGCTTCAAGCTCAACATTCAGAAGACGAAGATCATGGCATCTGGTCCCATCACTTCATGGGAAATAGATGGGGAAACAGTGGAAACAGTGTCAGACTTTATTTTTTGGGCTCCAAAATCACTGCAGATGGTGACTGTAGCCATGAAATTAAAAGATGCTTACTCCTCGGAAGAAAAGTTATGACCAACCTAGATAGTACATTCAAAAGCAGAGACATTACTTTGCCGAGTAAGTTCCGTCTCGTCAAGGCTATGGTTTTTCCAGTAGTCATTTATGGATGTGAGAGTTGGACTGTGAAGAAGGCTGAGTGCCGAAGAATTGATGCTTTTGAACTGGTGTTGGAGAAGACTCTTGAGAGTCCCTTGGACTGCAAGGAGATCCAACCAGTCCATTCTGAAGGAGATCAGCCCTGTGATTTCTTTGGAAGGAATGATGCTGAAGCTGAAACTCCAGTACTTTGGCCACTTCATGTGAAGAGTTGACTCATTGGAAAAGACTCTGATTCTGGGAAGGATTGGGGGCAGGAAAAGAAGGGGACAACAGAGGATGAGATGCCTGGATGGCATCACTGACTCGATGGATGTGGGTTTGAGTGAACTCCAGGAGTTGGTGATGGATAGGGAGGCCTGGCATGCTGCAATTCATGGGGTCACAAAGAGTCAGACATGACTGAGCAACTGAACCTAACTGAGAGTTTTAAAACTGAATTTCATGTCAAATTTAATTCAGAACAACAGGTTGAAAGCTAAAGAAAGAAAGAAGCAAATACATATTTTGAGTCAAATAAAAATCCATTCTTCAACAGTAAATACATGGATAATGCTGGACTTTCGCAATGTCTAAAACTAATTCATTACTTCAATATGTGTAAGGGCTTAAAAATTGCATGAGGAAAATACACCTTTCTTTTAAAATACCCCAAAGAACTGGAAGTAGACATGGGAAATCTGACTCCTGCTGTAGAAACAGTGGTTCCAAACTGCAAAACAGCTCACGTGAATTTCATAAAGAATGCAACAGGTGATAATTCATCTCAGGTCATAGCCTAAGTGATCCAGAGAGGTCACAAAAGAAATGTACTTCTCAAGTCAATTATTCTTCTTCCTACTCAATCCCACTACTTCACCCACCATTAATATATTTATTTCCTAATCACTAAAACTTTGACTTTTAATCTCTCCTCATCTCTCTTTCTCTCTTTTAACTATTTTAACATTTTCCTTTTTTTGACAGCTTCCCTTCACTTTCCAACAGTTAGCCTTAACTGCCAGTATATGAAAGCAAAATACTTTCCTGAGTAAATCTACTTGTTAAATTCAGGTTGCTTTTCCCTGTGTATGACCCACATTGACTTTTTCCCTCCTGACAGACAGTAGAGTTGGATTGAAAAGAGATTTTCACTACTCTTCCAAAGAAAAATCCCACAGGAAATACATGTTAGTTCCTACTATTGGTATATATGGGGGAAGTGGAGTAACCTAATTTGAAAAGATAGTTAATATAAAACTATTTTTTTTCTTTTAGGACAACCACGAGACATCCAGGCTGGCTGCCACCCCTTGTCCATGTCTCTGTGCCGTGCCTACTGGTCAGCCTGAAACAGTAGATCATCAGTGGCCACACCCCATTCTCTCTTATTTTTTTAATTAGTAAATTTGACACTTTAGACAAGTTTTCAAACCACAGAAACCTTGAGGAGAGAGTGCAGAGAGGTCTCCTGCATACCCTGCCTTCAGGTAAGCACAGCCTTCCCCATCAGCAGCACCCTGTCACAGCCGATGAACCTACATGATCATCATCATCACCGAGTCCACAGCACACATTAGGGCTCTTGGAACGGTGTGTCCTATCAGTTCAATTCAGTTTATCGCTCAGTTGTGTCCAGCTCTGAAACCCCATGGACTGCAGCACTCCAGGCTTCCCTATCCATCACCAACTCCTAGAGTTGGTGTCTGTACAACTCATGTCCATTGAGTCGGTAATGCCATTCAATCATCTCATTCTCTGTCGCCCCCTTCTCCTCCTGCCTTCAATCTTTCCCAGCATCAGGGTCTTTTCCAATGAGTCAGTTCTTTGCATCAGGTGGCCAAAGTATTGGAGTTTCAGCTTCAGCATCAGTCCTTCCAATGAACACCCAGGACTGATTTCCTTTAGGATAGACTGGTTTGGTCTCCTTGCTGTCCAAGAGACTCTCAAGAGTCTTCTCCAACACCATAGTTCCAAATCATCAGTTCTTCAGTACTCAGCTTTCTTTATGGGCCAACTCTCACATCCATACGTGACTACTGGAAAAACCATAGCTTTGACTTTTGGGACCTTTGTTGGCAAAGTAATGCTTCTTTGGCAAAGCAATGGCTCCTCTCCTGCTTGGCTGCACACAGAGAGCCCCAAGCCTTGCACCACTTGTGATGATTCCCGTCTGCCCACGTGCAGGAGGCAAGCGATCTCTGTTAGAAGAAAATCGTGATTTTTATTCTCAGTAATTGCTTGTTGGCTACTGATCTGGGAGCTACAGATGGCAGCACAGGTGAGTTCTTGGCTCTTGGCCACCATTCCCAAGTGTGCATCTGGCCTCACAACACCCATGCTATTTTCAACAATGGTGAGAACTTTGTACATTAACTTTCTGTGTTAATGTACATTCTATGTGTTTGGGCAAATGGACTGTGACATGTACCCACCATGACAGGATTGTACAGAGTAGTTTCACCAACTAACATCCTCTGTGCTCCACCTGTTCATCCCTCCCTCCCCAAGCCCCTGACCACCACCAATCTTTACTAATGTCTCCATAGTACTGTTTTTCTCCAGAATGTCATAAAATTGGAGTCATACGGTACATAGCTTTTTCAGATTGGCTTCTTTCACATCGTAATATGCATCTGAGGTTCGTGGCTTTGCAGCTCCTCTCTTTCGAATGCTGACTAGTATTTCACTGTCCTCGGTCCTTCTCTCATAGGTCTGACTGTCTCTAACCCATCCCTGTCTGCCAGAACCCCCGGAAGCTGGTGGGAACCAAGAACAGCTCCACTGCACACGACTGTTGCCCTCAAACAGTGGTGGTCAGAGCCAACTTCTATTAGGTTTTCATTGTGTATTTTAAGTGGAACTGTGGGGTGGAAATGAAAGACAACCCTTTCTATTCGAATACAGCATTCATTTGCATTATTTTCTTCCATCCCCACCTGAAATCTGGCACGTAGATATGATACACACCACTAACAAGGCAGTGGGAGACTCACTCAGGGGACATGACTGGATAGTGGCCACTGGGGGTCTGAGTTCAGGTCTTCACCTGCATGATGCTTCCCAACCTGCAACGCTGCCTCTCTCTGCCTCTCACTCCTTCTCTGCACTGTTCTGGCTGTGTGTAGCTCTCTGGGCTTCCTAGCTGGCTCGGTGGTAAAGAACCCATCTGGCAATGCAGGAGATGTAAGAGACACAGGTTTGATCCCTGAGTGGGGAAGATCCCCTGGAGGGGGAAATGGCAACCTGCTCCAGTATCCTGGGATTCCAGGAAATCCCATGGTCAGAGAAGTCCAGCAGGTTACAATCCATGGGGTCCCAAAGAGTCAGACAAGTCTGAGCATGCATGCGCACATACACACACACACACACACATACACATACACACACACACACACAAATTTTTAGAAGAGGCTGTAAGAGCAAGGACACAGACTGCAGAGCTCTGCGGGCTCATGGAGCCTCTGCATGTCTGTGATACTGCAGGGAGTTTGAAGCAGAGGTGCACTTTCCTGTTTATTTTCTAGGTTTCTTCTGGATTTCAATTATCCAAGATATTCCCACATCATCTATGGATGTGAGAGTGGACTATAAAGAAAGCTGAATGCCGAAAAATTGATGCTTTTGAACTGTGGTGGTGGAGGGACTCTTGAGAGTCCCTTGGACAGCAAGGAGATCCAATCAGGCCATCCTAAAAGAAATCAGTCCTGAATATTCATTGGAAGCACTGATGCTGAAGCTGAAACTCCAATACTTTGGCCACCTGATGCGAAGAACTGACTCATTGGAAAAGACCCTGATGCTGGGGAAGATTGAAGGCAAGAGGAGAAGGGGAAAACAGAGGATGAGATGGTTGGATGGCATCACCGACTCAACAGACATGAGTTTGAGTAAGCTCCGGGAGTTGGTGATGGACAGGGAGGCCTGTCGTGCTGCAGTCCATGGGTTGCAAGGAGTCGGACACTACTGAGCAACTGAACTGAACTGAACTGCCAGAAAAGCTAGGTGTGGGAGTGTCTGTTTAGAGGAAGATATAAAAAGCACAAGTAGGCTTGGGCTTCTTAAACTTAGGGCTACCAGATTTGACTCCTGGATTTTAGGGGCAAATATATTTTAGTATCTGACTCGCGAGATCTATGGAGAAGGCAATGGCATCCCACTCCAGTACTCTTGCCTGGAAACTCCCATGGACGGAGGAGCCTGGTAGACTGCAGTCCATGGGGTCGCTGAGTCAGACATGACTGAGCAACTTCCCTTTCACTTTTCACTTTCATGCATTGGAGAAGGAAATGGCAACCCACTCCAGTGTTCTTGCCTGGAGAATCCCAGGGACAGGGGAGCCTGGTGGGCTGCCATCTGTGGGGTCGCACAGAGTCGGACACGACTGAAGCGACTTAGCAGCAGCAGCAGCGAGATCTATCAATTTGCAATTTTTTCACAAAATCATTGTTTCTCAAATTCTTCTGAGTACAACAAGCAGGTGTCCATAAAATATACAACTCCCCGGGTTCCTACCCTGAAAGTTCACAATCAGCAGATCTTGGACGCAGCCTGGGGCTGAGGAGGTAGATATTAAGTACTCCGTTTATCTTCAGCATCAGAAACTCTAAGAAGCAGTATTATAAACAATGCCATACCTACAAGAACACCTGGAGAATGCAAATCAGATCAATGCAATCCAGAAACAACCAGCCTCCTCCACCTATGGTTGTGAGTTGCTGCCACTCAGCCCCTAAAGACTCAGAGGGATGACACTTTTTGCAGAGAGGCAAGAGTCAGAAATGGAGTCAGTGAGGCTTGTCTCCTGCTTGGCTGCACACAGAGAGCCCTAAGACCACCACAGGAAGCCTCTTGCACCACCTGTGACGATTCCCTTCCACCCACGTGCAGGTGGAAAGCAACAACCTCTGTTAAAAGAAAATCGTGACTTTTATCTTCAGTAATTGCTTGTTGGCTACTGATCTGGAAGCTAAGGATGGCAGCACAGGTGAGTTCTTGGCTAGTGCCCACCATTCCCAAGTGTGCATCTGGCCTCCCAACTCCCATGCTATTTCCAACACAGGTGAGAGTACCAAAGTACTGGCCACCTCCTCCAACCATAAAAATCTCCCCAGCATCCTCTTGGAAGGACAAAATGTCACCTTTGTAAAATGACAAGTGTTGTGAACCAAATGGTTGCATTTCAAATTTTAGCTGCTTTCAACATCTTATGAGAAATCAGGAGCCAACCTATTTTTTGATCCATGAGATGGTGATGTTCATCTGCTCATGGTTATCATATGGAGACACACACATGGCCAAGAAAGGAATTCGTGGAAAGACGGCCCCAGCCAGAGGAAATCCAACTGCACACACTTCCTCAAAGACGCAAGATGCAGTGTGACTGGCAAACACACACCAAGCCACACCAATTCCAGTAAGAGCTTTGCTCTGATTTGTATCATAGTCATGCTAACTAATTTTATAGTTTTGAAAATTTGTATTTTATATTGGAACATAGTTGATTAACAATGTTGTGGTAATTTTTCAGGTGTACAGACAAGTGGTTTAGCTATGTGTGCGTGTATACTCAGTCACGTCCAGCTCTTTGCAACCCCATGGACTGTAGCCCACCAGGCTCCTCTGTCCATGGAATTCTCCAGGCAAGAATATTGGAATGGGTTGCCATTCCCTTTCTCCAGGGGATCTTCCTGACCCAGGGATCGAACCCACATCTCCTACATTGCAGGCATATTCTTTTCTATCTGAGCCACAGAGCGTTCAGATATATTAAATTCTTTTTGTTGTCTAGGTTAAACATAAACCCCCAAAAATCTACATGAGGCAAAAAGAATGGTCTCCATGACAATAACAATGGTTTCAGCAATTAATTCTCTCTTAAGGAACTAAGACATGGAAATGACTTTCAACCCTGACATGAGCACCTGTCACTACCCTGATGGCCAGACCAAACTAGAATTGGAACTCGCCCTACCAGAACTGGGGGCTTCCCTCATAGCTCCAGTATTCTTGGGTTCCCCTGTGGCTCAGCTGGTAAAGAATTGCCTGCAATGCAGGAAACGTAGGTTAGATCCCTGGGTTGGGAAGATTCCCTGGAGAAGGGAAAGTACTCCAGTATTCTGGCCTGGAGAATCCCACGGACTCGCAAAGAGTCTGACACAACTGAGGGAGTTTCACTTTCACTTTCCACCAGAATCGGAACTGGCTCTTTCAGATGGATGCCAAAGTCTCTCCTGGAATCACACATCAGCAGGTTCAGCGCCCAGCCCGTACCCATCATTTCTATGTCTGTCACTATGATGAGGATATTGACCTTTCTAAAGAGGTATTACCTCCATCCTTACCACTTCAGAGGACTTTCCTTCCTAATTCTGACTCATCTCACATAACTTTCTATTTTGACCTTTATTTTCCTATTGTTAGCAGACATCCATCCTTTCTTAAGCCTTTTTTGAATGTTTACAATACTGCTTCTGTTTTATGTGTGTGTGTGTGTGTGTGTGTTTTGCCTTGAGGCATGTGGAATCTGAGCTACCCAACCAGGGATCGAACACACAACCTTTCACTGGAAGGTGAAGCCCCAGCCACTGGACCACCAGGGAAGCCTGCGGACACTCTTCTAATGTCTGCATCTTTCCCCTCTCTGACATATAACTGAAGCATGGAAAACACTGACTGCATATTACATTTACAGCTCCGAGTACTTGAGACAAATTTACTTCTAATCCCACATAATTGAAGGTCAGGAAAAAATAAAAACATAGTAATCCCTCACATCAGTAGACATGCAATCAATTTTTAATCACTATTATTTCCACAACTTTTCTCCACACTCCTTGACATCCTTGGCTTCTGACTCCTCTGAGTCAGCCCAGGTAGCATTTATTAATATTATATAAAGACCAGGACCACTTATCTGCATGGTGCTTCACAGTTCCTTCACTATTTGGGCTTCAAAATCTATCATTTCCACCAAACTTTGCAATTAAATGCCCCAACACTTCTTTGGATTTTTTCATAATCCATCTCAATCTTGGTCCTTACCCCCATCCAGAAAGCCTTGAACATCTGTAGATACCTCTCTGTTGATGCTACATGCACCCGCACACATACACACACAGCATATATAGTTTGTTTTACCTCTTCAGGGCCTCCATTTTTATGCCCATTGCCTACCTTCTACCTGCTCAGGCTTGGCCCCCCTCCATCCTCAGGCACCGCTTCCAGTTCTATAGCTTCAGCTCCTGGCTCCCCGGCACCTTTGACAGCACAGCCAGATTAACTTTCATTCACTGCTAAGCTCTGCATGCTTGAATTGCAAAAGGACTACACATCTCAAAGAATAGGCCTTGAATAAAAGCAGGTGCCAAAAAAGCCACAGTGTGGTGGTGGAGCATAAAATGATAACATGGGAAGATATTCCAATAGAACTTTCTTCTGCGTAGAAAACACTTTTTGACTCTTTCGCATCATACAAAGAAGCACCAGGCGCAATTAAATGAGTGACTTCATGAGGGAGAAAGAGAGGGCAATTCGGATCATGATAAAAAATGTCCTTTTTGGAGAAGGGCAGCTGAAGATTTTCTTTTCTTAAGCCTCCTCTTCCCCTCCTCCCATAAATCTCCAGGGTTTCTGTGTTTAAAGGCTTCAAGTTACCACCTGCCACCTTTGATCAACCTCAGGGCCTCTTGAGCGCTGCTTCAAAAACCACTTGACTGTTCTGGCTCCCAGAACACCACATGGCTGCTCCGCTTCCATTCTTCAAGTTTACTTCCAAATAATACTCTGATGAGGAGTTATTACTTCTTCTACAGCCAGCTCTCAGAACCACAGAAAAACACGACAAGAATTTGTCTCTGTCCATCACTGGAGAATATTCCCATTTTTCATGCCCTTTAACACACTTGGGTTCTCATGTCAAAACTTACATTACTCACAGAGCAAAACAGAGGGCTTCTGGGGCTTTTCTTTGAGGTTTTTTTGCTTGTATGTTTCTGATTTTACATCTGTGCTTCTTCCTGAAACATTAGGGTCACTTCTGAGGTTTGCTGACCCAGCCCAACCCTCTGCCATTTGTTCTGACCTCAATAATAGAGCAAAGGAGACTATTAAGGCAGGATCAAACCATCATTTCTGGTTTTCATTCATTCAATAATGACATGTTTTAAGAGTATGTTTGTTTACTAACTTGTCGATATGATACTAGTAGTAAGTCAGATTTTGTTCTTCCTGTACCAATAAAAGTACTGACAAAAGATAATCTATTTTTACTCTACTAACATAATAAAATTCTGGTACTTGCCTCAAAGAGAGTTTTTGACCATCGTACACTACTACACTGAGTTGAAATATGAAGATAGAGAAATGTACTGTTCTGGTTAGGCTGGCAGAGATGGCCATTTCTGTTCAGGGACTCAAGTTACCCAAAACAGAAGGCAAAGTCTTACTAAGAGCTTCAAGCAATCACATAGTTCTGTTTAGTCCCAGTAGGGATGCACTGGAATAAAGGAAATTAAAGGACATGTAGGTATCCCATTATTAAATTTGAATTTAGCACTGGTCACTATCCTGTGTATGTGCTAACAGGATCTCTCCATCAAGATGCTAATAAATTATTCACAGGTTCACTTCATAAGTATTTATTGTTCTCTTATGATATGCCAGGCACTTTTTTAAGTCCTGAGGATACAGCAGTGAACAAGATAAAGTCCCTGCTCTCAGGGAGTTCACCTTCCCTTTGGGGAGATAGAGAAGGTAAAGGAGAGAGAAGGACAAGAAGACAGAGGGGAGTTCCCTGGTTTCCCAGTGGTTAAGACTCCGTGCCTCCAGAGCAGAGGACACAGGTTCAATCCCTGGTTGAGGAAGTCCAGCATGCCATGTGGTGTGGCCAAAATAATGATAATAAAGAAGGCAGAGTGGGTAAAGCTGGCAATTTTACAGCAGCTCAGAGAAAGCCTCTCTGATACACAGCACTTAGCAAAGACCTGGAGAGAGCAAGTGAATGCGCTGTAGGTTTAGCTGAGCAAAGAGCAAGCCAGCCGAGTCCCAGTAGGTGCAGAGGTCCTGAGGCAGGAGCATCCCTGCCTTGCTGGAGGGGCTGGTGTGCCAGAAAGGAGCTGGTCAAGGCAGAGGAGGAGGAAAGGAAGCCGTGGGCATCAGAGAAGGAGAAGGACCGGGGGAAGCAAGTATGACCTTTGAGAAAAGACGCATGGCACTCCAGTCTGTTCCTCTACCTTCTAGCACGTCCAGTGAGAAAAGTACTAACAGGTGAATCTGAAGGCTAGATCACACCATCTTCTGCTTCTTAATAATTCAAAAAATATCCACTGTATTTGAATGGAAGAGTTAAATCCTAAAGCCTAAACTATTAGTTTCCTTTTGATGTAGTTTAACATTATAAGATTTTTGTGCCCAACATTTTATTTTCAAACTCTGCTCAAAAAACCTAAAAGAAGGGTGGGAAGAGGAACCCATCTTCATTGTATAAAAGTCATGCAGTCGTTACTACCAGCATGACTCCATTCTCTGCCTTGACAGAGACTTAGAATTGCAGTGTTTTCTGAGACAGACTTGACTTAGTACCAGACTAAATGCCAGTTAGCATAGAGTTGCTTTTACAGAGTAATAAATTGATTAAAAATTGAGCCCCTGCCCCCAAATATATCAAGTGTAATTACTTAAGCTACATTTCAACATTACCACTGTCTCTCAAAGTCACCTGACCATGAGTTTGAGACTAGACTCCCTTCCCTTGAAGGGATGAGCAGGAAGACGGGAGCCCCTTGCAGGGACAGCGAAGAGTGATGGGAGCCGGGAATGGAGGGTCTTGACTTACTCTTCACCTTGACTGTGCCAGGAAAAGCAGTCTCTCCCCTCCTGTGTGAAATGGTAAAGAATCTAGAGAACACTGTTACCCTGGGAGCTGAAAGTCTGAATCTTGACTTTCAGAGCCTACAGATAACATCTCTTTTTTGTTCTCTCTGGACCCTGAAGCCAAGGCTACTTCATTGAAGAAAGAAGTAAGAATCCCAAACATCTCCTGGATTAAATGTCATTCGAGGGCAGGCATTGTTACCCTGTTTACTTAACTTCTATGCAGAGCATATCATGAGAAAAGCTGGGCTGGAAGAAGCACAAACTGGAATCAAGATTGCCAGGAGAAACATCCATAACCTCAGATATGCAGATGACACCACCCTTATGGCAGAAAGTGAAAAGAAGCTAAAAAGCCTCTTGATGAAAGTGAAAGAGGAGAGTGAAAAAGTTGGCCTAAAGCTCAACATTCAGAAAACAAAGATCATGGCATCTGGTCCCATCACTTCATGGGAATTAGATGGGGAAACAGTGGTAACAGTGTCAGACTTTATTTTTTGGGATCCAAAATCACTGCAGATGGTGACTGCAGCCATGAAATTAAAAGACACTTTCTCCTTGGAAGAAAAGTTATGACCAACCTAGATAGCATATTCAAAAGCAGAGACATTACTTTGCCAACAAAGGTCCGTCTAGTCAAGGCTATGGTTTTTCCTGTGGTCATGTATGGATGTGAGAGTTGGACTGTGAAGAAAGCTGAGTGCTGAAGAATTGATGCTTTTGAACTGTGGTGTTGGAGAAGACTCTTGAGAGTCCCTTGGACTGCAAGGAAATCCAACCAGTCCATCCTAAAGGAGATCAGTCCTGGTGTTCTTTGGAAGGACTGATGCTAAAGCTGAAACTCTAATACTTTAGCCACATCATGAGAAGAGTTGACTCTGATGCTGGGAGGGATTGGGGGCAGAAGAAGCAGGGGACGACAGAGGATGAGATGGCTGGATGGCATCACCAACTCAGTGGACATGAGTTTGAGTGAACTCCGGGAGTTGGTGATGGACAGGGAGGCCTGGCGTGCTGCAATTCATGGGGTCGCAAAGAGTTGGACACGACTGAGCGACTGAACTGAACTGATTGTATCCGATTCAATTCTGTAATCCCAAGGCTAAAACAGTATGTTACATGTGCTTAGAATCCAATAAATACTATTCAAAAGAAGAAAGAACAAAGAAGGAAGATGTATATACTAGGAAGAAGCAGCTAAGATTGCCGGAAGAAATAGCAATAGCCTCAGATACGCAGATGACACCACCCTTATGACAGAAACTGAAGTAGAACTAAAGAGCTTCTTGATGAAAGTGAAAGAGAAGAGTGAAAAAGTTGGCTTAAAGCTCAACATTCAGAAAACTAAGATCATGGCAGCCGGTCTCATATGTATGGATGTGAAAGTTGGACTATAAAGAAAGCTGAGCACTGAAGAATTAATGCTTTTGAATTGTGGTGTTGGAGAAGACTCTTGAGAGTCCCTTGGACTGCAAGGAGATCCAACCAGTCCATCCTAAAGGCAATCAGTCCTGAGTGTTCATTGGAAGGACGGATGCTGAAGCTGAAGCTCCAGTACTTTGGCCACCTGATGTGAAGAACTGACTCATTTGGAAAGACTCTGATGCTAGGAAAGATTGAAGGTTGCAAGAGAAGGGGATGACAGAGGATGAGATGGTTGGATGGCATCACTGACTCAATGGACATGAGTTTGAGTAAACTCTGGGAGTCAGTGATGGACAGGGAGGCCTTGTGTGCTGCGGTTCATGGGGTCACAAAGAGTCGGACACTATTGAGTGACTGAACTGAACTGAGAAGCTAAGATTACCAGGTTTCACTGCAGAGAGTATCAAAAGGTCTACCTCACCCCTTTTACTATAGATGCAGTTCTAATTATAACATGATGCCCTACTTGTTAAGAGAAACAGGAATTTTTATTTAAGACATGAGGAGCTATTCCTAAAACATCTTATTTCAAAAGTAGTCAGATACTTTTGATACTTAGATCAAAAGTAATTTGATACAAATAGTGTCTTCATGACTAGCAGACATCATGTTATTAATTTTTTCTTTTTAAAGAAATAGATATATAACGTCTTAATTTTTACATAAGAATGCATTCTTGAGTGACATATATTTGGGCTCACTTCATGGATGTGGATTGTACCAAACTCCTAGTCAGTAAATTTCATTTCGTTCTCAATGGTACTTGGCATTCATTCCAAAAATCTCCCACTTGACGCTTCTAAACGTCAAGGCACTTAGTTTTCACCAAAATCATCTTCCCAAATTGTTATTGGTACTTTAAATTCTATGGCTTTCATAGAGTTTAAAAATAGGAGGTTAAGTGTGTTTCAGTCCCTGGGTAGAAGATTATTGTTAGTCTGCACAAATATAAATGGTACCCATTGCTTCTCTCTCAACGACTCGGAAGTTGCTGATGTCCTAGGATGCCTGTTGGTTGCAAGATCCACATCCTTCTGTTAGCTTGTGAAGGTGACTTCAGAAGGATCCTGAGATGGTTACAGTAGAATATACAGAACCAAACAACGATGCATTTGAACTGTGATGCACGTTACACTTCAGCTAACGGCAAATGTGAGGGAGTGTCACGGAAATCTTTAAACGGATGCTCTGCTTACCAGTCTCGCACATCACAGCCCACGTAACTGGCAAGCGCTGCCATCACGGCCTTGCGTCATGACTCTTGACGAGCTGTGTGCACTTTGGGTCTTTGCGTCATGACTCTTGACGAGCTGTGTGCACTTTGGGTCCTTGCGTCATGACTCTTGACGAGCTGTGTGCACTTTGGGTCTTTGCGTCATGTCTCTTGACGAGCTGTGTGCACTTTGGGTAGAAACCTAGTGGCAGCAATTCTCTTTCCTGATGCAGGTGTATGTGTTATTTTGGGTAATAATTTAGACACTGTTAAAAGACTGAGCCCTTTTAAATCCTCTCCCAGATTTGTAGTCAGAGGAAAGTACAGCTATTAGAAGACCTGGCGACTGGCCTTGTTCTAGTCATCCAGAGCAAAATGTTTGCTATGTTACGGCAGAGGGGAACGCAGCATCTGCAGGTAACACCTGTCAGCAACACTGACCTGACTTCCAGGTCTGCAGCGCATCCAGAGAGCCTGCCAGAGTCACCACCCTGTGCTAACTTGAGAACTCGGTCTGGAGCCGATCCAGTCTTTCACACATATGCTGTTTTATGTTGTATCACAAACGGAATAACTACACTGCATCCTAGCTAGCTAATTTGTCTAATAACAGAAGACTATTTTGAACGCACTAAATGACCTCTACAGACTAGAGCATTTACTTTCTTTTCCATAGGAAACAGAGATATCATGGTCCAAAGGAACAGGCCACGGAATTCCCTGAACTCTCTTAGAATTTTCAATATATTGCTTTCTCTCGGGATAATAATTTTTAAAAGGATCAGAAAGAGAAAATCAAGGGGATATACCTTAAAATACCTCTCAAGATACTGAAAATTTGTTTTCCAGTCTTTGCTAATTTGAGGGAAAATTCCAACTTAAAGTATTAATTTCCTGGGGTACTGGAAGATGAATCTATTTAATACTGTGAAGGAAGAAAGGAAGGGAGGGAGGGAGGGGAGAAAAGAAGATAAACATTCTAAGACCTAACGAGATGGTTATTCAGCTCTAGGCTATCAAATTATTTCAGTCTGTATTTTGTTACCAAATATCCGCTTCTCAACTACCACCCTGCCCATCCATTATCCTCAAATACAAACAAAAAGTGTGTATGTGCATACATTGTCCCTCTTTCAGTTCTGTGATTACAAGTTTAATGTATTTGGACTACAGAAGAATTTTTAGATAAAAGTCACATAGACCTTAAAATTATAAACATTAAAATGCCTTTGTAATACTTCAGAAATGCTAAAATGGGAATATATATACATATATATATATATTTCCATCAATTGAGCACAACAGATAATTCGCATATTAAGAAAATGAAAATACAGGTCACCCCAAAGAATCTTTCAAGTTTCTGTCTTACTTCCTGAAAGTCAGCTTTGCCATGGAAACTGAATAGCAAAATAAGACAAGCTTTATGGCACACACATTACAGTTGCCTTGAGATTGCAGTAATTTTCCAACCGTCCTTCAAACCATCGTTTCTGCAGCAAATGCACGGGGCTTTAGCTCCTTGGTAAGGTAATACCCCTTTTCTGCTGACAGCTCTTTATTTGGGATTATGTAGTGCCGTGGGTACATAACGTAAATACACGTGCTTATTCACAGAGGAAAACAGTTCTGTAAGCTACTGATGTTATATTCTGTGCTGTGATAAGAGCACTTAAGATGCCGGAGGAAAAAGTATGTATGGAAGTGACCTGGAAAGCTCTCCTTTGTCTGTTGTGGTTGCAGGCAGGCGTGGACTTGGGCTGTTGGCTGCTCACTCTCCCTGCAGCCGAGCAGGCAGCGTGGTGTGTCTGAACTGGGAGAAAGAGAAATCCAGTGGCCTGAGCTCTCGCTCCAGGCCTCTCCCTGATGTCCTGGCAACTTTGGGGTGGGCATGTGGGCGTTAAGGGAGCAGATACTCATTTTTCCCCTCAGTATTCTCACCTGAGCAGCCTCAGGTTGATTAGGTTGACCTGTCACTAGGGGATTTGTTGTTGTTATTCATGTCTAACTCTTTGTGACCCCAGCCTGCCATGGACTGCAGCACTCCAGGTTTACCCTACCCTTCACTATCTCCCAGAGTTGGCTCAAACTCATGCCCATTGAGTTGCTGATGCCATCCCACCATCTCATCCTCTATCACCTCCTTCTCCTCTAGGGGATGCTATGGTGCTACTGGCATTTCTTGGATCCCTATCAGATACCAGGCGTTCTCTCTGTGTAAGACAGTCTTGCATATACAAACAGTCTACTAAAACTAACGCTGTTTCTAGACCTAAGAATGCTCTATGACTCTAACTGGTATTTTATAATCATAACTATGACCATACTCCTTTATATTTCAGATCCTAAATTTGAGTAGAATCTCTATCAAAAACAAGAGGGAAAAGAATAACCCTAAAATTTCAGCTGTCTTATTAAAATTTGCTTTTCAGACTTCCATCATTTCTAACAAAAGTGTTTCTTTAACAATGGAATAAAATTTTCCCCAATATTATTCACCTTTTGTAACCAAGTCTGTGTCTCAAGATTACAAACCAAGTCTTGAGTGTTTTAGTTACCAAGTATTCAATCTATAAAGAAAGCTGAGTGCCGAAGAATTGATGCTTTTGAACTGTGGTGTTGGAGAAGACTCTTGAGAGTCCTTTGGACTACAAGGAGATCCAACCAGTCCATTCTGAAGGAGATCAGTCCTGAGTGTTCATTGGAAGGACTGATGCTGAAGCTGAAACTCCAATACTTTGGCTACCTGATGCAAAGAGCTGACTCATCTGAAAAGACCCTGATGCTGGGAAAGATTGAGGGCAGGAGGAGAAGGGGATGACAGAGGATGAGATGGTTGGATGGCATCACAGACTCAATGGACATGGGTTTGGGTGGACTCCGGGAGTTGGTGATGGACAGGGAGGCCTGGCGTGCTGTAGTTCATGGTGTCACAGAGAGTCAGACACAACTTAGTGACTGAACTGAACTCAATCTAGTTATGTGCTAATTACATGTAAATATTCAGAGGTTAATATATCATCCTGTGGGTCTTGATTTCCAATTAGGGTAGCATGAGAACAGTTTCAAGGAGAAGTATAAAGCATTAGGACATCTTGGAGAAAGATGGAAAATGGTGAACTCTGTAGCCTTGCTCTCTCTTAACTGGCTTAAAGTTGAGCCAAAAATGAGATATAGATATTTTCTCCAGATTTCCTTCTAAAAAGCCTCAAATCCAAATCTTGAAACAGATGGAATTGAGTTAAAAAGAAACAATTAATACAAAAAAATTCAAAGTTTAATCTTTATTTTCAATACATAAGATTTTGTAAATCATTCACTAGTGGAAAAAAATTGTAAAACTTGGCATCTTTGCTTCCTGTTCAAAAATAATTCTACTGCACCATTGTGACTTCAACTCAGTATGAATCTAAAAGGAGCCAGAGTGTTGCAACATTTGAAAGATGGGAAAGGGGATGCATTTAGTATTGAAAAGAGAAACAGCAGTAAATTCATGGTAAATATGCAATAGATATCAAAAGGGAGTAATTAGAGGAAAATTGCCCACGCTTAAGAATATCGAAGGGTTTCATGGGTGAAATTATAATGCTTAAGTGATATCCTAGTACATGAAAAAAAAAGTCTTCCCAACCTTATCTGGTCCTCAGAGGCTGCCCTAAAGTAGAATGATTGATCTCCTGTCTAATTTTATCTCAGTTAATGGGATTGCCTAGGCTCGCCTTGTTTTAATTCTTGTTTGAAGATTCCAGAGTCTTAATAACTTATGGCAGCGAATTCTACAGTTTAATTATAAGACATCTCATTAGCCACATTTATCCCTATCAGATATGTTTCTTTTAAGCCTACATTTTCTAATCTTTTCAAAGGGCACTGCCACGAAGGCCTTCTGGAAAAATAAATTAGAGAACTTTTATAGGACAAGTGCAGGGTTGCTGCAAGAAAGTCAGGTTGCCTTGCCGCAGAAGGTGAAAGAAACGTGATGAACACAGCTGTTTCCCTTTGCATTCAGGAAACACCTCAGGCTAAGCACTTATTGAATAGGCCACCTACATTATTACCTGGCTTCCTAGGGCCACGCCACCCTGGACTTTCTGTCATGTTTGTGGTGTTTCTGGGAGCTCATACCTTCTTACTTTACATAAACATGACTTACCTGCTTCCTATTTCATCATTGAATGTACCAGTTTATATCCACAGTTTCCACCTACAGAGTATTTCCCCCAAAGCAGCAGCAGAGGATTTTCTTTGTTCCAAGGAACTGAATTAACTACTAAAACAGTACTCCTTGAAGATGAAAAGCATGAAAGTGTTAGTTGCCCAGTTGTGTCTGACTCTTTGTGACCCCACAGACTGTAGCCCACCAGCCTCCTCTGGGATTTCCCAGGTAAGAATACTGGAGTGGGTAGCCATTCCCTTTTCCAGGTTTAATTCCTGACCCAGGGATTGAACCGTGGTCTCTTGCACTGCAGGCAGATTCTTTACCTTCTGAGCCACCAGGGAAGCTCCTCCTGTGTCTCTTTTCCCCCCAACACCCTTGGAGTAAAGCGTGTTTCTCCTTCTTACTCCTCTCCTCATGCTCAAAGTTTTTGCACAGTAAGAACTGGTTTGAATGATTGAAGCATTTGATCTACTTTAAAGGTGGAAGTGATAGAAGAGGAAAAACCCTAACTCTTGTAACCACTCACTATCCTCCACACCTTTGGGAAGTTTGCTTAATATTGCTAAGCTTCAGTGATCTCATGTGTAAAATGGGAATAACAGCCACAAACTACTTTACAATGTTTTGTGAGGATTTGAGAAATGGATGAAAAGCTATGACAATACTAGACAGAGTATTAAAAAGCAGAGACATCACTTTGCCAACAAAGGTCTGCATAGTCATAGCTATGGTTTTTCCAGTAAACATGTATGGATGTGAGAGATGGACCATCAAGAAGGCTGAGTGCCAAAGAATTGCTGCTTTGGAACTGTGGTGCTGGAGAAGACTCCTGAGAGTCCCTTGGACTACAAGGAGATCAAAACCAGTCAATTCTAAAGGAAATCAACCCTGAATATTCATTGGAAAGATGGATGCTGAAGCTGAAGCTCCAATACTTTGGCCACCTGATTTGAAGAGCCAACTCATTGGAAAAGACCCAGATGCTGGGAAAGATTGAAGGCAGGAGGAGAAGGGGGAAACAGAGGATGAGATGGTTGGATGGCATCACCAACTCAATGGAGATGAATTTGAGCAAACTGTGGGAGAATCCCATGGACAGAGGAGCCTGGTGGTCTACAGTCCATGGATCGCAAAGAGTCAGACATGACTGAGCAACTAAACAACAACTGACCAGATATCTGGGTACTGTGGTCTAGCCGGGTTGACAAATAAAATTAACCACCATAATACCTACTGAAAAATATTGATCCAACAATATACTTCCTATGTCCTGCATTAATTTTTCCATTAAAAAAATCTTTTGACCCACACACTCCCCTCTGTTTACTGTCTGGTTTCTCAATCCTCATTTATAACTAAATCCCTTGATGATTTTAATTCCTCCACTCCTATTTTTTCTCCCATGTAAGTTGGGTTTTTGTCCCCAGCATAATACCAACACCTCTCACTGGTAAATTCCAGGCCTCATTTCACTGTGCCAGGGTCTGAACAGTTGGAGACTCCTCTTTGAACCCCTGTTCTGATGTTACACATAGAAATCAGGACACATTCATTTAGTTTCCATCCTATGTCTGTCTGCAACGCCTTTGGATTGCCTTTGCTCATTTATCTAGCTTCTTAATTCTGAAGAGCCATAGGCCGTGGTCCCTGGGTGTTTTCTCTATATAAACACACTCCTTTGGAGAGCTCATCCAATTGCTTGTCCTTAAAGACCCATTATTTGCTGATGACTCCCAAATTTGCATCTCTGACTAAGACTTCTCCTTGAACTCCAGAATCTAATAGAAACCTCAGCAAACAGTGAGTCTGTTCATCCAGTTTGGCAAAGACCAAAAACTTTGACCTCTCCTGACCCCTGTCTTTCTCTCATGCTTCATATTTAATTCTTCAGCAAATCTCATTATCCAAATCTTCTCTAAAATGAAGGGTCAAGGGCAGCTTTTTCATCTTTGCAGAGGTAGCACCATCTTGGTCATAAGAAACTCCGCTAATCTGAGTAAATATTTAAAATCCTGGAAGCATTTGCTGCTGCTTCGCATGCAATTTAAAAATGTCATGTATCAAAACCAAACAAAAATAATAGTTATAAAAATGAGTCTGAATAGAATTGGAGAAATTTGAACATGAATTTAATATTATATGGGTATGGTATACAGTATGGGCAAGGAAGTTATATGCTCATTTTCTCAAGAGATAGATGCTGAAACACCATGATGTCTGCAAGCTACTTTCAACTAGTTATATACATGTTTTCATGTGTATATGTGTGCATCCACATGCACACGTGTGTACAAAGAGAAAGTCAAGACGTGTGGCAAAGTGGCACAACTTACTGAATGTACATAAAGGGTATTCACGAGTATCATTATAACATTATTTTAGCTTTTCTAGGGGGTTAATTTTTTTTTTCAAAATAAATTTATTTTGAATAATTTATGCCAAGTCCAACCATTTCTGAAACCACAATGACTACCATGCTTATTAAAGGCATCACCAACCCAAACCTCATTTACCATAAAACTCTCTGAGCTGGTCTTCCTTCTACTTCCCTTCCTTCTTTGTCACTTTACAATCTATTCATAAAAATAATCTTTTTAAAAAGCATGAACCTTACATAATTCCTTTGCTCAGAGTCCTCCAGCTGAGAAGCAGCATTTATGACCACAAGACCCAGGAAAATCTGACCTCCACCAGCCTCCCAGCACCTTTGCATCCTCATCCCCTACTTCTCTCTCTCTCACTTACCCTACTCAGTCCACATCCTCATATTTTTCCTGGAATACAATGGCACATTAGCTTCAGAGTCTTTGGATTTTATGTATCTTCTGCCTGGAATACATCCTCCATCCTCCAGTAGATCTCTTGTCCCACCTTCTCTAGAGCGTTTCTCAATTATCCCCTTTTCTTTATGCCCTTTCCTGACCCATCGCTGGAAATTACAACCCCTGTACGATGTCCTCTCACCCCTTCCCCTGATTTTTTCTCTGTAATATGTCTCACCAACTGGCCTATTTGTCAGTTTTTTTTTTCTCTTCACTCTAGAATGTAAGCCACCACAGTAAGGACTTTTTCTTAAGCTTGTCCACTGCTCCAATTCCAACGTCTAGAACTTTGCCTGGAATCCTAAGGAGCAAGCGTTCAGTGAAGACTGTAGAATGAAGGAACGCTTCCAGGTAGTGGTGAAGGCTGGTGTGTTGGAGGAAAAACAAAAATAGAAATAAAAAATAAATAACCTGCCACTGCTTCTCCCAGGACATCAGTTAAATCAGACACATTTTGGGTCACATGCTCCCTGAATCCAAACATAATAATTCTTAAATCAAGTTTAAACAGTCGTACATTAATGGTTTTATCATTTGTGGAGGCCTTCCAGAAAACCTGAAGTTTATTCCACAAAGTTGTTGGAATTCCTGAATTCAATGTAGTAGCCAAGAAGTACAGGTCATCCTTTTCAGGAAAGGTGACATATTAAGGGCATACAAAACTTACGGGGTAGGGGCTGGCTTCCCTGGTGGTCTGCTGGTTAAGAATTCTCCTGCCAAGGCAGGGGCCATGGGTTCCATCCCTGGTCTGGGAGAATCCTCGACTCTGAGGAGCCGCTGGCCCACACGCCTAGAACCTACACTCTGCACCAAGAGACGCCGCCACAGTGAGCTCAGCAAGTGCGGCTGGCTAGTGGCTCCTCACCACATCTAGGGAAGGCCCGCAGGCCACAAAAAAGACCCGGTGCAGCCTAATTACTTAATTAATTTTAAAAGTTGTTACCTTTTCATTAGTTGTGTCCAACCTTTTTGTAATCCCATGGCCTGTAGCCCACCAGGCTCCTCTGTCCATGGGATTTCCCAGGCAAGAATACTGGAGCGGGTTGCCATTTCCTTCTCTGGGGGATCTTCCCGGCTCAGGGATTGAACCTGTGTCTCCAGCATTGGCAGGTATTCTTTACTGCTGAGCCACCAGGGAGGCCCGTTAAAAAGTTTACAGGAAGCAAATTTTACCAAGACCACAATCTGGGACTCTCCATTCATGCCCCTCCCCTTCACAGGCCTAAAATCTGAGGCATCCTTGTAAATAATAATTCACTGTTTTGGAGTCTTTTTAAGAATACTGGAGCAGGTAGCCTATCCCTTCTCCAGCAGATCTTCCCAACCCAGGAATTGAACCGGAGTCTCCTGCATTGCAGGTGGATTCTTTACCAGCTGAGCTACCAGGGAATCCTGCAGTGAATCTAGACCACCTTAACAACGTAGGGCACTCTGAGTGGTAATTAGGGTTGTTGCTTCAATCTACAAAGATAGATTCTCTAAACTTACATATCCCTCCATCTCTGTTTCAAGGGTAGATGGAGGATTTGTGTGGCTGCTGGCCACAAATTTGTCTGACTTTATATTCTGCCTGGTAGAATGGGTGTGAGTTGAATCCAAGCCACTTCCCTTGCCATGAGCCTCTGAAGCCTTCCTGGAACTGGTCTGGGAATGCCAGCCAAGAGTGGGAAGCCTCTGATGTAAGCGGTCACAGATCCTGCCCCTTGGCAGAGAAACTATGTCCTTTGATTAGCTGCTTCCTCTGTGGGAGGTTAGAGCCTCCCCTAAACTGTTATTCAAAGTACCCATCATCTCATCATGAAACCTTACACTCCAAGGCATTAGATGAGGTCAAAATTGTTGAGAGACTCCTCACTGGACTCACCAAAAGACAGGTACAGAATTGTTTTCCTGAAAAAATGACCTGTAGGAGATTGAATTACATCAAGACGTTCCCACTAGACCTCTTCCTGCCTGGAACATCAAGCTAAGTTATGATAAGGCCAGATTTGACCTGTCCTGATATAATCCGTTTTTGAGCCAACAAGAAAGTTATATAAGGGCCTGGTTTTGTGCCATAAAACCCTCCTCCCTCCACTAGGATAAACAAGCTATCTCCCTTCGAGAATGGGGAGTGAGGATTCATCACTTCCAGAATCCGCCCCCTTGCTGACCAGTGGATAGATGAGCAGTGCGGAGCTCAAATGATACAGCTGAAAAACACTCAGAAATGTGTTGTCCAGAGAGCTAGCCCTTAGAGGTCCAGAACTGTGAAGAGTTCAGGTGCCATAGGGCCTCAGTGAGCCCCAAGCTGCAGGATAGATAGGATGTTAGTTTAATAGTATCAACATTTAGCAGTAAACACTCTGTTTTCTTTTAGCTTCAGAATAAATGTCAGGTGCCAGAGACATCAACTTTGCTACATGACTGCAAAGGGCAGAATTAGGTTCAGTTGGCGGAACTGAGATTCTGACCCATCCCAAGAACTGTCACGATGCCTGGAGACAGAAGTGTCAGCTGTAAGCCTGTGTCTCTCCTCATCCTTCCTGGCACTGGGACCTTGTGTAAGTAAAAATGCAACTTACAGTATCACTTACAGTGCTTTAGGGTTTCCCTCGTGACTCAGGTGGTAAAGAATCTGCGAGCAATGTGGGAGACTCGGGTTCTATCCCTGGGTTGGGAAGATCCCCTGAAGAAGGAATTGGCAACCCACTCCAGTATTCTTGCCTGGAGTATTCCGTGGACAGAGGAGCCTGGCAGGCTACAGTCCATGGGGTCACAGAGTCAAGACAAGATGGAGCAACTTTCACTTTCACTTCATAATGCTTTAATGATTTATCTCATGAATCAATTTTTTAAGGACGTTGGGGCTGATGGTGCAATCCCAGAGGGTGGAGTGTTATCTGATGTCTCTGTCCCCCAACAAAGAGTGCTTTCCAATATCCCTTGACATCCTAATATTGGTTTCTCCATATCACTGATTGGTCCTGGAAGTTCTCCTAAGTAGGATTCAGGACTGGGAAATTAGAGGATCTGGCCTCAGAAGAGGAGTGATCCTTGCCTCCCTCCTTCTTCTCTCTTTTCTCCTGGAGATATGGAACTCTTCCCTGCAGTTCTTCCTTGGAAACCTTGTGCTTTCCAACATGTTTTCTTCTCAGAATATCTGTTGTGTATATGTATTAATCTATTATCTATTTATAAATTCACACTCTCTCTCTGAATGCATCTGTCCTGTGCCTTGTTCTATTATTTTAAAAAGAGGATTTAAAGCCATCCCAAGTATGTGATCAAGTACAATAGTCTTTCATACCACTCCTGGCTTCCTACAGACAGGTGTGAATGCATTAAATTGAAAATCCACACACATACTTACATGATCGTGACCAGAGTCTTGTAGTTCCTACTGGTGCCCTGAAAGAGCCCTGTATGGGGGTTTTCATGGGGAAAAGGAAAGCAGAATTTTTATCTATTTCTATGTGGCTTCCAGACCTCATCAGAGACCGCCTTTTACATCTTTGCAAACCCCAGGTGGCGCTAGTGATAAAGAATCTACCTGCCATTGCGGAAAACATAAGAGACTGGGGTTCCATCCCTGGGTTGGGAAGATCCCCTGGAGGAGGAAATGGCAACCCACTCCAGCATTCTTGCCTGGAGAATCCCATGGACAGAGGAACCTGGTGGGCTACAGTCCACGGGGTCGTGAAGAGTTGGACATGATTAAAGGGTCTGAGACACATACAGGCACAAACCGGAAGAAGCAGATGGAAACAGCATCCCTGCGTTGATTCCAGAGAGGCGTCTGTGGCAGGACCATCCCAGCCCCATGCAGCTCTCTGCTGACAGACTCAAGCTCCGGCTCCCTCATATTCCAGGACATTTGCTTTCCCCTGTGCAGAATCTATTACTATCCACCTGTCTCCAGCCAGTCTTTCTGACTCCTTGATTGCTCATGATAAACCAGCATATGCTAGCACTTACAGAGGCCTCAGAGGAAGGACCAGCCCATCCTGGGAACTCCAAGAAGCCAGATGCAATCAAAGGGCTTCCCTCACCTCCGGCAGCAGTGGAATCGTTTCAGTCTTGTTGCTTTCACATGGATGGGCAGCCTGCAATCTCTCTCACACCCTTAAAAATATTCCTCCAAACAGGAGACAAAGATGTAGCTGTGCCTGTGGTCCACCCGCAGAAACAGAAGCGCCCGTTCAGTTTCTGGACTCATTCCCACACATTCAGAGCACCTTCTCTGTCATTCTTGAAATACAAAAATCACAAGCGTGGTGCCATCCCACAGCCATAAGATCAGCATCAGGACCAGATGCTCTGGAAGACAATGCCACAGAGAGGAACCACCGTGACAGCTGTGTGTGCTTTTCAGAGATGGATGAAGACATGCAATGACTATTCAGAAGAATAAAGACACAGCCTGACCCACTGGTTGCCTCACACACCAAAAGCTTCACCCGGCAGCTTCAGGATCAGAATTAGAAACAACCCGGAAATCAAAGAGGTGGGCGAAAGCCCTTTGAGGGATGAATATAAATATCCACCTTTCAAATTGCCTCCCAAAGGACTCACTTAGCTGCTGCTTTGTTACCCCAGGAGTTTGAGTGAACTACTGTTGGGGATGTTATGACTATGCCCTTTAGTGTGTATATGACCTCAGACAAGTATTTATAGTAGAAAAGACTTCTCCTCAACCTTGTACTTCTCTGTTCCTTTCACCAAAGGCAGTGTTCTCAGTGCATCCTTGGATCTGTTTCTGATGGACAAGAAGCTTTTCATTCTGCTGCAGGTGGCAGTGTTCAGAGATGGATTGGGAGGAGATATAGGAGGAACTTTTACCAGGGAAGTTACCAGCTGTTCTGCTCCATTTACTCAGGCCCCACCCTCCTTTCCTTGTGCCCCAAACCCTGTGTACCGCCCATCTCTGAGTGCTCCACGTCACCGTATCCCTGCATCTCACCGTCCCTGAGAGTTCAGATCAGGCTTCCTGCAACAGTCCGCGTGGTACACGGCCTGTATATTATGAGATATGATACATTTCACTCTGTTGCTGTTGTTGTTAAGTCTCTAGGTCATGTCGACTCTTTGTGACCCCATGGAGTGGAGCCCGCCAGGCTCCTCTCTCAGTGGGATTTTCCAGACAAGAATACTGGAGGAGGTTGCCATTTCCTTTTCCAGGGGATCTTCCTGACCCAGGGACCAAACCCAAGTCTCCTGCATTGGTGAGTGAGTTTTAGTTTTTTCAACCATTGAGCCACCAGAGAAGCCCACCTCACTCCTGTCCATCAGTAAAATGAAAGGAGGCTCTCAGGCTGTTTCAAAACTCCCCAATTCCTGTGGACCAAAGCTACACCTTGTCCTCAAAACCTCACCAGGCCATGCTCCTTGCGACAGCTCCAGATTCCTTCACTTGGTTTCACTTGAGTAGCCTCACATTCATATTTAAGGTTCTTCCAACACGCATTTAGCTCAGAACATCTCTACATGACAAATTAATGAGTAGCCTCATTTCCCCTCCACACTGTAGAAGTGTAGACTTTTAAAGTCACTCAAGCACATTTGTATGATGTCACCTATTTGAAAGAAAGATTTCTTTGATGAGGACCTGGGTTCCCAGGAAAAAATTTGCCTTGAAAACAATATGAACTAAAATCAAACACACTTTTATTTTAATCTCTTCTTTTTTAAAAAAAAAAAAGCATCATTATTTGAAGGCTTCCGGGACTGTGTATTCAAATTAGATCAATAGGTAAAATTCAATAAACCACAGGAGGGGATAACAGCCCTTTAGGAAGTGTGAATTTTTCAGACATCCAACTTAAAAGGGTAGACACAGGATATTGAGAAGGTCAGGAGGCCATGGGTATTTGAGGGGAAAAAAAAAATCTGACATAGCAGGGAGGAAAACAGCTCTGCCAAAGGTCAGTAAACTGCAGGTTGGAAGAGACAGTATAGATAAGTATCATCAGTGATTGAATCAGAATTCCTTCTCCCAAAACTATGATTAAATATCTTTTCTTAGAAGTTTTAGCAGAGAATTAATAACAAAAGCTGCCTTTCTCCACTTTTAAATTGGCCTTAAACAAAAAACTATATGCGGTACTAAAAAGCAGCCATGATTAGGGACAGGTATTGATTGATAGATGGATAAACACAGTTATTATGTGTACATTTACTTCCAAATTGTTCACATGGTATCTTTTAAGTATTTCTCAATTTTCTGACATTATAAGAAAATAAAAAGCTATTCAAGATGAAAAAAAAGAGTCTCAAAAGAAGGAGATGTTTCAGCCACAGTAAATGTTTTTCTAGTCTGAACACAGCTTTGCCATTTGTTCTGTAACTCCCCTATAGCCTGTGGAAGTATTTGATGGTACAAATAATAGATGACACACCAAAACTCTGCCTCCAAAATGACAGCTCCAGATTACTTCACTTGATTTTACTTGAATAGCCTAACATTCATATTTAAGATTCTTCCAACATGCATTTAGCTCAGAGCATCTCTAAATGACAAATTAATGAGTAGCCTCATTTCCCCTCCACACTGTAGAAGTGTAGACCTTTAAAGTCATTCAAGCACATTTGTAGGATGTTGCCTATTTGAAAGAAAGGTATGGTATGGTGAAGTATGACAGTATGGCAGGAAACACCCTTCTCCTGAAATTTTTGATTATATACTTCAAATTAATTGATGCAGTTATATGTGTCCAGGTCAGTATGGTGCGGGGGGTGGGGGGTGCATTTAAAGTAGTGGAGCCTGACATCTGCACGTTGCAGAATTCAGGGAAGAATTCTTTAGCATAGACTAGCCACTGAAGAGCAGGAGGATAAACACACGCTTATTTTATCTGAATGCCTCCCCCTCGTGCACAGACCCTGTCTCCTATTGAGAGGTCATTAACACATAACTCTTGTAGGTTTAAGCGGTGCAACCTGTTGGTCTGATAAACTTGTTTATTGCAATACAATAACCATGCTATTAGCTTAACACTTCTATGGCATTACATTTTACTGATCAGTTGCTATGTGACAAGTCACTTGCCCTTTTTAATGCACTGAGGGCCACTTCTCATATTGTGTAAATCCGAGGAAGAATCCTACAGCGAAAATATATGCAAAATGGGGGCTGTGGTGTTGGATTGCTTTGCTAAATGGGCATTTCCTAATGCCTTAGACGTGCTACATAGCAACTTTCTGAGGAGAAACATTCTCCTGGTGTCATTCTTTAGCTTTCGTGAGAGCGGACAGAGAATAGAAGGGAATCTGGACTGGAAGTCACAGTCCCCCTGTTGACTCTGTCACTCAATATTCATGTGACCCTGGGAGAGATATTCAGACTCTCCAAGCCTGAGTTTCCTCACAGAGCAAGTCAGATTTCAGTCAGTTCAGTCACTCAGTCACATTCGACATTTTGCGACCCCACGGACTGCAGCACATCAGGCTTCCCTGTCCATCGCCAACTCCCAGAGCTTTCTCAAACTCATATCCATAGAGTTGGTGATGCCATCCAACCAACTCATCCTCTGTCATCCCCTTCTCCTCCAGCCTTCAATCTTCCCCAGCATCAGGGTCTTTTCAAATGAGTCAGTTCTTTGCATCAGGTGGCCAAAGTATTGGAGCCTCAGCTTCAACATCAGTCCTTCCAATGAATATTCAGGATTTATTTCCTTTAGGATGAATTGGCTGGATCTCCTTGCAGTCCAAGGGACTCTCAAGAGTCTTCTCCAACAGCACAGTTCAAAAGCATCAATTCTCCTGTGCTCAGCTTTCTTTATAGTCCAACTCTCACATCCATACATGACTACTAGAAAATGACAGTCTTGACTAGACGGACCTTTGTTGGCAAAGTAATGTCTCTGCTTTTTAATATGCTGTCTAGGTATGTCTTAGCTTTCTTTCCAAGGAGCAAGACTTGCCAGCAGTGGAGGTGAGGAGCCTCACATAGGCCATCAGGGCCCATTCAAGCATGATCTAGATATTAGTCACTTTCTGATGATGCCCTTGCAGATGATTCCCTTTCCCCTCCCTCCCTCTTCTCACACTGACTTGGAAGAACCACCCCCTCACCCAGCCATTCTGGCTTTCCTCCCCTCACTTCCCCCTCTACACAGTCAGATCTGCCCTGGGACTGAGGACCAGGAAAAAAAAATCAGAAACAATTCCAGAAGGCAGAGCAGTAACCTGAAGCCATACTTTAGAGAGAGCATGCATTTTTGCCTACAGAAATGCTGGGTAAGAGGAACGATCACCACATTCTCCTTTATTTAGAGGAGATCTCTGTAAAGCTGACGGCCACGTACAGCACTATTCCTGGTAAGAAAGGCCATCAGGGTTGGAGAAGGGGTTTAGGCTTTGGAGCCAGATATAAAATCTGCCACAGTACCCATGTGCTGTGTGATCCTAACTAATGTGATGTCTTTGAGCCTGAATTTCCTAATTGCTGGAGGAAGAGAGCCCTGCCTAACTACCCTTCAAGTGGGCAAACAGAATAAGTGTGCAGTGAAATGATTTGATTGGATAGAGTGGTCATCACTGTCCCTGCCATTGTTATTTCCAAATAAAGTCACATACTCTGTTTATATTCATCAGTTAATACACCCACCACCCCTGACATCACTGTGAGAAGGGAAAGACTTGTAAACCATCACCTGTTCTAATACCTTCAGGGCCAGGAGCCCTGAAATAAGCTGCCACCTTTTGCCAGTATTTAAAGAATTCAATTTTCCCCGTAGATTTATAATGGAGGCAGTGGGATAATCACTTTTCATCACTGCCAAGTGATGGGGGGTGCCTTTTGTTTAAACACTGCTGGTGAGAGGGGCTCAAAGGCCTGGGGCTGGTGCATCCAGTAAGGAGGTCTCCAGAGCCATTTGATTTCACTTTAATTATTTTGCATTGTGAAGATCACACTTATTGTGATTCACCCACTTATCCTTGTGAACTTCGGGTCTAGGATTGCACTCATCTTGCAGTGTTGAAACTTTGTATCTGCTGAACGGCAATCTCATCATATCCCCCACCTTCTCTGTCCCTGGGGACCAGCATTCTCCTCTCTGTTTCCAGAGTGTGACTACTTAAGATGCGTCATATCACTGGGAACATGTATGGAGTACTTGTCCTTCTGTGACCAGTTTCTTTCACTTGACATAACATCCTCCAGGTTCACCATGTGGTCTCATATGCCAGGGTTTCCTTCTATTTTAAGGCTGAGTAACAGTCCATTGTATGTATGTATATAACATACATACATATAATTTCATTTATCCATTCATCCATTGATGAATAATTGGGTTTTTCAATAACTGGGCTGTTGTGAATAAAGCTGCAACAAACCCAGAAGTCCAGAGATCTCTTTGAGATCCTGTTTTCACTTCCTTTGGTTATATATCCAAAAATGGGACTGCTGGATCATGTGGGAGTTCTATTTTTAATTTTTTGAGGACCCTGTATACAGATTTCTATAGTGGCTGCACCAATTCACACTCCCACCAACAGTACACAAGTGTTCCTTTTTCTCCAAGTCCTGGTCAATCCTTGTTATCTCTTCTCTTTTTGATAATAGCCATTCTAATGAGCATATGGTGATCTCATTTGATTTGCATTTCCCTGATGATTAGTGACTTTGGGCATCTCTCTGCATCTATTCAGCTCCTTCCTTCAGTCATTTTTTAAGGGTTATTCATATTTTTGCTCTTAAGTTATGTTCTCCTTACATATTTTAGATATTAACCACTTATAAGCTATATAAGATATATACATCAGATATATATGTGTGTGTGTGTGTGTGTGTGTGTGTGTGTGTATTCTGCCGTTTGGTAGGTTGCATTTTTACTCTGTTTACTGTCTTCTAGGCTGCGTTTTGACCCTGTTGATTTGGCTGTGCAGCCGCTTTTTAGTTTGGTGTAGTCCCACTTGTTTATTTTCTTTTGTTATTTGTGCTTCTGGTGTCATATCCAATAAATCATGGGCAAGACTACTGATGAAAGAAATTAAAGATGACATAAATAAATGGAAAGACATCTTGTGTTCATGGATTAGAAGAATTAATATTGTTAAAATGTCTTCTCTGCCCAAAGTGATCTGGAGATAAATGCAAACCATATCAAAACTCCAATGACATTTTTTACAGAAATAGAAAAAATAGTCACAAATACATGTGGAACCAGAAAAGACCTTGAATTGCCAACATAATGTTAAGAAAGAAAAACAAAGCTGAAGGTCAGCCACACACTTCCTGATTTCAAAATATATGATGAAGCCACAGTAATTACAACAGTATGGTAATAGCATAAGACCAAGGTATAGACCAGTGGAAGCGAATAGAGAGCCCAGAAATAATCTCACGCATATACTGATCTTTAACGAGGTCAAGTGATCTTTAACAAGGGTATCAAGAACACACAGTGGGGGAAGGAGGCTCATCAACCAACGGTGCTGAGAAAATGCGATATGTGCATACAGAAAAACGGAGTTAGACCCTTATCTTACACCTCGCACAGCAATCAATTCAAAACAGATTAGACACTTAAACACAAGACCTGAAACTGTCAGACTCCAACCAGAAAACATAAGAGAAAAGCTCCATGATACTGGCTCAGCCCCAAGCCATGTGAGAACCACGGTGAGATACCCTGGGCGCCAGCTTCGCCCTCTCCCTGACAAAGCAGGACCGCAGGGGCAGCGGAGTTCCCAGCCTGACCGCACGGGGAAGCGCTGAAGGAGTCAGACACACCGGAGCACTGTCTTTATTTTTGTTAACGGTCCACGGAAAGGCTAGCACTACAAAAGTACTTAAGATAAAACATGTTGTTTTTTTTAAAGTAATTATCTTTGTACTTAATGCAGCCACAAAATTGTGCTGACTTAAGGACAAAGTCTGA
Organism: Cephalophus harveyi; assembly: GCA_006410635.1. Classification (NCBI taxonomy): domain Eukaryota; kingdom Metazoa; phylum Chordata; class Mammalia; order Artiodactyla; family Bovidae; genus Cephalophus; species Cephalophus harveyi. The sequence goes on along the minus strand of SJYT01027948.1, from coordinate 512,969 downwards.
GGGTGGAAAGGAAGGAAGTGAGCTTGACTTCTCAAGCTGGTAGAACACTAGGAAGGGGGTTTCTGGTTTTCTTTCATTCACTCTTGACACGCAATTCACTCAACAAGTATTCTGACGGCCTTCTCTGTTCTCAAGACTCAGCTCAACACATGACGTGATTTTAAAATAAAAATGGGACTGGCAATACAACGGGATGCATGATGCGTGTGGAGACAAAAATAAATAGTGGGTTACACAGCCTTGCTTCCCTGCTGGCTCAGAGGCTAAAGCGTCTGCCCGCAATGCGGCAGACCCGGATTCAAGGACCTGGCAACCCCACTCCAGTATGGGCTATATATATAGTCCATGGGGTCACAGAGAGTCGGACACGACTGAGCGACTTCACTTTCACTTACACAGCGTGGCATGGGGTGGGGAGCTGTCTTCACACCAGAGGTGGTGGAGCAAGGGTCCTTAAAAGAGATGTCAATAAAGAAGGAAGAAAAATCTAGAATAACAAGACAGCATACAAACTAGACACACTCATATGTATATATAATCTTCCAGACCCAGGGATCCAACCATCATTTCCTGCACTGCAGGCGGATTCTTTACCATCTGAGCCACCAGGGAAGCCTTATATACGTGCATGCCATGCACAGATACGCCTACGTATACACATCCACGCGTGTCCCTCCTTCCAAGTACACGGGCTTCACCGTTTCAGGTTGGCACAGCACGCGCAGAAGCGAGCTCCCGCCTCCCTATGGCGGAAGACTCCGTGTGCACCCAGCAGAGAACCGGCCGTCACTCACCACGTGACCGCCTTCAGCCTGCACACCCCACCCACCGCAGCAGCAGCCTCTCATCAGCGCCAACTGCAAACGAGAACAGTCGCAGCGGCCCTCCAGGGCTGTCATTCTTTGGAACAAAGACTCACCTGCCCGCCGAGCCAATCCAATCCGTGTGAGTGGCTCCCGCTAATGTGACAGCGCTCCTGGGAGACCTTGGGGGAGGCACCAACGTACTCCCCCCGCCAGAGTCCCCTTCAGGGGAGCTGTTGCCACACTCCTGTCCTGCACACCCAGGAACTCCTGTCAAAGATCAAAGGCAAGGGGCATTTATTTTTCATTTTCTATTGTCAGCTCCACCCCGCAGTATTCCAAGGGTGCGAACCACATTTTGTGAAAACCTTAAAAGGGGAAGAGGCCTGTGCCACTTGGGGAAATCTGTGGCTGGCACATTTAATTTTCTAGATGCCATGGAATACATCTGACCACAGAGTGTAGGCAGTTCAGAGAGCAGAGGGCTCCAGGGGGACACCTGGCCAAGCCCAGGAAACAGAGAATTGAGCAGAACAAAGAACTGCAGTGGAAACAGTTAGTTACACGTTCTTATGGCAAAATCAACTAGCCTGATACGCTGTCCTCACCTCTAAAGACAGACACTGAGATTTGTAGAAGAAACATGCATGTACTTTAATGTAAAGCCTGCCAGGATTGAGAGTTCATGGGTGGGGTAGAGATCAAGATACTGACAAAGATACTTTTTAATACTTTCAGTGCCAAACTGATCTGCATAATCACTCCCCAAAGAAGTCCTCAGCATTGACCCTGGAATTGATGGCAAAACACAAAATTGCAAAACACCCAGCTTGGCCTGGCAGGCATCTACTCTGGTGCCTTCTGATCACTGTGACTTTTCCTCTTCTCCAGGAAATCTCTCTCCCTCATTCTCAGCCAGTGGGTTGTGTTAGGCTTGAGGGACCCATGCTCTTTTCAAAGACCGCATCAGCCCTTCCTCTTAAATAGGGCAAGAAGGGGTGTGTCCGCAAGAATCTCCGAGGAGACTGCGTTCTGGTACTTGGATGAGAGATGCTGATACGGGATGATGAGAGTCCAGTGCAGCTGCTCAGAGGGTAGAGCTGAGGCCTGAAGGTGACAGGGGCCACCCTGTAGAGCCAGCCAAAGAGGGAGTGAAGCCAGGGGGACAGGCGGATGGTGTCCCTGCCAGAGGGTGAATGAAGCCAGGGAGAGGGACAGACGGTGTCCCGACAGTGGTGCCCCGGGGTTGCCTGCAACCAGTGAAGCTTCTATAACGTTGGGCTTGTGAGATCCATGGGAGTTCTGTATTTATCCCGTATTTCTCCTCAATCCGGAAGTCAATCCTGACTGGGTTTTATCAGTTCAACAGAAATCATTCCATCACACACTGTGGGGGACAGCTTTGGGGCCCTGTGAACAGGTTACGGTGGTTAAAAAGGACTTGGTGGGATGGAAGTAAAGCTACTCATCTGGTGACTTTAACACAGGAGGACAAGATGCTTCTGAGACTCCATTTCCAAGCTGAGAGTGTGTGAAGTGGGAAGTTTGGAGGCGGTTTCCCACACGGCACCAAGTAATTCTCAGATATGGGCTGAGGGCCCTACAGTGAACTCAGTCCTGAAACTATCTACACGGAGACAGCATCGGATTCCACAGATCAAGGGCTCAGCCCTGCGGTCATCCATCCAATCATCTTTCTGCCCATCCACCGACCCATCCATCTAGCCACACATCGATCCATCCATCCATCCAGTCATCTTCCTGTCCACCCATCCATTCCAAACATCCAAACATCCACCCATCCATCCCTCCATCCAGTCACTCACTTGTACTAGTTTTTCTGAGCTTTCTCAGCTCTTTCAGGTGGAATAAGCTGTCCTTGTCAATCCATGTGCTCTCTCAAATCCCCTCCTTCTCTCCCATAATTACATTTCAGGCTCAGGTATTCGGGATCATGCATTTGGCTTCTTTTAAGCTGCTATCATTGCAATAATTTTGCAGCAGCAATAGAAAACTACAACACAGACTTTAACATGTTCACCGAGTCAAAACTACTGTCTGCCACGTGAATGTTTCATTGTTGTTACATTGTTTTGGGGGGATGTAAAACTCCATAGGGGAGAGGTTTTTAAGAGAGCAAAGGAAATCACACCACAGAGCTGATGATGTTGGGCCTGCACTCCAAGTCCATCAGTTCAGTTCAGTTCAGTCGCTCAGTTGTGTCCGACTCTCTGCGACCCCATGAATCGCAGCACACCAGGCCTCCCTGTTCATCATCATCTCCCGGAGTTCACTCAGACTCACGTCCATCGAGTCCGTGATGCCATCCAGCCATCTCATCCTCTGTTGTCCCCTTCTCCTCCTGCCCCCAATCCCTCCCAGCATCAGAGTCTTCTCCGATGAGTCAACACTTCTCATGAGGTGGCCAAAGTACTGGAGTTTCAGCTTTAGCATCATTCCTTCCAAAGAAGATCTGAAGGCTGATCTCCTTCGGAATGGACTGGTTGGATCTCCTTGCAGTCCAAGAGACTCTCAAGAGTCTTCTCCAACACCACAGTTCAAAAGCATCAATTCTTTGGCGCTCAGCCTTCTTCACAGTCCAACTGTGGCCAAAGTACTGGAGTTTCAGCTTTAGCATCATTCCTTCCAAAGAAGATCTGAAGGCTGATCTCCTTCGGAATGGACTGGTTGGATCTCCTTGCAGTCCAAGAGACTCTCAAGAGTCTTCTCCAACACCACAGTTCAAAAGCATCAATTCTTTGGTGCTCAGCCTTCTTCACAGTCCAACTCTCACATCCATACATGACCACAGGAAAAACCATAGCCTTGACTAGACAGACCTTAGTCAGCAAAGTAATGTCTCTGTGTTTGAATATACTATCTAGGTTGGTCATAGCTTTTCTTCCAAGGAGTAAGCGTCTTCTAACTTCATGGTTGCAGTCACCATCTGCAGTGATTTTGGAGGCCCAAAAAATAAAGTCTGACACTCTTTCCACTGTTTCCCCATCTATTTCCCATGACGTGATGGGACCGGATGCCATGATCTTCGTCTTCTGAATGTTGAGCTTCAAGCCAACTTTTTCACTCTCCTCTTTCATGTTCATCAAGAGGCTTTTTAGCTCCTCTTCACTTTCTGCCATAAGGGTGGTGTCATCTGCATATCTGATGTTATTGATATTTCTCCCAGCAATCTTGATTCCAGCTTGTGTTTCTTCCAGTCCAGCATTTCTCATGATGTACTCTGCATAGAAGTTAAATAAGCAGGGTGACAATATACAGCCTTGACACACTCCTTTTCCTATTTGGAACCAGTCTGTGGTTCCATGTCCACTTCTAACTGTTGCTTCCTGAGCTGCATACAAATTTCTCAAGAAGCAGGTTAGGTGGTCTGGTATTCCCATGTCTTTCAGAATTTTTCATGGTTTCTTGTGATCCACACAGTCAAAGGCTTTGGCATAGTCAATGAAGCAGAAATAGATGTTTTTCTGGAACTCTCTTGCTTTTTCCATGATCCAGCAGATGTTTAAATCCCATAAACAAACACACGCATTGCAAATGTGTCACAACACTGCAAGCATGTGGGGGAGAGAGGAAGGCTGGTCCTTTTCTCTTCAGAAGCACATGTGCTCCTTGTGCAGATGAGCCTTTGTCATTAGAGAGACAGCCTCAGTCACAGTCTAGAGACTTCTGCTGACGACCTTGCTCTCAGCCAAGAGAAACAGTGATCTATTGTTACTGTAGACCAGGATGCTCCTAATGATGTTTAATTTCTCAGCTCCTCTTACTTCTAATAGCAAGTCAACAACAGCCACTGTTGCAGTGTCAGTAATTTAAACCTAGACTTTCCTTCTCTGTGATCAAGTCAATATCTTATGTCATTGGTCTTTCTTTCTTGCTAGTAATTATAGAAACTAACATATCATGTATCCAGACTGACCAGTCAGGCCAGGACTAAGGCCATTTAAGGGCCTGTCTCTTTACACAGAAACCAATAGAATGAACCCCTATCTCTTAGATTGCTGATGGATATATTCCCCAGGACTAGCACAAAACGGGTCATTAATGACCCTCTTTCTCATATGCAATCAGAACGTGGAATCAAAAGCTTCAAGGAAAGTATGCCCGAAATGAGACCTGTTGGAACTCTCCACAGTTGTGTGGCTAACTCTGCTGGTCTAGGGACCCCACCACTGACCTATTGGAAAAACAAGAAAGTGAACTCAAGTGGATAATTCCAAGTGAATTCAAGTGGACAAGGGGATCACACTGTCTGAAGCAGATATGGGAACATTAGTGTTTTGGGTTTTTTTCCCCCTTAGAGCTTTCCTCTAGAGTCATAAAAATTCTTATCAAATAAAACCACCACAATCCAACCATCACCGTGAGTATTTCACTTGAAAGAGTGTAGCAGAGTTACCTGATTCACCATTTGTACAGAGGAAGGTTTGAGTATTAAAAGACTGACCAAAACCAAACTTGTCTCATACCACAGAAGTGTTCTGAGCAGACCCAGGTCCTGTACAATGAATTGATTACTACTAAACTGGGTGTGTGTGTGTGTATATTGAGGAGATAGGTGTATTTTGTGTGTTGCAAAGACAAGGTTCTTGTTTTCAGGTTTTTTTGTTTTTTTTTTTTTTTTACCGACTTAAATGCTAGGATGATGTATAGTCCCTTTCTCTAGGGGCACATATTTCCACTTTTTTATCTTTAAAAAAGTATTTTTAGCTTCCCATATTTAAGTCAAAGATACAAAATGCCCAGCACTAATTAGAGGAATCTGTGTTGGTTTTGCAAATACCACTCAATATGCCAGCAAATTTGGAAAACTCAGCAGTGGCCACAGGACTGGAAAAGGTCAGTTTTCATTCCAATCCCAAAGAAAAGTAATGCCAAAGAATGCTCAAACTACCACACAATTGCACTCATCTCACATACTAGTCAAGTAATGCTCAAAATTCTCCAAGCCAGGCTTCAGCAATATGTGAACTTCCAGATGTTCAAGCTGGTTTTAGAAAAGGCAAAGGAACTAAGGAGCCTCTTGATGAAAGTGAAAGAGGAGAGGGAAAAAGTTGGCTTAAAGCTCAACATACAGAAAACCAAGATCATAGCATCCGGTCCTATCACTTCATGGCAAATAAATGGGGAAAAAGTGGAAACGGTGGCTGACTTTATTTTTCTGGGCTCCAAAATCACTGCAGATGGTGGTTGCAGCCATGAAATTAAAAGACACTTACTCCTGGGAAGGAAAGTTATAACCAACCTGGACAACATATTAAAAAGCAGAGACATTCCTTTGCCAATAAAGGTCCATCTAGTCAAGGTTATGGTTTTTCCAGTAGTAAGGATGTGAGAGTTGGACTATAAAGAAAGCTGAGTGCCAAAGAATTGATGCTTCTGAACTGTGGTGTTGGAGAAGACTCTTGAGAGTCCCTTGGACTGCAAGGAGACCCAACCAGTCCATCCTAAAGGAGATTAGTCCTGGGTGTTCATTGGAGAAATTGATGTTGAAGCTGAAACTCCAATACTTTGGCCACCTGATGCAAAGAGCTGACTCATTTGAAAAGATCCTGATGCTGGGAAAGACTGAGGGCAGGAGGAGAAGGCGGTGACAAAGGATGAGGTGGTTGGATGGCATCACAGACACAGTGGACATGGGTTTGGGTGGATTCCAGGAGTTGGTGATGAACAGGGAGGCGTGGTGTGCTGCAGTTCATGTAGTCGCAAAGAGTCTGACAGGAATGAGCAACTGAACTGAACTGAACTGAAAACACATGTCTGCCATGTAATGTGTGCTTTCAGCTCCACAAGGAAACTCAGGGCAATGAGCCCCATGTATAATTTGGCAATGACCATGAATCCTTGCCAAATACCATTAAAATTCCCTTCATCCTGCCATGTGGAACAATTTTCAATCCAAATGTTGATATCATAATATTTGGGGATTCTAATAATATTTAGATGCTATATTAATAAAAATTTTGATTTGCTAGTTGTATATATCCAAAGTAAAACAAACACATGGAAAAGTCCTAAATTTAGTAACATTAGTTAATTTCACATTCAACTATAACAATTTCCTCTCATCACTGAAAACCATGGAAGAACCCTTATGTCATGTGTGTATGCTTGTGTACATGCGTATGTGTGTGTACATGCATGTCTGTACATATGTGTGTGTGTGTGTGTGGAAAGACAGTATTCAGAAGGGGCAGCTACTCACTGCAGTATCTCCTTAACCATTCTCTAACATTCATGCTTTCTAAAAAGGGCACCACAAAACAACAAAATAAAATCCAACATTTATAGAGTAAAGGAATGGGAGAGAGCTGTGTCACTGCTGTTTAATACTGGTAAAGATTCTTGCAGGAACCACGCAGCAGAACAAGTGCCAGCCCTCAGATCATGGCAGAAGGCGCTGTCGTCAGCGAATCCAAGGGACACGCAGCACACGGGCTAGGAGTCAGAAAACCTGGGCTCCTTTCCCAGTTCTTCAACTTGCAAACTCTGATCGTGGGAACGTATCTAAAATCTTAACTCCAGTTTCCGCTACAGAAAAAAGTGACAGCGGTTTTGTCAGAAGATTCAATATTTAACTAACCCACATTTCCAAGTGCCCAGGGCCTACTTAACGGGCAGAGAAGGCCTGGACCCAAGCGGGTGGACAAATGATTGGCAGCTCCTCTCACTGCCAGGAGACCAGGAGATGGAGCCCAGCCTCCTGTGAGGAGCACCTTTGTCCCTGCCCTGGAGGAAGGGGTCACCTGACCAATCTTTGCCAACAACATCACACAGAAGCAGAGCAAAGTTTTCCCTTTGAGATTCCCCAGTATAAAATAAAAGGAGGGGTTTTTTTGTTTAGGTTTTTTTTTTTTTTTTTTTTGGATAACCATGGGGATACTTTTTCCCCTTAGATGTAGGAAAAATGTTTCTGACATTTAGAGTCAGGGAAATAAAGGCTGTTCTCAGAAAAACAGTAAGCGAGGAAGTGATCCATTTCCACATCCGGTCCCAGAACATCCGTGAGGTCTGGAGACGTTGCAGGTGGGGCATGCTCGCTGGCAGCAGCAGGCGGGCCTGAGCTAAATGCGCCTGGTCCCAGGGGAAAGCGTGCTCAAATTTCAGTGTAAACTCCAGTGGAATCCAAATTCTCAAGCTCAACTTCCTCTGACTTTCCTTTTAAGTACTTCAGGGCCATCTTTGGCAAATCAAGCCCTTTCTAGCAGACCCTGTCTTGGGACACAGAAAGCAAAGCAGCCGAGTTGGTAAAATCAATTACTAACCTATCAGACGAGAAAGCTCGTGAAATACCTAGTTTAGTCAGAGAGAGCCGTTTCACTCACGGACATCTTGTTTCATTCATAAAAACAGAGGTTTGTGTATTGGACCCAGCCTCATTCATTCTCTCCCTAATTTAGGAGTGCTGGAAAAACACACTGGAGAAAGGAACAAAGGACAACGCGACGTTGAAATCATGCTGAGCTGGAGCTCAGGGGTTAGTGAGTGTGTCTGTATCTTAATGCCATGACCATCGAATAAAAATAATAATAAAAAACAGCTAAACATGGCTTCTCACTGAGTTATGCAACAGCTGGAGCACCAAAGATGTGACGGGCGACATGTTTTTTCTCCCCTCCCCCTCCCTTTCCTCCTCCCCCTCCCTCACCTCCTCTCCCCTCCCCCTCCTTTTCAGTCTCTCTCTCCCTCTCCTCCCCCTCTCTTTCCCAATTTCTGATGGAGGACCAGGGACATTAAGATCACACCCAAAACAGCCTAAAATTTAACATCAAGTTTACTGTCATGAGCTGGTCTTTCAAAAAGGGTATCATTTGCTTTGATCCTGATTAGCTTTTTAAGCAAATCACTGAAATCCTTTATCTAAATGACTAATAGTATGACAACAGGACTCCATTTGAACATTCACAGACCAGTTTTTAATGAGATGCTCCACATGATGTTATATAATATTATTTTTTGCTATAATGCTATTAAGATAAAAGATGCAGGCTAGGAAAAGTTGTTAGACCAAAAAAATCTTGTTCTCATTTGCATTTCTTTGATTACTGCTAGTAATATATTCAACACGTGTTATTCCAAATATTTAACATCTCTGCATCTGCATTTTTGTCCAGGGAGTCCTGACACTGTCTCTTATACACATCTTCCCTCTCCTCCCCCTCTCTTTCCCAATTTCTGATGGAGGACCAGGGACATTAAGATCACACCCAAAACAGCCTAAAATTTAACATCAAGTTTACTGTCATGAGCTGGTCTTTCAAAAAGGGTATCATTTGCTTTGATCCTGATTAGCTTTTTAAGCAAATCACTGAAATCCTTTATCTAAATGACTAATAGTATGACAACAGGACTCCATTTGAACATTCACAGACCAGTTTTTAATGAGATGCTCCACATGATGTTATATAATATTATTTTTTGCTATAATGCTATTAAGATAAAAGATGCAGGCTAGGAAAAGTTGTTAGACCAAAAAAAATCTTGTTCTCATTTGCATTTCTTTGATTACTGCTAGTAATATATTCAACACGTGTTATTCCAAATATTTAACATCTCTGCATCTGCATTTGCACAGTCCACTTTTAATAAAACCAATAAACTATGAGATATCTGAGGTTCAGAACTATTCCTTATTCACTTTCAAATAGCCAGTGCTCAGCAAACTGAAGTGTATAAAAATCAGGTCTAAAATTATTTGCTGAATAACCTACATCATATTTTTAATTAAGTACTATAAGGAAAAGGACAGAGTTCCGAGGAGCTTTCCTAGAGAACATCTTCCATGGAGACACGATGATTCATCAGATCTCCTTGGACAGTTATTCCACCAGTCCCAAATTCACCATCTGCTTGTGTTAAAATTCTTAAAACCCAGAGATACCTGGTTCTCTGCCCAAGAGTTCTGTTTACCATGTCAAGGAAGAGAAACGAGGACTCAATGGGTGGCTTTTTTCTTTAACAATTTTCTAAATTTCATGTGTTCATTTTAATAATCTATCTTCAGTTTATGGTAAGAACCAATAACAAGTTCAGTTCATAAATTGTAAATTCTATTTTCTTGAAACTACGACTTAGACTTGTTCACTGCCAGCCAGCTGGTGATGAGATAGCTAGTCTTCATTTTTCTGGGATCACAGACTGCACCCTGGTGACCTCACCCAAAGATGCTGTGCCTGTCCTATGAAAGGAACAGGGAATTCATAAAACCACTAAAAGAATCACTTCTAGGCATACCTATTCATCTCAAATTAAGTGGAAAATAATGGTAATAATAACAATGTTTGCAATGATTCTGTAACACAAACCAGGGTGAGAAAACTGATGAACCTGCTGGGCTAGGGCGTGGCTGCTCGGAGCACCCTCTGCCCATGGGATCCACGCGAGGCCTTCAGTGCAGCGTCCAGTGGCAGTTGGTCTCCTCTGCCCTTCAGAAGGCCGCCTTTGCCATTCCACGGCTCCTGTTGCTTTCAATGATGGTGGCCAGAGAGGCAGAGCAGCCCTGGAATTCTGAAGAGCTTGGGTTGACTTCATCCACACTCCCCTTCTCTGACCTTGGCCATGGTGCTTCCTCCTCACTGTTTATTTCTTTGTTCTCTGGGCTCACTCAGGAGATGTAACTTCCCATTCCAAATAGAAAATCTGTCTGTATTTCAACAACTGTCAATGCATTTGAATACTATTGTGCGGTGACAGAAAAGTGAAAGTGTTAGTTGCTCAGTCATGTCTAACTCCTTGTGACCCCATGGACTGTAGCCCACCAGGCTCCTCTGTCCACGGAATTCTCCAGGCAAAAATACTGGAGTTGGTAGCCATTCCCTTCTCCAGGGGATCTTTCCAACCCAGGGATCGAACCTGGGTCTCCTGCACTGCAGGCAAATTCTTTACCTTCTGAGCCGGGGCGGGGGTGGGGTGGGGTGGGGGGTGGGAATGGTTATAGAAAGATCAATTCCAAATGTCTTTCATTTTCCTGTAGATACAGTTTTAACACAGGTTGCCTCTATTGTAACCATGTACTGGGTACTTTCACGTGATTATCTTGTTTAAACTTCACGGTAACCAATTCAGATAGATATAATGAGTGCTTTTTTGACAAGTAAGAAGACTCAACTCAAGAAGACTTTTGTTATTGTTATTCAGTCACTAAGTCCTGTCCGACTCTTTGTGACCCCAGGGACTGCAGCATGCCAGACTCCTCTATCCTCTATCTACTCCTCCTCTACTCCACTATCTCTGGAAGTTTGCTCAAGTTCATGTTCATTGAGTACCAAGAGTCATTTTCTCAGTCACTGGTTTCAAACAACAGTTTGGTTGATCTGTTGGGTCATGCTCTTTTATCAGATATGTGTGGTCTTCCTATTTATTTAAATTTCTTGTTCAAGAGCAGGTTCACTGGGGCTAGCATGAGAAAGTGTAAGGAATACTGGAGAGACCCCAGTTTTAGATGCAAATTTTTCATCCATCTGCTGTAAGACGGGAAAAGCATCCTCTCACTGGGCCTCCTTTCTGGTTACTCTTCCAGGACCATTTCTCATAGAAGACTGTTGCTAGGGGTTCTGTCCTAAAGCCTCTTTCTACGCTTTCTGGGTATCCACATCTATTTCTGTAGTCAGTTCTATGATTCACAGTCCCCTTGCTTCCAAATTTGTGGTTTCATTGCTGACTTCCTGCCTGGAATTCACACTCATGTGTGTAGCTGTGGTCTTTATTCTTACCTTGCCTCTTCATAGAAAACTTAAAGTCATAATCTAAAAACTTAAGTTCCCACTTTCTCCCCCAAAGCTTTGCTCCTCATCTTTTGCCTCACATCCACAATCTCCACATAGTAATAAGCTCAGAAATAGTTATTCTGGAGTCTAGCAGATCCAGTGACCATCAACCCTAATGGTTACATCTCCTAAAGGTTACTAGATTCCATCTTTTTTTTTTTTTTTTTCATTCCAATTGTCCCCACTCTAGTTCAAACACAGTAACTTTTTGCTACCCTGGTGAAGTGCCTCCTGGATGGGGTTCCTAGTTCTGGCTCTGTGTCTATCTGCCATATATCTGCCATATATGATGGCTATTTCTCAGGTGGATCTGAATATGTTCTCCCTTCCTTGAAAATCCTTTATGGTTTCCAAAATCTCTCAGAACATAGCATAAAAGGAACCACATATTTGTAAGTTTTTTTCCATGGTCTGGTCCCAATTCACCTCCTCAAACTTTCTCAAGATTTCTTTATCAGATTTAATTGAAACTGTAAGACTTGAAACTATAAAACTCCTAGGAGCAAACACAGAAAAAAAGCTTCTTGACATTGGTCTGGGCAATGATTTGTTTTGGATATGACATCAAAAGTCCAGGCAACAAAAAGCAAAACTATCAAGAAAGATGACATCAAACTAAGAAGCTTCTGCACACCAAGGGAAACCAACAATGAAGTGAAAAGGCAATGTACAGAACAGGAGAAAATATTTCCAAGATTGAGGGCAAGAGGAGAAGGGGGCAACAAGGGATGAGATGGTTGGATGACATTACTGACTCAATGGACATGAGTTTGAGCAAACTCTGGGAGTTAGAGAAGGACAGGAAAGCCTGATGTGCTGCAGTTCATGGAGTCGCAGGGTTGCACACGACATGGCAGCTGAACAATAACAACAAAAATAAACTTTCAGACCATAGCATGCATTTAAAAATTTACAAAGAGAGTAATTTCATATTGCATGTTCTTCACATGCACATACACACACACATAGCAAAGGGACGCAGGAAACTTTAAGAGATGATGGACATGCTTGGTTCCTTGATAGTGGTGATGCTATCCCTGATACATGCATATGTCCAAATGCATCAGAATGTATATATTAAATGTGTGATTTTTCATCTGTCAGTTATGCCTTAATAAAGTTGCAAAATTGGAGAAGGAAATGGCAACCCATTCCCACAATCTTGTTTGCAAAATCTCATGGACAGAAAAGCCTGGTGGGTCGCAAGAGTTGGACATGACTTAGGGGCTAAACCATCACCCGCACTCTAGTTGTAAACAATTTTTAAGAGAAAATAGAGGAAAAGAACAGAATGGGAAAGACTAGAGATTTCTTCAAGAAAATTGGAGATACCAAGGGAACATTTCATGCCAAGATGGGTTTGATAAAGGACAGAAATGGTATGGACCTAACAGAAGCAGAAGATATTAAGAAGAGGTGGCAAGAATACACAGAAGACTGTACAAAAAAGATCTTCACGACCCAGATAATCACGATGGTGTGAACACTCCCCTAGAGCCAGACATCCTGAAATGTGAAGTCAAGTGGGCCTTAGAAAGCATCACTACGAACAAAGCTAGTGGAGGGGATGGAATTCCAGTGGAGCTATTTCAAATCCTGAAAGATGATGCTGTGAAAGTGCTGCACTCAATATGCCAGCAAATTTGGAAAACTCAGCAGTGGCCACAGGACTGGAAAAGGTCAGTGTTCATTCCAATCCCAAAGAAAGGCATTTTTGAACTGTGGTGTTGGAGAAGACTCTTGAGAGTCCCTTGGACTGCAAGGAGATCCAACCAGTCCATTCTGAAGGAGATCAACCCTGGGATTTCTTTGGAAGGAATGATGCTAAAGTTGAAACTCCAGTACTTTGGCCACCTCATGTGAAGAGTTGACTCATTGGAAAGACTCTGATGCTGGGAGGGATTGGGAGCAGGAGGAGAAGGGGATGACCAAGGATGAGATGGCATCACGGGAGGCAGCAGCAGCAGACAGTGGCATCAACATAGTAGGCAGTTCACAGATATCTGTTGAATGATACATTGAACACGTTTCCACTAATTTCATATCTTTAATTTTGAAGGAAACTCTGTTCTCTAGAGCTGACCCTTTCATCTCTCTTACTTTTTAAAATTATACATTGGATATTTCTTAGCAGAGTCATGTATGTCTTGAAAAGAGATATAAGATTCTAGGGCAGTGAATTTTAGCACTTCACTTTACAAAAAAATACACGGCTAGACTAAAAAAGGAAAAGCTGTTTTCAATGTGCTGTAGCATTCCTGAACCAGATATCTATAGCATGCAATATTGCAGAGTCTTACAGTCATCATCGACATTTTCTGTGTAGGCTGAAATTTTAAAATCAGAACTATTTTAGGCATGGGGATTTTTTTCCTGGTAACGAACCAGATTCTGTGAAGATTTAAAGTTTCTTTTTGGCTGTAAATGATGCAGCTTTGGGAACTATTTGGCATTGAAACTCTGTGGTTCAATGTTCAATGATTCTTTTCTCATGACTCTTCTAGAAGCTCTAAAATGTTTTTGGGAACTGCTCTAGGCACAAAGCATCATATATTTGTGTGCCGTTCTTCAAAGAGGTTTGTGTAATGACAGTTTGATTCTTCAGACTGCCCAAGGGTAAAATCGTCTTATTTTTACTTTTTAAAGTAATTTTGTTCTATTATGTAGTTCGATTATTTTTTCTGGCAAAGTCCAATCTCAACCATCTTTTATTATTTTCACCTCTTTCTTCATCATTTGCTTTTATTTTGAAGTTTGGGGGAAACATCTTTTAAAGAAGCAAATAAGCTGAATGAAGGCATCTGAATCACTTCCATCTCAAAAAAAAAAAAAAACAAAAAAACAAAACAAAACAAAATGACAGATTCTGAGCTCATTAAAACAAAACTCTTCAGTTTTTCTATACTGGACTCAATTTTCAGTTGAGACTTCTCAACTCAAAAATGTATTTAGCACCATCACTTTCATGTTCTCTTCATTTTAACCTATTTGAGAGGATGATTAAACATGGTTAGACTTCCTCCTTCTATTAATGAATAGTATTTCTCTCTTTAAAAAGAGAATGCAGGGCTTTCACTACTTGTAAAGAAATGCGTGACTCATATTAGCATTCCCAATGAGAAAAACTTTTAAAAAGGTAAAAGCATCAAAGAGCTATAGGAATAGGTAAATTTATGAAATCAAAACTCAGAAAAACTGAGGCATAACTGAGAGTAAATCCCACCTCTCTTTTGCATTGAAGGCAATTGCCTTTCCTGAAGAAACATCAGTGAAACTAGAAAGAATCTGAGGACTTAACAGGGTAAGAGAAATTGAAATCAACTAGTTAGAAAGAATCATGATATGGCACCAATTAAATGGGTGCCTGGAGGGATTACCCTCAATTGTAAGCGTGCTGGATGTTGAGTTCTGACTTTTTTCGGTGTGCAGTATTCATCCTCATTCCTTTCTGCGTTCTTCTCTATATTTTAGAGTCAGGAAACCCGGAGATTTCCTTTCCAAGAATCTCTCATCCAGCAGGGGTCCATTTTAGATTCTGTCAAATCAGCAGAAAGAATGCCTGTACCAGAGTCCCAAGAGCTGCAAGGCTTTTCCCAGAAAGTACCTATATCTTTGCTGCAGGCGACTTAGGTCACTCATAATAGTGTCCAGGGAGTCCTGACACTTCCTGATTTCCACATGCAATGCAGGTCCTGCTTTCCCTATGGTTGCCCTAGCCCTCCTGACGACGATGGCTTTATGAGGACGGATTTCTCTTAAATCATCAGAGTAGCATTTGTTCTCCTTACTCCTGATTGATACAGTGAAAGAGAACCAGAAGTAAACGTGTGGTTGAGTGAACATATACTACCAAATTGTGTCCACTGACTGGTCCAGAGAATTTACCATTTAGCAACTGCAGATTGTCTAGACTCCTCTCAGCATCCCACACCCCTGCCCAACACCAGAGGGCAGAATAAAATTAAAATCTGCATCTTCAGCCTCAAATTATCTCTGAAAATTATTTTCCAAATCAATACATAGTCAAAGATATCCAAGCACAAGTAAACAAGACTCTCTGTGTTAGAATAACTGGAAACAACAAAAGCAATGGAGAAAATTTTTTTAAAAAACTGACAAAACTGATGAGACACACAAAAAAATAGGAAAGGCAAAACCAGAAATTGAAAAAAAAAAAAAAAAGGACATCTCTAGGAATTCTGCAGCAATTCAAAAGATAGTAAGATATTATAAGCCACTTTATTTCAAGAAGTGTGAAATGTTAGATAAAAAGGACAAACAAAACTCACTAAAGAAGAGACACACCATATATTCCTCAAAACAGTAACAAAATGGAATCAATGAATTTTCCCCACCACCATCACACACACACACCCACCCACCCACCCACCCATAACAACCAGTCCCAGTCTCAGGCTCAGATTCAGGTGGTTTGAGCTGTTTGGTAAAGCTTCTTTGAAGTGACTCTGAGTCAGAGAACTGTAAAACTGAGTCAGAAATACGTTCAAATTTTAACAAATAGAAAGATATTCCATGTGTGATGGAATGGCAAAATATATGAAAATATCTGCGTTATGAACCATCATATCCAGATGAACCTGTTAGGATCATCCCCTAGCAACCAGACAAAGCCATCTTACTAAACACCACCTCTGATTACACTGCAGGAATAGGGGAGATGTGATTATGTCATCTCTAACAGGAGTCTGAAGTTGTGATAGTTAAGATACTAATTATTTTCACACACACATAAAGCAACCAAACCATCTCATGGGGAACTGTGAGATATTTAGAACACCAATTTAAAGCTGTTTACATCTAATGAGGGAATGGTTCAGCCCTGTGGACACAGAGCCTATTAAATGTGTAAGACTGCAGCAAATCCTTCCCACAATTTCAGAGCTGTGAATGTTCTTGGCATGAACTTAAGAACTCAAGGGGAAAATCACTCAATCAGCTCTGTTTTTTTAAAGGCATACACGTCAACTTTGAAATTAACACTTTCAACTCAACTATAAAAAATGTGAGGAAGACAGAAATGATGTGTTTATAATACTTTTAGGACCATGACAAAACAGACTAATTCAGACCAAAACAGTGAGTGAGACTTTGCCCATTTATAAGAGAAAGAAAGTCTGGGGGCCACAGGAGGAAACTGAACATTAATGTATTGAGCATTTGTGTTTGGTTCATTAGCAGACTGATTAAGCAATTCTGCAGCCATTTCCTGTGGATGCTATAAAAGTTGGAGAAAGGATGAGGTCTTAACTTCGACTTGAAAGAGGGCCACCGAATTCAAATGCTGACTCTGAAACAGTTTTGCCATAGGATCCTGGAGAAATAATCTATAACTCACTTGTCAAGTCTTCAGAAGGCAGTTTTAAGTGCATTTAAACTCTTAAGATATGAAAGCTGGAGAGGTACCTGGAGACTATACAACCCCCATGTTTTATAGAGCAGCAAAGTGATCCCCCAAAGCAGTAAGTTAGCATTTACACCGAGATCCTTTTTCTTATATATAATTTTTTACTCACCAGTAAGGATTTAAGCTGAGCTAAAGAAATTTATGACCAACCTAGATAGCATATTTAAAAGCAGAGACATCACTTTCCCGACTAAGGTCCATCTAGTCAAGGCTATGGTTTTTCCAGTGGTCATGTATGGATGTGAGAGTTGGACTGTGAAGAAGGCTGAGCACTGAAGAATTGATGCTTTTGAACTGTGGTGTTGGAGAAGACTCTTGAGAGTCCCTTGGACTGCAAGGAGATCCAACCAGTCCATTCTGAAGGAGATCAGCCCTGGGATTTCTTTGGAAGGAATGATGCTAAAGCTGAAACTCCAGTACTTTGGCCAGCTCATGTGAAGAGTTGACTCATTGGAAAAGACTCTGATGCTGGGAACGATTAGGGGCAGGAGGAGAAGGGGACAACAAGAGGATGAGATGGCTGGATGACATCACTGACTCGATGGACGTGAGTCTGAGTGAACTCTGGGAGTTGGTGATGGACAGGGAGGCCTGGCGTGCTGTGACTCATGGGGTCGCAAAGCGTCAGACACGACTGAGCGACTGAACTGAACTGAAAGACTTTCAGACAAAAATAATATATATATATATATGCACATACATATATATACACACATATATATAAACCTAGTGTTATAATTTGATCCCCTTAGATATAATAGTGGCACTTTATATGCATTATCTAATTTAAGTGTCAATACACCCATTTTATACTATTCAAATTTAAAAAAGGAACACTGAAACTCAGAGAAATTAAACACTTTGCTTAAATTTACACAAGTTGGTTTCAGACAGGAAACTCAAAGAATTTTCTGCCTTTACTCTGTTCACTGAAAGTGAAGTGAAAAAGTTCAAGTATTAGGTGATCCATGTAATTTTTTGACAGGGTTCTTAATTTCTCTGGAATTTTGATAGGAATTTTACTATATCTATAAATCAATTTGGGAAGAGTGATTTTTAAAAAGCTGGGTTTTCCCAATTTATGGCCATGGTGTATCTCCCCATTTATTGAGGTCTTTATTTGTTTCATCAATGTTTCACAGTTTTGTAATTTTCAATATTGAGGTTTTGCATTTTTGTTAATTTTATTTCTAGGTATTTATGCATGTTCATGCTTGCTATAAATCAACATTCACATTATTTTTAATTTGTCAGCATAAATAAATATACATATTCTTATATGGTTGTTTATCACCTATAGAAATGTATTTGTAAGTGCCTTACCATCTTCTATGTGAATATATATGTCATTTGCAAAGACAATTTTATTGTCTGTTTTATTTTTATTTTTAATTTTTATCTTTATTTTATTGACTTCTTTCCTAAACTTTTTATATTGTATTTCTTTTCCATTCCTTACTGCACTGGCCATAACCTCAAGAATATTGTTGAATAGAAGAGATGAGAAGGGGATATACTTGAGTTACGCATTTTAATGGGGACGTGTTCAGTAATTTGCCTTAATGATTATTATAGTAAGAGTTATTTTGTAGATGCTATTTATCAGGCTGAAGAAGTTTTCTTCTGTTCCTAGCTTGTGAAGAATATTATCATGAGTAATTTCAATTTTGTCAAGTAATTTTTCTGCATTTATTTACATATATGATTTTTCTACTGTATGTTGTTAATTAACTACTTTACGTTGAATTGACTAATTTTTGAATGTTAAACCAATGTTGTCTTCTTGCAATGCTCTCTACTGGGTATATATGGCTTGATTAGACTTGCTAATATTTTATAATGCATTTCTTTGTGTCTAACTTCATGAAAGATCTTTATTTATAATTTCTTCCCTTGCAATGTTCTTGTAGAACATTAGAACGACAGCATTTCTGGCCTCCTTAAATAAGCTTTTTTAAAATTTTTTCTATGATTTTTCCCATTTTCTGTTTCTTTCAGTTCTCCTATCTTTTCTATTTAGTTCCTTCTAATTACTTTAATTACAATATATTAATCACTTTGCTTACTCTAACTTCTTAGAATACAAATGATTTTAAATGATTTGGATTTTTTTAATATGGACTTTTCAAACTATACATTTTTCTCAACATTTAGTTATTGTCCCTATTCGTTATACTTTTAATTATGTTTTAGCTCAAAATACTTATGAATCTCTTGTCCTTTCATTTTGATCTAGAACTGATTATAAATGTATCTTTTAAGTTTCCAGTTATTTGTATCCTTTTTCCATCTTATTTTTTGTTTTAATTTAGTTTTGCTCTGTTTTGTTGATTTATTATTTAGTTTTGTTATGCAATATGTATAACAGCATATAGCTTTAGTATACGTGCTATTAGTAGCATGTGCAGGAACTGGTTTGTTCTGATTTGAGATGATTATTAAGAATTTTGTGCATATGTACTCAGTCGCTAGGTCATGTCCCACTCTTTGTGACCCCATGGACTGTAGTCCACCAGGCTCCTCTGTTCATGGAATTTTCCAGGCAAAAATACTGGAGTGGGTTGCAATTTTCTACTCCAGGATTTTAGCAAGCTTAAAATTGGATTTGCCATGGGAATCCACAACACTTCAAGGGCTTTTTTTGTTTCATGAAAAGCTAGTTTAATAGGCAAAAAGAAACACAGTATCTCAGTATTTTATATTTTTCGGATGTATCTTATGGCTCTACATGAGGTCTTATCATGGCTTCCAGCACATGTGCCCTTAAAACAGGCGTGTAAGTCCTCAGTGCTATACATACACATACTTCATGCACACTGGTTAACATTGTATACAGACTTTCTGTATAATTCTTTAGGTCAAATATTAAGAGACAATATTATAACTTCCAGTGTGGGTTTCTCTTATTTCTTACTTAAATTTTGTCATTTTAATTTCTTCTTTATGCTGGTTAATACTTGTTTTTAAACCCAACTGGTCTGATATTAATGGAGGCATAGCAGTAACATTTGCATAAAGTATTTTCAATGATTTCACTTCACAGTTCTCTGTTTCTGTTTAGAGCATCTATGTGTACAGAATGTATTTGGGGCTTGATTTTTGTACCTTTTCTGAAATTTTCTACCTTTTAATGAAAATTTTAGTTTCATTTGCATTCAAAGCAGTCATTGGTAGGTTTGGGATTATGTCTATAATCTTGCTACTTCTTTTCTAGCTTTGTTGTCTGTCTTTTCTCCTTTGTTCCTCCTTCCCCACATTCTTTTAGATTAAGTGAGCTAACTTAATAGTGATTCTAATTTCTTTTCAGGTTTTTGAGCTACCCAAACAAACAAAAAAAATGTTTAGGTATTGTATCTAGTTCTCTTCTACCTTATAGAGTCTATTTTAAGTTAGGCACGGTATTATTTATGTAAAATGTTATAGGATTTTTATTATTAAATTCTACTTTCCCAATAGTTTGTGTCATTATTTTTGCATACTTTACCTCTAAATATGTACTCCCAATAAAATGTTATATCTGTATTATATGCCAATTGTATTTCAAAGAAAAAAAAGTAATCTTTTATATTCTCCACTCATCATTTTCAGTGTCCTCCATTTATTTGGGCCTTAATTTCCATATGGTATAGTTTCCTTTAGTCCTTGGGAATTCTCTTGAGCATTTATTGCAGTCTGTATATTGGTTGCAATAAATTCTCTCAAGGTTTTTTTTTTTAACTTTTTAACTGAATAGGTATATATTTCTTCTCACTTTTGAAGAAAGGGAATTTGAAGAGTTTTATTTTTCTTTTCCCTCTCAGCACTTTAGATATCTTTTGGCATCCCTGTTCTTGATGAAAAGTCATCCATCATTTATATCATTTTTCCTCTGCATAAAATGTGTCAATTGTCTTTTGCAGCTTTTAAGATTATCTCTTTAGCTTTTACATCCAGCAAAGTGACTATAATATGCCAAGCTTTCTTGGTTTTGTATTTCATATTTCTATTGGTTTGGACATATTTACATTTTGTATATATTGCAGTTGAGCTTCTTGGCTTTGAAAACTGACTTTTGAAATTTAATTTAGTATAGTAGGCCTATTATAATTCAAAATATTTTTTCTGACTCACAGGTTTCTGTTCCTTTCCGTGTTGCTATTGTTCTGTTGCTCAGTGTCCAACTTTACAACCCCATGGAGTGCAGCATGCCGGGTTTCCCTGTATTTCACCATCTCCCAGAGCTTGCTCAAACTCACATCCACTGAGTTTTCTTTCCTTTCCTAGGACCTACAATTACACATATGCTAAATTATTGGTTACTGTAGCCCTGGATCAGCCCCCATTATTTTTCTTCTGTTTTTCTTATTGTATGAATTATTTTTATCTGGCTACATGTTCAATAATAACTTGTTCAGCAGTATCCAATATGATGTCAGGTTCACCTGTCAAAATTTCTATTTCAAATATTGTATGTGAAACTACTGAATTTTAATATGCTTTTTTGATACTTTCATTTATCTTCTATGGCCCCCAATCTATTTTCTACTTATATTATTTTAATAGTTTCTAAATTAAAGGGTCTGCCTACAATGCAGAGACCCAGGTTCAATCCCTGGGTCGGGAAGATTGTCTGGAGAAGATATGGCAACCCACTCCAGTACTCTTGCCTGGAAAAGCCCATGGACAGAGGAGTGTTGTAGGCTACAGTCCATAGGGTCGCAAAGAGTCGGACACGAATGAGCAACTTCACTTTCTTTCTTTTCTTTAAGTCTTTAAGCATACTTATAAGACAGACTGGGCTTCCCCAGTGGCTTAGCTGTAAAGAATCTGCTTGCAAGTAGTCAGAACAAGATGGCGGAGGAGTAGGTGGACATGGAGTACATCTCTCTCCACAGATACATCAGGAACACACCTTCAGACACAGAAGTGCATGCAGAACACCAGCTGAGAGTGGAGAGGAGTACCTGACCAGTGAAAAAGAATATATAGAACCACGCAAAACTTGGAAGGATGAAGGAACTAGGGGGAAAAACAGGAGTGTTAGAAGGACTGGACCTGCTCTTGGCGGCTGGGGGAACTGAAGCAGGGGTCCAGTCCCCACATCGGGGCAGCTGTCTGAGTCAGACGAGAAATATTTAAGGCTAAGAGTCAAACAGCTGATCTGGGGAAGCCTTAGTGGGATGAGACTCAGACAGTCCTTGCCGCAGCCATACATACCCTGGACAGGGATGCAGGTCCCCTGGAAGGTGCAGAAGCTGGGAGCTGGAGCTTAGGGATTGCGGAGAAATCCCAGGGCGAGGGCTGCTGTTGACCCTGGAGAGATGGATTGAGGAGAGGTGAAGGAGGAGACCATGGTGGGAAAGGTCTGTGGAGGAAAACCAGGCAGCCATGGAAGCAAGGCAATACTGCTGAGTCACGCATAGCGGGTGAAGCCAGCATCATAGCCTCACTCCCCAACACGCCAGAATCGGCCGCTAAACAATAGAGAGACTGCCCAACGATCGCCTGATGCACTGAACTACAGAGCAGGACCCCACCCAAGGTGCTACTTTAAGTGCCTGACAAGCTGAACAACAGAGAAGGACCCCAGGAAAGATAGCCCTCTAAGTGCCTGAACGGGTGGAGCTACAAAGAAAGACTGGCCAAAGAGGCCCTCTGATTGCCAGCTACTAGAGGCTCGAAAAAAGAAGACTCGGAGAGGGCCATAACTCCTGCGGTGGAGGCAGTCTGTGTCCCTGCCCACCTGGTGCCGCCAGGGTCCCCGCAAGCCAAGCAGCCGCACCACCTTCACACTCAACTCTCACTGGGGCAGAGCTGCCACTGGCAAAAAATTCTTGCGTCTATGTGCTCAGGGTCACTTCGGTCGTGTCCAACTCTTTGCGACCCTGTAGACTGCGGCCTGCCGGGCTCCTCTGTCAGGAAGGACAGTTCTCCAGGCAGGAACACTGGAGTGAACTGGCCAATACTGGTTGCCATGCCCTTCTAGGGCACTGTATTTCCTGCTGCCCTAGCCGCCAACCCCACTGAGTACCTGGTGCTGCCAGAACCCCTGTGACCCAAGCAGCTGCACCGCCTCCACACCTCACAGGGGCCAACCGAAGTCCTCAGGGCAGCCTCAGGAGCAAACCCCAGTGGACGACCCACATGCAGAGGTGGCAACAAAACCACAATTGAAAGCCAGGGGCAGTGTGGCTAAGGAAAAAGACCCACAACCTTCCCACCAGCTCTAAAAGCTGCAGATTAAATCCACATGATCAACTAGGCAGACTCTGTGTCTATGGAATATATAAAAGGGCATTGAGATCTCCCACAAAGAAAACACATCAGTTCTGATAGCTGTGGACATTGGAGGCAAGAGCACACAGGAGCAGGACCAGATTAGAGTCTGAGCTGCCCCCACAGCAGGGCCAGAGACTAGCAGTGTTGGAGGGCATCCTAGGGAGGTGAGGGGGACTGTGGCTCCCAGTGAGGGAAAGGACTCTGACAGCAGTGACTCAAGAAAAAACATTTATTAACTATTCTTATATTTTGACTTGTTCTGTAGATTCTTTTTTTCCCCCTCTGTTGTCTATTTTATTGGCACTATGAAATTTATTTAAGCTTTTGAGCTTTTTTTCTTCTCTCAGTCACATTTTTTATTGTTGTTATAAACTTCTGTCTCTACACTGGACTTTTGCAATTCTGTGGAGTTTTTTTTCTTTTCTCCTTTTTTAATTTTTAATTTTTTAACCTATTATTATTTTTTCTACATTTATTTCCTTGTTTGCTTTTCTTACTGTTCTTTCCCCCTTGCAGTTAACCTTTAATGTATATAAAATCTTCTGTATCTATCTCTGTTTAATTTTGCATATCTAGTCTTTCTTTTCATATTCGTTAGTTTTATTTTCATTGCTTTATTCCTCAGCTGGCACCTTGCTTTAGTTTTGTTTTGCAGTTTGTACTTTACATAGTTTTGTTCTTAACTGACAGATAGAATTTTTGGTTCCCTTTGTTCACTGGGTCAGTCTATTGTACTTTATTTTTGTTGGACTGTTTTGATTTNTAAAATCTTCTGTATCTATCTCTGTTTAATTTTGCATATCTAGTCTTTCTTTTCATATTCGTTAGTTTTATTTTCATTGCTTTATTCCTCAGCTGGCACCTTGCTTTAGTTTTGTTTTGCAGTTTGTACTTTACATAGTTTTGTTCTTAACTGACAGATAGAATTTTTGGTTCCCTTTGTTCACTGGGTCAGTCTATTGTACTTTATTTTTGTTGGACTGTTTTGATTTTGCTTATAGGTGTGTATGTATATGTGTATACTCAGTCACATTTTTTATTTTTGTTATAAACATCTGCCTCTACATTGGGCTTTTGCAGTTTTGTGGAGTTTTCCCTTTTTTTCCTTTCTTCTTCTGTTTTTTTTGGTAATTTTATTTTTTTAATTTTTTAAACCTATTACTGTTTTTCTACATTTATTGTTTTATTTGCCTTTCCTACTGTTCTTTTCCCCTTGAAGTTAATCTTTAATGTATATACATCTTCTTCATCTACCTCTATTTAACTTTGCATATCTATTCTTTCATTCTTTTCTTTCCTCTCAACATATTTGTTAGTTTGGTTTTCATTGCTTTATTCCCCACTTGGCACCTTACTTTAGTTTTGTGTTCCTATTTGTGCTTTAGTTAGTTGTACTCTTAACTGATAAATATAATTTTTGATTTCCTTTGACTGTTTTGACTTTGCTCATGGGTGTATATGTATATGTGTATATTTCATTATTTTCGCCTGATTTTGTAACTGCCATTTGTTTGGGGTTCATCTTTGGTTTCTCATTTTTGGATATTTGTTTTAATCTCACTTAATGCCATAACAAACCACTTGTGGAATCTTTAATTTTATTTCTAGGTATTTATGCATGTTCATGCTTGCTATAAATCAACATTCACATTATTTTTAATTTGTCAGCATAAATAAATATACATATTCTTATATGGTTGTTTATCACCTATAGAAATGTATTTGTAAGTGCCTTACCATCTTCTATGTGAATATATATGTCATTTGCAAAGACAATTTTATTGTCTGTTTTATTTTTATTTTTAATTTTTATCTTTATTTTATTGCCTTCTTTCCTAAACTTTTTATATTGTATTTCTTTTCCATTCCTTACTGCACTGGCCATAACCTCAAGAATATTGTTGAATAGAAGAGATGAGAAGGGGATATACTTGAGTTACGCATTTTAATGGGGACGTGTTCAGTAATTTGCCTTAATGATTATTATAGTAAGAGTTATTTTGTAGATGCTATTTATCAGGCTGAAGAAGTTTTCTTCTGTTCCTAGCTTGTGAAGAATATTATCATGAGTAATTTCAATTTTGTCAAGTAATTTTTCTGCATTTATTTACATATATGATTTTTCTACTGTATGTTGTTAATTAACTACTTTACGTTGAATTGACTAATTTTTGAATGTTAAACCAATGTTGTCTTCTTGCAATGCTCTCTACTGGGTATATATGGCTTGATTAGACTTGCTAATATTTTATAATGCATTTCTTTGTGTCTAACTTCATGAAAGATCTTTATTTATAATTTCTTCCCTTGCAATGTTCTTGTAGAACATTAGAACGACAGCATTTCTGGCCTCCTTAAATAAGCTTTTTTAAAATTTTTTCTATGATTTTTCCCATTTTCTGTTTCTTTCAGTTCTCCTATCTTTTCTATTTAGTTCCTTCTAATTACTTTAATTACAATATATTAATCACTTTGCTTACTCTAACTTCTTAGAATACAAATGATTTTAAATGATTTGGATTTTTTTAATATGGACTTTTCAAACTATACATTTTTCTCAACATTTAGTTATTGTCCCTATTCGTTATACTTTTAATTATGTTTTAGCTCAAAATACTTATGAATCTCTTGTCCTTTCATTTTGATCTAGAACTGATTATAAATGTATCTTTTAAGTTTCCAGTTATTTGTATCCTTTTTCCATCTTATTTTTTGTTTTAATTTAGTTTTGCTCTGTTTTGTTGATTTATTATTTAGTTTTGTTATGCAATATGTATAACAGCATATAGCTTTAGTATACGTGCTATTAGTAGCATGTGCAGGAACTGGTTTGTTCTGATTTGAGATGATTATTAAGAATTTTGTGCATATGTACTCAGTCGCTAGGTCATGTCCCACTCTTTGTGACCCCATGGACTGTAGTCCACCAGGCTCCTCTGTTCATGGAATTTTCCAGGCAAAAATACTGGAGTGGGTTGCAATTTTCTACTCCAGGATTTTAGCAAGCTTAAAATTGGATTTGCCATGGGAATCCACAACACTTCAAGGGCTTTTTTTGTTTCATGAAAAGCTAGTTTAATAGGCAAAAAGAAACACAGTATCTCAGTATTTTATATTTTTCGGATGTATCTTATGGCTCTACATGAGGTCTTATCATGGCTTCCAGCACATGTGCCCTTAAAACAGGCGTGTAAGTCCTCAGTGCTATACATACACATACTTCATGCACACTGGTTAACATTGTATACAGACTTTCTGTATAATTCTTTAGGTCAAATATTAAGAGACAATATTATAACTTCCAGTGTGGGTTTCTCTTATTTCTTACTTAAATTTTGTCATTTTAATTTCTTCTTTATGCTGGTTAATACTTGTTTTTAAACCCAACTGGTCTGATATTAATGGAGGCATAGCAGTAACATTTGCATAAAGTATTTTCAATGATTTCACTTCACAGTTCTCTGTTTCTGTTTAGAGCATCTATGTGTACAGAATGTATTTGGGGCTTGATTTTTGTACCTTTTCTGAAATTTTCTACCTTTTAATGAAAATTTTAGTTTCATTTGCATTCAAAGCAGTCATTGGTAGGTTTGGGATTATGTCTATAATCTTGCTACTTCTTTTCTAGCTTTGTTGTCTGTCTTTTCTCCTTTGTTCCTCCTTCCCCACATTCTTTTAGATTAAGTGAGCTAACTTAATAGTGATTCTAATTTCTTTTCAGGTTTTTGAGCTACCCAAACAAACAAAAAAAATGTTTAGGTATTGTATCTAGTTCTCTTCTACCTTATAGAGTCTATTTTAAGTTAGGCACGGTATTATTTATGTAAAATGTTATAGGATTTTTATTATTAAATTCTACTTTCCCAATAGTTTGTGTCATTATTTTTGCATACTTTACCTCTAAATATGTACTCCCAATAAAATGTTATATCTGTATTATATGCCAATTGTATTTCAAAGAAAAAAAAGTAATCTTTTATATTCTCCACTCATCATTTTCAGTGTCCTCCATTTATTTGGGCCTTAATTTCCATATGGTATAGTTTCCTTTAGTCCTTGGGAATTCTCTTGAGCATTTATTGCAGTCTGTATATTGGTTGCAATAAATTCTCTCAAGGTTTTTTTTTTTAACTTTTTAACTGAATAGGTATATATTTCTTCTCACTTTTGAAGAAAGGGAATTTGAAGAGTTTTATTTTTCTTTTCCCTCTCAGCACTTTAGATATCTTTTGGCATCCCTGTTCTTGATGAAAAGTCATCCATCATTTATATCATTTTTCCTCTGCATAAAATGTGTCAATTGTCTTTTGCAGCTTTTAAGATTATCTCTTTAGCTTTTACATCCAGCAAAGTGACTATAATATGCCAAGCTTTCTTGGTTTTGTATTTCATATTTCTATTGGTTTGGACATATTTACATTTTGTATATATTGCAGTTGAGCTTCTTGGCTTTGAAAACTGACTTTTGAAATTTAATTTAGTATAGTAGGCCTATTATAATTCAAAATATTTTTTCTGACTCACAGGTTTCTGTTCCTTTCCGTGTTGCTATTGTTCTGTTGCTCAGTGTCCAACTTTACAACCCCATGGAGTGCAGCATGCCGGGTTTCCCTGTATTTCACCATCTCCCAGAGCTTGCTCAAACTCACATCCACTGAGTTTTCTTTCCTTTCCTAGGACCTACAATTACACATATGCTAAATTATTGGTTACTGTAGCCCTGGATCAGCCCCCATTATTTTTCTTCTGTTTTTCTTATTGTATGAATTATTTTTATCTGGCTACATGTTCAATAATAACTTGTTCAGCAGTATCCAATATGATGTCAGGTTCACCTGTCAAAATTTCTATTTCAAATATTGTATGTGAAACTACTGAATTTTAATATGCTTTTTTGATACTTTCATTTATCTTCTATGGCCCCCAATCTATTTTCTACTTATATTATTTTAATAGTTTCTAAATTAAAGGGTCTGCCTACAATGCAGAGACCCAGGTTCAATCCCTGGGTCGGGAAGATTGTCTGGAGAAGATATGGCAACCCACTCCAGTACTCTTGCCTGGAAAAGCCCATGGACAGAGGAGTGTTGTAGGCTACAGTCCATAGGGTCGCAAAGAGTCGGACACGAATGAGCAACTTCACTTTCTTTCTTTTCTTTAAGTCTTTAAGCATACTTATAAGACAGACTGGGCTTCCCCAGTGGCTTAGCTGTAAAGAATCTGCTTGCAAGTAGTCAGAACAAGATGGCGGAGGAGTAGGTGGACATGGAGTACATCTCTCTCCACAGATACATCAGGAACACACCTTCAGACACAGAAGTGCATGCAGAACACCAGCTGAGAGTGGAGAGGAGTACCTGACCAGTGAAAAAGAATATATAGAACCACGCAAAACTTGGAAGGATGAAGGAACTAGGGGGAAAAACAGGAGTGTTAGAAGGACTGGACCTGCTCTTGGCGGCTGGGGGAACTGAAGCAGGGGTCCAGTCCCCACATCGGGGCAGCTGTCTGAGTCAGACGAGAAATATTTAAGGCTAAGAGTCAAACAGCTGATCTGGGGAAGCCTTAGTGGGATGAGACTCAGACAGTCCTTGCCGCAGCCATACATACCCTGGACAGGGATGCAGGTCCCCTGGAAGGTGCAGAAGCTGGGAGCTGGAGCTTAGGGATTGCGGAGAAATCCCAGGGCGAGGGCTGCTGTTGACCCTGGAGAGATGGATTGAGGAGAGGTGAAGGAGGAGACCATGGTGGGAAATGTCTGTGGAGGAAAACCAGGCAGCCATGGAAGCAAGGCAATACTGCTGAGTCACGCATAGCGGGTGAAGCCAGCATCATAGCCTCACTCCCCAACACGCCAGAATCGGCCGCTAAACAATAGAGAGACTGCCCAACGATCGCCTGATGCACTGAACTACAGAGCAGGACCCCACCCAAGGTGCTACTTTAAGTGCCTGACAAGCTGAACAACAGAGAAGGACCCCAGGAAAGATAGCCCTCTAAGTGCCTGAACGGGTGGAGCTACAAAGAAAGACTGGCCAAAGAGGCCCTCTGATTGCCAGCTACTAGAGGCTCGAAAAAAGAAGACTCGGAGAGGGCCATAACTCCTGCGGTGGAGGCAGTCTGTGTCCCTGCCCACCTGGTGCCGCCAGGGTCCCCGCAAGCCAAGCAGCCGCACCACCTTCACACTCAACTCTCACTGGGGCAGAGCTGCCACTGGCAAAAAATTCTTGCGTCTATGTGCTCAGGGTCACTTCGGTCGTGTCCAACTCTTTGCGACCCTGTAGACTGCGGCCTGCCGGGCTCCTCTGTCAGGAAGGACAGTTCTCCAGGCAGGAACACTGGAGTGAACTGGCCAATACTGGTTGCCATGCCCTTCTAGGGCACTGTATTTCCTGCTGCCCTAGCCGCCAACCCCACTGAGTACCTGGTGCTGCCAGAACCCCTGTGACCCAAGCAGCTGCACCGCCTCCACACCTCACAGGGGCCAACCGAAGTCCTCAGGGCAGCCTCAGGAGCAAACCCCAGTGGACGACCCACATGCAGAGGTGGCAACAAAACCACAATTGAAAGCCAGGGGCAGTGTGGCTAAGGAAAAAGACCCACAACCTTCCCACCAGCTCTAAAAGCTGCAGATTAAATCCACATGATCAACTAGGCAGACTCTGTGTCTATGGAATATATAAAAGGGCATTGAGATCTCCCACAAAGAAAACACATCAGTTCTGATAGCTGTGGACATTGGAGGCAAGAGCACACAGGAGCAGGACCAGATTAGAGTCTGAGCTGCCCCCACAGCAGGGCCAGAGACTAGCAGTGTTGGAGGGCATCCTAGGGAGGTGAGGGGGACTGTGGCTCCCAGTGAGGGAAAGGACTCTGACAGCAGTGACTCAAGAAAAAACATTTATTAACTATTCTTATATTTTGACTTGTTCTGTAGATTCTTTTTTTCCCCCTCTGTTGTCTATTTTATTGGCACTATGAAATTTATTTAAGCTTTTGAGCTTTTTTTCTTCTCTCAGTCACATTTTTTATTGTTGTTATAAACTTCTGTCTCTACACTGGACTTTTGCAATTCTGTGGAGTTTTTTTTCTTTTCTCCTTTTTTAATTTTTAATTTTTTAACCTATTATTATTTTTTCTACATTTATTTCCTTGTTTGCTTTTCTTACTGTTCTTTCCCCCTTGCAGTTAACCTTTAATGTATATAAAATCTTCTGTATCTATCTCTGTTTAATTTTGCATATCTAGTCTTTCTTTTCATATTCGTTAGTTTTATTTTCATTGCTTTATTCCTCAGCTGGCACCTTGCTTTAGTTTTGTTTTGCAGTTTGTACTTTACATAGTTTTGTTCTTAACTGACAGATAGAATTTTTGGTTCCCTTTGTTCACTGGGTCAGTCTATTGTACTTTATTTTTGTTGGACTGTTTTGATTTTGCTTATAGGTGTGTATGTATATGTGTATACTCAGTCACATTTTTTATTTTTGTTATAAACATCTGCCTCTACATTGGGCTTTTGCAGTTCTGTGGAGTTTTCCCTTTTTTTCCTTTCTTCTTCTGTTTTTTTTGGTAATTTTATTTTTTTAATTTTTTAAACCTATTACTGTTTTTCTACATTTATTGTTTTATTTGCCTTTCCTACTGTTCTTTTCCCCTTGAAGTTAATCTTTAATGTATATACATCTTCTTCATCTACCTCTATTTAACTTTGCATATCTATTCTTTCATTCTTTTCTTTCCTCTCAACATATTTGTTAGTTTGGTTTTCATTGCTTTATTCCCCACTTGGCACCTTACTTTAGTTTTGTGTTCCTATTTGTGCTTTAGTTAGTTGTACTCTTAACTGATAAATATAATTTTTGATTTCCTTTGACTGTTTTGACTTTGCTCATGGGTGTATATGTATATGTGTATATTTCATTATTTTCGCCTGATTTTGTAACTGCCATTTGTTTGGGGTTCATCTTTGGTTTCTCATTTTTGGATATTTGTTTTAATCTCACTTAATGCCATAACAAACCACTTGTGGAATCTTCACTCCTGACCAGAGATCAAGCCTTTGGAGTGGGAGCACTGACCCCAAGACCTTAGACTACCAGAGAACTAAGTATCAAACAGTGAGAACTCACACAAAGGAAACCACTTGAATTATAAGACCGGGCATCACCAAACCACCAGTAGCACCCTGTGCAGGACACCTCATCTAAACAACAAACAAAACAAAAATACAAACCCAATCATCAGCAGACAGGATTACCACCTCACTCAGCCTTGCCAGTCAGAGGAAAAACAAACAAACAACAACTCAGCACAAATCTCACCCTACAGGAAGTTTACACAAATTCCTGGACCAGCCTTAGGAGGGCAGAAACCAAAAGAAAGAATTCAACCTTAAAGCCTGGGAAAAGGTGACTTCAAACACAATAAGTTTAAAAAAAAAAAATGAAAAGGCAGAGAAGTACTACACAAATGAAGGAACAAAACAGAAAAACAGAAGTCCAAATAAATGAAGAGGAAATAGTCAAACTACCTGAAAAAGAATTCAGAATAATGACAGTAAAGATGATTTTAAAAACCTGAAGACAAAATGCAAGAATCAATTAATAAAGACATAGAAGAATTAAAGAGTAAACACACAGAGACAAACAACACAGTTAGTGAAATTAAAAATACTCTAGATGTACTCAACAGCAGAATATCTGAAGGAGAATAAATCAGTTAGCTGGAAGATAAAATGGTGGAAATAACTTCTGAAGAGCAGAATAAAGTAAAAAGAATGAAAAGAATTGAGGATAGTCTCAGAGACCTCTGAGACAGTATCAAATGCAAGAACATTTGAATTATAGGGTTCCCAAAAGAAGAGAAAAAGAAAGGGTATGAGAAAATTTTTGAAGAGATTATATTTGAAAATTTCCCTGACACTGAACAGGAAATAGTAAATCAAGTCCATGAGGCACAAAGAGTCCCATGCAGGATAAACCCAAGGAGAAACACACCAAGACACATACTAATCACACTAACAAAGACTAAACACAAAGAATATTAAAGGCAGCAATGGAGAAGCAACAAGTGATAAACAGGCGAAACAGCAAACGCTTAACAGCTGATCTTTCAGCAGAAACTGCAGGCCAGAAGGGAAAGACAGGATATATTTAAAGTATTGAAAGGGAAAAATCTACAACCAAGATTACTGTATCTGGCAAGAATCTCATACAAAATTAATGGGTGAAATAAAAAGCTTTTCAGACAGGCAAAAGTTAAGAGAATTCAGTACCACCAAACCAGCTTTACAACAAATGTTAAAGGGACTTATATAGTCAAGAAATACAAGAGAAGAAAAAAGATCTACAAAATCAGCCCCAAACAATTAAGAAAATGTTAATAGGAACATATATGTCAATAATTACTTTAAATGTAAATGAATTAAATGCTCCAATCAAAAGACACAGACTGGCTGAATGGATACAAAAATAAGACCATGTATATGCTGTCTACAAGAAACCCACTTCAGACCTAAAGATATATGTAGACTGAAAGTGGAGGATGGAAAAATATATTCCATGCAAATGGGAAGCAAAAGAAAGCTGGAGTAGCAGTCTTCATATCAGACAAAATAAACCTTAAAACAAAGAAGATTACATGAGATAAGGAAGGATACTACATAACGATCAATGGATCAATCCAAGAGGAAAACATAAAAATTGTAAATATGTACGCACCCAACATACGAGCACCTGAACACATAAGACAAACATTAACAGACATAAAAGGAGAAATTGACAGTAACACAATAACTGTAGGAGATTTTAACCCCCTACTCACACCAATGGACAGATCATCAAAACAGAAAATTAATAAGGAATCACAAGTCTTAAATGATACATTAGATGAGATGGATCTCAGAGTACATCATAAGAAACACTGGGCTGCAGGAAGCACAGGTTGGAATCAAGATTGCTGAGAGAAATATTAACAACCTCAGATATGCAGATGACACCACCCCTATGGCAGAAAGTGAAGAAGAACTAAAGAGCCTCTTGATGAAAGTGAAAGAGGAGAGGGAAAATGTTGGCTTAAAGCTCAACATTCAGAAAACTAAGATCATGGCATCTGGTCCCATCACTTCATGGGAAATAGATGGGGAAACAGTGTCAGACTTTATTCTTTTGGGCTCCAAAATCACTGCAGATGGTGACTGCAGCCATGAAATTAAAAGACGCTTACTCCTTGGAAGAAAAGTTATGACCAACCTAGACAGCATATTCAAAAGCAGAGACATTACTTTGCCAACAAAGGTCCACCTAGTCAAGGCTATGGTTTTTTAATTGATAAGATTTTAATTGAATTGATAACGTTTTTTCAAGTTGATAACATTTTCCTGTGTATTTGTAGGCCTAGTAATTTTTAATTGTATGCTGGTCATACTGACAATGTGCTGTGGAGAAACGGGCTTCCCTGCAGTATTTTCCTGCCAGCCCGCTGAATCACAGGTGAGCCCTTTGTTCAGATCATGTTTGATTTTATTCTTTGTTATGATGGACCCATCTGGGTTTTGATCTTGGTCCCAGATTGAACTGTTATCTAGGTGTTAACCATGGCCTTTCTGGGACTGTCCATGAAAGAGCGTATGGGCAGTACCTCTCTCTGCCGTGATGAAAGAGGTACTCCAGTCTATGTGTTGGAAGTCCCTAAGCACTCCACTGCCTTGGGCATCTCCCTTCATGTCTAGAGCTACAGCAGAGGATGATTTTTACTAAGTATCACAGAGCCTCACTCTGCACATATAAAGCACTTTGGTCCTCAACCAAAGACCAGCCATGAATTCCCTTCCCCACAAATTCTAGCCAGCACAGAAGCCTGGACCTCGTGTCTGTATCTTTGTACTGAGAATCCTTTGCTGCTGCTACTGCTACTGCTGCTGCTGCTGCTAAGTGGCTTCAGTTGTATCCGACTCTGTGCGACCCCATAGATGGCAGCCCACCAGGCTCCCCCGTCCCTGGGATTCTCCAGGCAAGAACACTGGAGTGAGTTGCCATTTCCTTCTCCAACGCATGAAAGTGAAAGTGAAGTCGCTCAGTCGTGTCCGACTCTTCACGACCCCATGGACTGCAGCCTACCAGGCTGCAGCCAATCCCCTCCGTCCATGGGATTTTCCAGGCAAGAGTACTGGAGTGGGTTGCCATCGCCTTCTCCAGAGAATCCTTTGCTGCTCATTATTTAATGTCCTGCACTACCAATCGCAGTAAGTCCACACAGAGCGGGATGCTTGGCAGTCATGACGTTCATCTCCTGGCTTTCTCTTCTGTCCAGGACCAAGTCCTGTACAGCTTGCTGCTCAGTGTCTGAAAGTTTCTGTATGTTTAGTTTCACAGTCATTTTTCTGGGAGACTGACCCTCACCCCAGTTAACCTATTCTGGCAGGAAAGGGAGGTCCCTGGCTAAGTTTCTCCTACTGTGAGTATTTTGCTCTAAAAGTCCCAGATTTTCCAAAGTACAGCAGGAAATGCAAATTAACAGATATAGTCCTTCTTACTGGAGAAGGCAATGACACCCCACTCCAGTACTCTTGCCTGGAGAATCCCAGGGATGGCAGAGCCTGGTGGGCTGCCGTCTTTGGGGTCGCACAGAGTCAGACACGACTGAAGTGACCTAGCAGCAGCAGTAGCAGTCCTCCTTACTTTACAGTCAACAAATCTAATCACGTGGTGCTGAGTTGATACTAAGGTTCCCAAAGCTAATGATTATTCCTAAACAGGAAATACAGCTCTTGTTCATTAATGGTGGAATCATCACCCCTGAGTAGATTTTAAGTGCAACTATTATGGTACATGTGTACTCAGTCATGTCTGACTCTTTGCCTATGGACTGTAGCCCACCAGGCTCCTCTATCCATGGGATCTCCAGACAAAAGTACTGGAGTGTGTTGCCCTTCTCCAGGGGATCTTCCCCATCCATGGATCAAACCCATGTCTCCTGTGTCTCCTGCATTGTCAGGCAGACTCTTTACAACTGAGTCACCTACAGAATGTTACAAATTCAGTTTTTCCATTCACATTCTGTTGTATAGTATGACATATTCTGATTGACCCTGTACAAATAATTATATGGAAGTGAAGACAGTCTGCAAAGCAGATTTGGGAAGAAGGCCTATCAGCTTCTGTTGCATTTTCAGAGGAAGCATTCTATGATCTCCCCAGTGGTACTATCTACAAATACAGTATAATTATCTACATATTTTTATGGTTAGAATTAGCACAATTTAATAATACTAATACAGCTTTAATTAAATATCACTCAGGATTAGTTTCCCACAGCTGCCATTATAAAGTTCCAACAACTGGGTAGTCTAAAACAACTATTTGTTCTCTCTCATTTCCAGAGGCTGGAAGCCCAAAATCAAGATGTTGATAAGTTCCCACTCCCACGTGTAGGCTCTCAGGAAGAATCTTTCCACGCCTCTTTCCTTGCTTCTGGTGGTTGCTGGCAATCGTTGGTATTCCTTAGATTGCAGCTGCACCTTGCAGGCTCTGTCCCCTTTGGTATGTAGCCTTCATCCTTGTGTGCTTTCTCTGTGTTCCTATGTCCAAATTTCTCCCTTCTCATAGGGACACCAGTTGCTGGATTTAGGGACAATCCTAACCAAATATATGGACTTCCCAAGTGATGCTAGTGTTAAAGAATCCACCAGCCAATGAAGAAGATACAAGAGATGCAGGTGTGATCTCTGGGTCCAGAAGATCTACTGGAGAAGGACATTCAGTATTCTTCCCTGGGAAATCCCATGGACTGAGGAGGCTGGTGGGCTACAGTCTGCAGGGTCACAAAGAGTCAGACATGACTAAGCATCTGAGCACTAATCCAATATGTATCCTTATTCTTTCATTTGATGCCCTATCACACTGTCAGAAATTTCTAGCACAAGGTTAAACAGTAATGGTATATTTTCCTTCTTCTTTTGATTTTTATAGAAATATCTCCAATCGTTTCACTTTTGAGTATGTATTGTTAATCTAAGTCAACATTTTGGTTACGTTCAGAAAATATATTTCTATAAATGACATGGCATTTTATAACCACTCAGCTTCCAATCCACCACTTCCTTTGGTTTTAAGGACCCAACTCTATTAGTTATGTGCTGTGCTGTGCTAAGTTGCTTCAGTCATGTTCAGTTCTTTGCAACCCCATGGACTATAGACTGCAAAGCTCCTCTGTCCATGGGATTCCCCAGGCAAGAATACTGGAGTGGGTTGTCATGCCCTTCTCCAGGGAATCTTCCTGACCCAGGGATAGAATCCGTGTCTCTTATGTCTCCTGCATTGGCAGGTGGGTTCTTTACTATTAGCACCACCTGGGAAGCCCCAAATAACTCAGATTCCGGCTCCGGAGCTGTTCCATACATAAAGTGTGAAAGTGTTAGTCACTCAGTTGTGTCCGACTCTTTGCAGCTCAATGGACTGTAACCCAGCAGGCTCTTCTCTATCCGTGGAATTTTCTAGGCAAGAATACTAGAGTGGGTTGCCATTTCCTTCTCCAGGGGATCTTCCCCACCCAGGGATCAAACCTGGGTCTCCCGCATTGCGGGCAGATTCTTTACCATCTGAGCCACCAGGGATGTTATATTAGTCATAGTCAGAGGCAGAGTTGAGCCTCCCATCATGGAAGATAAACAGATTTATTCTCTGCCCAGAAGCAGAGAACTGCAATGGAGGCTGGCTGACCAGATGCTCTCACCCTTGATACTGAATCTTGGATGAGTAGCCGAGAGACAATGAGCTGTGGTTCACAGTAGTGATGCTCTAGCAGCAGTGACCCACTGCTGTCAGAAGACTTCAGAGGCGGGTGGACCATGGCGATGACAGGGGCATGGAAGAAACCTCTACACTGCGAGCTGTCATTCGAGGTAGTGGGCTCAATAGATAAGTCTTATCGCGAAAAGATATCCAAGTAGGAGAAGGAAATAGTCACTGCTTCCATTGGGAGGTCAGACAGAAAACTGCAAAAAGCATTCAAGGAAGAAAAGAGGTTTGACAGTGAAGAGAGAGGGGGAAAATGTATCCTAGTCTATTTCTTTAATAGACCTTCAATCTTTTTTATATTAGGAAAAGTTGCTAAGATATTAAAATTAGCCCAGCTAGGGGGCTTCCCCGGCTATCCAGTGGAGACTTCGCCTCCCAAGGCAGGAGCTGTGGGTTCAACCCCTGGCCAAGGAGTTAAGCTCCTACATGCCTCATGGTCAAAAAACTACAACAAAGAAACACAATCAATATTGTAACACATTCATTAAAGACTTTCAAAATAGCCTACATTAAAAAAAAATCTTAAAAAATAAATTAGCCCAACTGGATGCCTATTAAATTTGACAATTTGAGTATATCAACTTTTCATACTAATTGTCACAAATTACCTGTTTTTCTTAACATATTTCTAAAGATTCTGCATTATAGTCTGTCTATTATTCAGGAAGGGGGGGGCGGGGAGACAGAAAAAAATGACAAAGAAGTCTTCAGATGATCATTTGGTATTAATTTCAGCAAACTCAATAACATATTAAAGCATTTTCCACTAATTTTACTTTGGGGGTCCAGGAATGTTTCACTAGATTGTATTTTTTTAATAGGCTTGAATGCCTTAATCACTCTTATATCACCTCTGGAATCAGCATTTTGCCTTTCCCAGACTCATCACCAATATACATGTTCAGGGCAGTTATGAAATCATGTCTCCCACTGGAAAGAAGAGACTAAGGTCACAAACTCTAAAACATCATTGATGTACTCTATTCCTAATTGAAACGAAGTCCAGAGCATCAGGGGGAACCACTGCTCTTGAATTTCAATCATTGTTCTTTGCCTGAGATATTAGGTTCTTGTTGTTAACAGCAACTGCCAAGTCATAGCATCTGTTTATTTTGTATTAGGCTAGCGATCCCTATTTAAAATGTAATGCTTTCCTGCTGTTTATGCATTTCCATAAGCCAACCATCGAAAAGAATTTATCAAAATCACTATTATTTATCACTTATTGTCAAGTACATCATCACTCACTGCACTGAAGATCTATTCCAGATGAATAATTCAAACTATATAACCCATATTTTGCATAGCTTATGACTGACTAGTTTTATTTGCTCCTACACAGCAATGATCATAGTGCAGGCAGGCTCACCTTAGGAATTTCATAATATCAAAGAGGTCCCAAGAATCCTGTTTTGTGTGGGAAGCCGCAAAGTCTACTGGTATAAATGAAAAAGTAAAATTAAGGCTGATAGTTTATCCTATGATGCCAATAAGAGAGGGAGAGGTAAACGATACCCAGCATCCCATGACCACATGCCCCCATGCAAACACACACAGACACTTTTGTGTTATATTAAATTGCATCCTAATGTAGCAGAGACCCACAGAGGGCAGAGGAAATAAACAATTCATCAGTGGATAAGAGCAACAGTGAAAGAAAGACAAGAAATAACCCAATGGCAGCAGTAAACTAGAATACGGCACCAAGACTCCCCCGAGGACACCTCATGACCGCTAAAACTGGCAGGAGCATCAAGATATTGAGCTTAAATTCTGGCAAATATTCTAGTGCAAAGTTCAGAAAAGTGGGGGGAACTGGATGGTAAATCATGATAGAGAGGTTCTCAGGAAGTGCAAAAGGTCCTGAATCTCAGGATTATCAGTTCAGTCGCTCAGTCGTATACGACTCTCTGCGACCACATGGACTGCAGCCTGCCAGTCCTCCCTGTCCATCACCAACTCCCAGAGCTTACTCAGATGCATGTCCATTGACTTGGTGAAGCCATCCAACCATCTCATCCTCTGCCATCCCCTTCTCCCCCTGCCTTCAATCTTTCCCAGCATCAGGGTCTTTTCCAGTGAGTCAGTTCTTTGCATTGGGTGGCCAAAATATTGGAGTTTCAGCTTCAGTATCAGTCCTTTCAATGAATTCAGGACTGATTTCCTTCGGGATGGACCGGTTGGATCTCCTTGCAGTCCAAGGGATGCTCAAGGGTCTCCTTCAACACCACAGTTCAAAAGCATCAATTCTTCAGCACTCAGCTTTCTTTATGGTCCAACTCTCACATCCATATGTGACTATCGGAAAAACCATAGCCTTGACTAAGTTGGACTTTTGTTGGCAAAGTAATGTCTCTACTTTTTAATATGCTGTTTAGGTTGGTCATAGCTTTTCTTCCAAGGAGCAAACATCTTTTAATTTTATGGCTGCATCACCATCTGCAGTGATTTTGGAGGCCAGAAAAATTAAGTGTGATACTGTTTCCATTGTTTCCCCATCCATTTGTCATGAAGTGATGGGACCAGTTGCCATGATCTTAGTTTTCTGAACGTTGAGTTTTAAGCCAACTTTTTCACTCTCCTCTTTCACTTTCATCTAGAGGCTCTATAGTTCTTTCCTTTCTGCCATAAGGGTGGTGTCATCGGCATATCTGAGGCTACTGATATTTCTCCCGGTAATCTTGATTTCAGCATGTGCTCCATCCAGCCCAGCATTTCGCATGATGTATTCTGCATGTAAGTTAAATAATCCGGGTAACAATATACAGCCTTGACGTACTCCTTTCCCAATTTGGAACTAGTCTGCTGTTTCATAGCCAGTTCTAACTGTTGCTTCTTGATCTGCCTACAGTTTTCTCAGGAGGCAGGTCAGGTGATCTGGTATTCCCATCTCTTTAAGAATTTTCCACAGTTTGTTGTGATCCACACAGTCAAAGGCTTTGGCATAGTCAATAAAGCAGATGTTTTTCTGGAACTTTCTTGCTCTTTTGATGATCCGACAGACGTTGGCAATTTGATCTCTGGTTCCTCTGCCTTTTCTAAATCCAGCTTGAACGTCTGGAAGTTCACAGTTCACATGCTGTTGAAGCCTGACTTGGAGAATTTTGAGCATTACTTTGCTAGCGTGTGAGATGAGTGCAATTGTGTGATAGTGTGAACATTCTTTGGCATTGCCTTTCTTTGGGATTGGAATGAAAACTGACCTTTTCCAGTCCTGTGGCCACCGCTGAGTTCTCCAAATTTGCTGGCATATTGAGCACTCAGGATTATATTTGCCCAATATTTCATACATTGCATATATGGACTCTTTTATTAATAGAGAAGCCATATCAATTGCACCCTAAGTCTGTCAAAGAACACCTAACAATAAAAATTTAGTAAGTCACAGTCAACTCTCAATTAACTATGTGCCTTAACATTACTAGAGAATCCCACAGACACAGGAGCCTGGTGGGCTACAGTCAGTGTCACAGAGAATCGGACACAACTGAAGCAACTTAGCGCACATTCAGGCACTAATGAGCCATCTCTGTGGACTGAGACAATAAGTGGTTTTTCATATTTCAGTTGACGTCTCTACCTGCCGCATGGTGGATATTCACCTCTAGCTAGCCTAGCAGTGGTGTACCCATCAGGGATGCAGCCTTCCTGTAGAAGCTGTATCTCCTTCCACCCAGGCTGGATCAGGGGTCAGGCAGGATCTCAGTGCCTTGGTCCCAATAGACCGATGCAGAGCAGTGAGTACCCTGACCCACCCAAGCCCCTCAGACTAATTCTCTGTCATTGGAACTGAGGAAGATGGTCAGTGGGCTTCTAGAAGTGACAACTATGGAAAGACTTTTTGGAAACATCTAGGGGGGTACACTGTGTGTAGGAAGCTGATTTGTTGTGTGGAAAGAATGATGCTTATATGCAAAGCAGCAGAGGGATGAAAAAGGAGAGTGTGATGGTGGCATTCAAGTCCCTGGTTCCAGCTCCACTCGGGGCCCATCTGTACACCTGTATCTTTTCATTTTCCTATGGTTGAGTTGCTCTGTATCTTTTTCTTTTCTAGATTGTGAGTCAATACATTCTTCTTTTATCTAAGTAGGTTTCGATCTTTTATAACCCACAGTCCTGCCTGAGTCACCGCCTCTTCAATAGCTCTTGCTTTAACCAACACTGTTAATGGAGGGCCACAGCATCTCTCAGGAGCAATAGTGTTAGACCTCTAACTCACCTCTTTGCCTATAGTAAACTCTCACTTCAGTTCATGATCTAAAAAACAGAGGTTTTTCCAGAGGCAAATCATATCATGTAACATCCTTCACAGTATTTTTCAGTGGTTTCTAAATGAGACATGTGCTATCCTTCTGAGAGCCTATTATCCAAACTTTCTTTCTGTGTAGGAGAAACTTCCCAATATGCAGCACTTCGAGAGACAAATGTCAGAGCTTCTCTAAGGAATCTGTGGGGTGCAGGGCCTGGCACCAAGCTTCTTGGAATCCAGAGCCAGGTTCAGCTGACTGAATATTCCACCCAAGAATATCAAGTACCTGACTCGAGGCAGGAGGCTGATTAGACCAGTCTGCCTGGATGTTCAGGAGGATTGTTCACAGTAGCAGGAGCAGCGGGACTAGTAGAGAAGTTCTAAACAACTCATTCCTGTGCTTGTTTCAGCTGCGTCTGCCCCACCTGGCCTCCTTGGGGCCCAAACCTTGTTTCCTGCTCCACCATCAATAACACAAGTCATTTAACCAAATTGAGGTTCTCTGTCCACCAGCACAAAAGCACTCTGTTACCTTCAGTCAGTAATTGTAACAAATGTAACCATGGGTGGGGGATGCTGATCATGGGGGAGGTTGTGTGTGGGTGGGGGAGGGGCAACTGGGAAATTTCTGTACCTTTCCCTAAACTGCTCTAAAAAATATAAACTAATTTTTAAAGGAGTGGATTATAAATTATGCTGGAAAATGCAATGCTAAACTGTTTATAGAACAAGGCACCTTTTTTTTAGATTTCCCTTGATAAGATGAAAACTAGGAGTGATTTTAACCTGACTTTCTGGAAAGCACTCCCGTCAGACTCTACTCCAATGAATCATAGGTTAATTCAGTTCTTACATTCAGTATTTAGTGCCCCTGGAATTTTGAAGCCCTGCTAGATAGGTCTTATCTTCTCTCTTGATACTTTCCATACCTCCTGTATCAACAGAAATCAATTGTTAAAGTATCTTCATATGAGTTTTTAGTCACATAAAGTTAAAAAAAATCAACCTTTTTTATTTCAGAATACTGTATACACCTATTTTTATGCTTCAAGAACATTTCTTCCTCTAAAAGTCCCTTAAGAAGTCAAGACACTTCACTCTTAGTTCCTTATTCTCTATAGTTTTAATGGACAGTGAGTGAGAGCATTTTTTGTTTTCTGCCATATTGTAGCGTTTTAAGAGGGAGAAGGCAATGGCAACCCACTCCAGGACTCTTGCCTGGAAAATCCCATCAACAGAGGAGCCTGGTGGGCTGCAGTCCATGGGGTCGCTAGGAGTTGGACATGACCGAGCAGCTTCACTTTCACTTTTCACTTTCATGCATTGGAGAAGGAAATGGTAACCCACTCCAGTGTTCTTGCCTGGAGAATCCCAGGGATGGAGGAGCTTGGTGGGCTGCTGTCTATGGGGTCGCACAGAGTCAGACACGACTGAAGTGACTTAGCAGCAAGGCAGAAATATTTATTCATCTTATTAGCATTCAGCTACCTTCCCACTTTTTAAATCAGAAAAGGTTTTGGACACTATCTGAAAAAGGAAAGTAAACAAGATTTCATAAGAAAATATGCTAAATGAAAAAAGAAAACCAGTTAATATAAAGATCGTTAAGTGCTTAGTGTTATTAAAAGGGAAGAAAATAATATTGGTCTCAAGAAATATGTTATCTCTATAGAGACAAAAGAAAAAAATTTCATGCTTGAAGGATACTCTGATACAGAAATATTACTAAAAATCCAGAGGGGAGGCAGCTCAATGGCCTGACTCTTCATAGGTGGTTTTAACGAATGAGTTTCTGTCTAGGTAGAATTCCTCTCTTCTTTTCTTTCATTTTGAGGGTTTTTACTTCCTTAAAATGTCTACCCCTCACTCTCATAGATCTCCCTACCAGATCCTTAGTGGAGGTTCTAAAACCCAGCAGTGGCCTGTTTTCTACCAACCTGGTTCTGGGACTCTCCCCCTTGATGATTTAGCTACTTGTTTCACAGACATGGGGGGAGAAAGGGAGGCAGGTGTCCAGCCCCAAAGGTGAAAACATTTCTCTCTGCAGCTGTTAGACAAAGACCAGGAGCCTGGCCCCCCAGACTTCTGAATGGTGTCTGCCCCCCACCACGTGTTCAGGAGCAATGCCCCCCTTCATTATGCTCTCTCTCTGGCTTCCTCAGAGTCACATTTTCAGGAGTTGTTTCAATGAAACCTCTCATGTTTATCTCAGGGAAACCCTTTATCACGAAAGGAAACTGGAGCCCGTTTCTCAACATTTTCTTTGTAAACACAAAGGACTCCTGGAAACCTAAAACAGAATGCACAATGAGTTCCTTCACTTAGTATAATATTTCTTCTGATTCTACCTGTATCTCACTTTTGCTCTGAAGTCTTTCCCAACTGCTCCAGAAATGACTTATGCCACCTTCTTCTCAAGATAGCATCTATTATTTGAATGATTCACCTGTTCTTACCACAGGCCAAGCTGCATCATGAAGACATCTTTATGCAGGTGTCTGTTCATGGCAACGTCTCAAGTTAGCTCTGTGTAGAACTGTGTGCAATATCTAATCACTTAATTTTTTTCATAAAATTTGCTACTTAGTTATTCTTTCTACTAAACTGCCTATCAAAGAAGATAGATTTGTCAATTATGCAAAGACACCATATGTCTAAAATACAGAAGATAAAATATGGCTCAAAAACAAAAGGACAGATTTTCTTAAAAGGAAATGTTAACTCTGGCTGCAAACTGAAATACTGTGAAAGTAAAACCCTACCTTTTTAGGAGAATTTAATTTGGAATCTTTACATAAGAAGAGTTACCTGATACTTATATTTATGAATGTACTTCAAGAGTTCATTTTTGCTCTAGTGCAGCCAAATCTCTGGTTCTGCTAAGTAAATGCCAGTGTGGATTCCTACACAAGTGAATAACACAAGGATAATTCCTCCCTACTGGATGTCAGAAAAATTAGAATCAC
Source organism: Cephalophus harveyi (assembly GCA_006410635.1). NCBI lineage: Eukaryota > Metazoa > Chordata > Mammalia > Artiodactyla > Bovidae > Cephalophus > Cephalophus harveyi. The sequence continues at coordinate 468,688 of SJYT01027948.1, read as the reverse complement.
AGGAGTGCTGACTCAAGAAGAAAGAAGATGTTTGAATAATATTATAGCCATTGCAAAAAATTGTATCATTAATTAAACCAACTTCCCACACAGTGTCTGATGACCTTGCAGATGAACTCAATGCATAAGGAAGAGATAGCTCCAAATTACATGGAATGAAAAGACTTTCCTCCCCTGTTTTAATAAGGGAGTTTAGCTACTGTCCAGAAATAGTAAGGACTTTTGTGATCAATTTTTGTAAGCTTTAGACATTTAAGACCAAGTTGTACCCACTTTTAGCACTAAGAATACAATTTGATCTATTTGTACTACTAAGGTCTTCCATTTCTTGATCTTCTGAAATAAAAGAAGTAAAACAATGTCTCTTGTAATTATTGTGTATTTATTTCTACTTTTACAATTTTCTGGAGAAGAAAATGGCAACCCGCTCCAGTATTATTGCCTGGAGAATCCCATGGACAGAGGAGCCTGGTAGGCTACAGTCCAGGGTGGTCACTGGAGTCAGACACGAGTGAGTGACTTTTACTACTTAGAATTTTCAGTGTCTGCTTTATAAAGAATTAAGCTATGATAGTTGGCTCTTAGAAAATCATAAATAATGTATTTAAAGGACCCCAATTTCCAATAAAGATGCAACACTGAAAAATATCTATGCTCTAAATGTTACAGATGCCACTACCATTAATTAGAAGCTAAAGGAGACACAAGAAATAGATGGAAAGACACAAAGAAGGCTAACACAGCATTCTCAGTCCAAGAGAGAGCAAAGAACTAAAAATAAGTTAGAATAGAAGAAGCATGAATTATCCAAACAGTTCAGTAAATTTTGTGAATATAGATCTCACTTTGTTCCCAGATAACAGATCTTCTCAGATACATAATAAAAAATTTTTAAAGGCCATATATTAATATTAGAACAAAAGAAGACCTAAAAAAGTTCTAAAAAGTTGAAGAAAAAAGTTTCTGTGACAGCCGTATCAGGCTATTAATGTATAGTGCCTGCTATGGGCACCAAGGTGCGAGCACAGAGCAGGAGCTGCCAGATCTCAGGACTGGGGCAACACAGGTCTTGGATCTCACATCTGCTGGCAGAAAATGACATTCTGCCAGCCTTACTCTGCATTGTGTCCACTGTTTAGAGTGGCTTCTGGAGCTCTCCCATTACTCCAGATTCCAGATTTCTGGGCTTCCCAGGTGGCTGAGCTGGTAAAGAATCCAGCTGCAATGCCATGGGCAGAGAGGCCCAGTGGGCAACAGCCCATGGGGCCGCAGAGAGTCGGACACGACTGAATGACTAAGCACAAGTGCACACCCCAGACTCCTAGGACAAACTTTCACATCCTCCCTACAGGGCTGAGGTCACAACTAGAATCACACTTTTCCCCATCACACTCAGATGGTGTCCTAGAAATTCTCAGACCTTATAAGATCTCAAAGGCTTTAAAGTCCTGCACCGTACTCACTGCCTGTGGCTTTAGGAGTGGTTATTTCTGCTTCCCTTGAAACTCAGCTTCCTAAAGCAAAGGCAGACATGGTCTCCTTTATATTTTGTCCATAATTAAAATGATGTTTACATATTTGCTTTAGTAATTCTTTCAAAAAAGGTCTTCAACAAGACACAAAATGTTTAAAAGTTTAACTTACAGTATGAGGTGAAGTCGCTCAGTCGTGTCCGACTCTTTGCGACCCCGTGGACTGTAACCTCCTAGGCTTCTCCGCCCATGGGATTCTCCAGGCAAGAATACTGGAGTGGATTGCCATTTCCTTCTCCAGGGGATCTTCCCGACCCAGGGATCAAACCCAGGTCTCCCGCATCAGAGGCAGATGCTTTAACCTCTACTACTCTGTATACTGTATACTACTCTTATCTTGGACGAGGGGCCGTTTCTGACCTTCAACGTGGGATAGATCCTCTAGGCCCTCCTGCGCCTGTGCAGCCACTGATCCTTGGGTTGTTCCTCCCGGCTGCCGGCCCTGGCCTCGGGTGTGGGTGGCTCCTCCCAGCTGCGGCTTCTGGCCTCGGGCTGGAATGGGTGAATTTAACTCAGATGACCATTATATCTACTACTGCAGGCAGGAATCCCTCAGAAGAAATGAAGTAGCCATCATGGTCAACAAGAGAGTCCGAAATGCAGTACTTGGATGCAATCTCAAAAA
>SJYT01027948.1:320018-463877 GCA_006410635.1 Cephalophus harveyi | reverse complement strand
GAACAGGGAGGCCTGGCGTGCTGCGATTCATGGGGTTGCAAAGAGTCGAACACGACTGAGCGACTGAACTGAACTGAACTGAACTCTTATCTACTTTTGTTTGAAGCCAGCACTCATGTAAACAAAAATATTTTATGGGGGTCCTGTTAAAGAATAATTAAAGAGAGGTTCTTCAAATCTCATTCTGGTGTTATTAAAAGGATATCTTTTAAGTAACTCTTTGAAATTTTTTAATTTTCCCCCAACTAGAAAAATAAGTTTCCATTCAAAGTTAACCTTCAACTGAAATATTTTAAAATACTGTGACTTCAATTGGATGAACTATTTCCACTCCATTTTCACTGGGACCCCTAAATTGTGCTCTCTTTTGAACTCCTGCTGTACTTGTTCTGCCTGTCCCAATCTCAGATATCATTAACTATTTTCTTCCAATTACTTCTAGCCAAGCTCTAGAGAAAGTCACATAAACCTCCTGGGTCATATCCCTACACATTTATATTGGTGTTTTTTTTTTTTTTGAGCTGAGTTTTCAGTATTATTCCTCTAGCCCCTAATTGGCTTTGTTTTCCATTCCCTAAGGTGGCTCTTACTAACCTTTGACACTGGAAAGCCAATTTCTCCCTAGTTATACTTAGTTACCATCACGACCTAGCTTCAGAGAGGCTGGACAGGTTCCCGCACTCTTTGCCTGTGAAACCTCTCTTCACTTCTGTGTGAGAACACCCCTCACTCTGTGTTCTTTTCAGAACCTTCCGCTCTGCAGCTAGGCAGTTGGTGGATATTCTGCTCTACAACCAGTGCTGGATTTGGTGCTAGGAATACCCTGGTGGCTCAGTGGTAAAGCATTTGCTGCCAACACTGGAGATGCAGGTTCAATCCCCTGGAGAAGGAAATGGCTACCCACTCCAGTAGTCTTGCCTGGATAATTCCGTGGACAGAGGAGCCTAGTGGGCTATAGTCCACGGGGCCCCAAAGAGTCAGACATGGCTGAGCAACTAACATTTCTTTTTTTAATACATAGATAAGCAATATAGTCTCATTCTCCCTCATGCAAAAGAGACCTGACAGAAAACATCATTGTATATTATAGAGCCAGTCATGCCCTGAAGGGGGAATAGACAATGTACTGCTCTTTATACTTCATAAATGCACCTGGTCAAGAAAGGTGTTGAGACAGGTCTGGACACTGAAATACAACAGATTCGGGTCAAGTCAGTGCTAAGGATTTTCAAGGGCAAAGGGGGAAAGAAATCATGGAAATGAACAGACTGTTCTGCTCCGGTCTGCCTTTGCTTCCAGATAGCTATGTTATCTTTCACTGCAGCTCAGCTGTAATTCTGGTTGCCCTGGTAGAATTCTGGATAGTTCTCATCCACCCAGTCCCCTTTCAGACCCTCCCCAGTTGCCAGCAGAGTCAGTGAAGCATCTCTGGGTCTTGCTTGAGGCTGGAGAGTCCCCTGTGGGATGGGAAAAGGTATTCCTGCCTCTGGAGTCAGTGGAGCTTCTCCTCCTGCCCAAGCTTGCCCACTTCATTTCTGCACAGACTTACCCTAAGCACATTTCCCAGTCCAGTTCCTGTGGGCAAATCAGTGTGTGAGAGTCCTCCGCTGACTGATGAACCCACCTGGATGGAGTTGCTAATTTCAAGGGAGGAATAGATCCGTGAAGGCTGGTGTGCTCGAAGAGCTCCCAGTGTGCCTTCGGTGGAGTCTATGAAAGCTTCAAGAGCGGATCCATAATGGCAGAGAGCCTCGGTCTAGTTCTGAAAAGTCAGTGTTTCAGGAGAAAGAGAGAAGCCATGTGGATTAAAAAAAAAAAAAAAAGGAGCCCAGACATAAATCCACCCATATAAGATCAATCAATACATGGTGGCAAAGGAACCATGAACATACAATGGGGATATTCATACAGTTCAGTTCAGTTCAGTCACTCAGTCGTGTCTGACTCTTTGCAGCACCATGAACCACAGCACGCCAGGCCTCCCTGTCAATCACCAACTCCCGGAGTTCACCCAAATCCATGTCCATCGAGTCGGTGATGCCATCCAGCCATCTCATCCTCTGTCGTCCCCTTCTCCTCCGCCCCCCAATCCCTCCCAGCATCAGAGTCTTTTCCAGTAAGTCAGTTCTTCGCATGAGGTGGCCAAAGTGTTGAAGTTTCAGCTTCAACATCAGTCTTCCCAAAGAAAACCCAGGGTTGATCTCCTTCAGAATGGACTGGTTGGTTCTCGTTGCAGTCTAAGGGACTCTCAAGAGTCTTCAACTCCACAGTTCAAAAGCATCAATTCTTCGGTGCTCAGCTTTCTTCACCATCCAACTCTCACACCCATACAGGACCACTGGAAAAACCATAGCCTTGACTAGATGGACCTTTGTTGGCAGAGGAATGTCTCTGCTTTTTAATATGCTGTCCAAGTTGGTCATAACTTTCCTTCCAAGGAGTAAGCGTCTTTTAATTTCATGGCTGCAATCACCATCTGCAGTGATTTTGGAGCCCAGAAAAATAAAGTCTAACACTGTTTCCCCATCTATTTGCCATGAAGTGATGGGACTGGATGCCATGATCTTAGTTTTCTGAATGTTGAGCTTTAAGTCAACTTTTCCACTCTCCATTGAATATTCATACAATTCATTGTATATTCATACAATCTCTTCAAAAAATCGTGCTGAACACCCGGATGCAAAAGAGTGAAACTGGGGCTCTACTTTACACCACACACAATTAATTCCAAATGGATTAAAGACATGAAAGCAAAATCTGAAATCATAAAGCTCCTAGAAGAAAACATAGGTGGTAGCTCTTTGACATGGGTCTTGATGAAGATTTTTTGAATTTGACACCAAACGTAAAGGCAACAAAAGCAAAAACAGACACACCGGACTACATCCAACTGTGAAGGTTCTACACAGCAAAAGAAACTATCAAAAACGTGAAAAGGAAACCTGTAGAATGGGAGAAAACTTGTGCAAATCATATAGGGGTTAATATATCCAAAATATATAAAGAACTTCTGTGACTCAATAGAAAAATACTCCAAACAATTGGATTTAAGAATGGGCAGTATTAGGCATAATGAAGAACAAAATAACGCCATTTACCACAACATAGATGGAGCTAGAGGTTGTTATACTGAGTGAAGCAAGTCAGACACTGAACGAAAAATATGAGAGTGCTAATATATGAAATCTAATTAAAAGGGTACAAGTGAACTTATTTACAAAACGTAAGTAGAGTTATAGATAAAGAAGACAAACTTATGGTTGCCAGAGGTAAGGAGGGGAGGGGTAATGTGGGAGACTGAGATATATATATACATACTATTATATATAAAATAGGTATAAGTACCTACTGTATAGCATAAGAAACTCTACTCAGTACTCTGTAATGGACTATATGGGGGAAAAAACTAAAAAGAGTGGAGAGGGGTGTGTGTGTGTGTGTGTGTGTGTGTGTGTAAAACTGTTTTACTTTGCTTTCCAATTAAATTAACACAGCATTGTAAATCAGCTATGCCCCAATAATTTTTTTTTTAAAGAGGATTTTGTGAACATTTTTTCATAGATGACATGTACAGATAGCCAATAGGTACCTTAAAGGTGCTCAGTATCACTGGTCATGGAGGAAATGAAAATCAAAATCACAATGATATATCACCTCATCCCTCTTAGAAGAGCTTATTGTCAAAAAAGAAAAAGAAATAGTGAGTGTTGACAAGGATGTAGAGAAAAGGGAACTCAAGTACTATTGGTGGTAATGTAAATGGATGCAACCACTATGAAAAGCAATATGTAGTCTCCTCAAAAAATTTAAAAATAAAAGTACCACATGATCCAGCAATCTCACCTCTGGGTATGTATCCAAAAGAAATGAAATCAAGTTATTGAAGATGTATCTGCTGTCCCATGTTCACTGAAGCATTAATCACAATAGCCAAGACATGAAAGCAATATAAATGTCCACCGGTAGATGAAGAAAGAAAATGTGATATATGTATAAATGGAATATTACTTAACCATCCAAATGATCTTGCCATTTGTGACAATATGCACAGACTGAGTGTATTATGCTAAGTGAAATAAGACAGAGAAAGGCAAATACTATATGATCTTACAGATACGTGACATTTAAAAACACACACACACAAAATTCATAGTTACAGAGTACACATTGGTAGCTGCCAGAGGCAGGGGCTGGAGGGGTGGTCAAAATGGGTGAAGGTGGTCAAAATAAAATAAATTTGTACTGGGGATATAATGTACAGTATGGTGACTATAGCTAATAACTCTATTATATATTCGAAAGTTGCTAAGAGAGAAGATCTTAGAAGACCTCATCACAAGGGGAAAAATGTATAAATATGTGTGATGATGGATATTAATTAGACTTATTTTGATGATCATTCCAACATATATATATATATATATATATATCAAATGATTAGGTCATGCACATGCATCTAATATACTGTATGTCAATTATCAGTCGTTCAGTCGCTCAGTTGTGTCCGACTCTTTGTGACCCCATGAATCTCAGCACAATTCAAAAAGAAATACTATTAACTATTTTCTTATGCTTAGTGCTTTCTGCATTCTAGGAAATCTTTCCTAGTCTAAGGTTGCAAAAATCCTTGAATATGTAGTCTGTGAGCTTGAACATTTTAGTTTTTATAATTAAATTTATGGCCAATGTGGGAGCAATGTTTGGGTGTGGTGTGTATGAATGAGACTGAGTTTTTTCCATATGTGTATATAGTTTTTGCATCAACACTTGTTAATCTCCTTTCCCCATTAAACCACACTTCTGCCTTTCTCCTTTCCCATTTTCTCCTGACTAGTCTTGCTAGCGTTTTGTCAATGTTATTAATCTTTTTAAGTAGCCAGCTTTTCCCTTTTGTGAGTTATCTATCTGTTTGCTATTTTATTTTCTTATACATTTATTATTTATTTTCATCTGCTTACTTCGGGTTTACTTTGCTTTCCTCTAAGTAATTTTTTTGAGGTGGTAAATCAGATTTCTTTACTTAGAATTGTCACTGTTTTCTCATATAAGCATTTGAAGCTATAAATACCTCTCTTAGAATTACAGATTTTTAAGGAGGTGATTAAGTAAAAATGAGCTCATTAGGGTGGGCCTTAATCCAATGAAAGGGTCCTTTTAAGAAAAGAAGAATTGGATACCAACAGGCAGCAAGGGAAGTGCATGCAAAGAAACAGGGGAAGACACCACCTATGAGCCAAGTAGAGAGGCCACATCAGAGACCAACGGTGCTGACACCTTCGATCTCGGACAGCCAGCCTCCAGAAATGGGGCAAGCAAACTTCTGTCATTTAACCCACCAGGTCTGCAGTCCTTTGCAATGGCAGTCCCAGCAAACTAAAACATCTTATTTGTTATTATTTCTCATTCAAGTCCATTGTGGTCCGTGTATGAATTCTGTATGATTTCAAGCCTTTGAAATTAATGAAGTTGGTTCTATTGCCCAGCTATATTGGTAAATATTTTATGTGTCTTTGCAAAGAAGGTGTACCTAGTTTTTCAAGTTGTCATGGTAGTGTTGTTCAAATATATATAATTATTTTTCATCTCCATGTTTAATCACCGAGAGAGAAGTGTGAAAGCCTTTAAGTGTGGTAATGGATTTTTCTTTCTGTCTCATGTAAAATGATTTGCTTGTCTGCCCCATGTACATAATCATCATTATAGTGTTATATGACTTTCTATTTCCTAAATGGAGGCTTTGTGTCTATAACAATATAACTACAGTGTCTTTTCTATACATTTTCTTGATTCCTCCCAGTGATAAGTGTATGTCTGTGTGTGTATAAATCTGTGATATATATTTATATAAATCGGTCTCAAGCATATGTGCTCTCTATGTACTGGCAGATGAGTTTATGATATTTATATTTTGAAAACTACTGTGTGATTCCCCTTTATAGAATGTGTGCTGCCTTTCCATATCTCAGACTTAAACTCTGAAAGTTGGATTTAATTATAAGCCGATACCCAGGCTTTCTCTCTTGCCATCTGGAACAAATTATTTGAATCATGAATCCCTGAGGCTAATGAGAGTCTGAATACCAACTGACCAATAAGCCAAGAGCTTCTGAGTGAACACAGCCAATATACCTCTGAAGCCCCAGGGCTTATAAAAGCCCAAGTTTCTCCTTTTGATACAGGGAGACTGCTAATGAAGTCAATACAGATACAGGGACCCCTGAAGAGAAGAGGAGTAGTGAGGCACAGATAATAAGAAATAGAAGTACCTTTGTCTTCACAAGGATAAAAAGGCTCAGAAAAGGGATGGTTGGTATAAGAGTTAATGACTTGGGAGGAATCTCTGAGGGGAGAAAAAATGTATTCTAAAAACAAGGATGAATATACATCTGTTCTAAAAAGATAGGCAATAACAGTGTGAATTAAAGTTGAGGTTGCCAAAGTCACGTTTTCACATCGATCCTTAGTAAATAACTCTGCCATGATCTTTCACATACTTTATCTTCTTTCCACATACATTCTATAGTTGATACTAACTTAACAAACTCTGATTATGAATTCTGTGGTCTCTGTAAGACTTTTTTCAATAAGTAAAGTTTTTGATAGAAATGAAATTCTGTTTACTTCTGAAAGTTTTTTTTTAAATAGATCTGGCTTGTTTTAGAACCAAATACATTAAGTATAGAGGTGTTCTTCCATTCAATATCTAATAAACGCTCTTAGGTTTCAAGGCTCTACTGAGATTCTCATACAGAGTCTCTCTCAAATAAATAAAGCATATTCATAAGTTGTAAAATAAGAAAATAATATGCTGGCTGGTGATGTTGTTCTGATGTTATAAAAACTGGAGTAAGACGGCTGATGATGGATGAGGAAAGTTTTCAAGAATGGAAAATCGGTAGAAGGTGGCCTTTAAAGAATACAGATTGGAAACTGTACTCAGGGGAAAATGTTGAAAGAACACTACAGGAAGGAATTATAAAGAAAGGAGTCACAAATTAATAAATTACAAGAAGGAAACTGAGGTCATTAGAAGCTCAACTGGATTTGCACACAAAGTCAGTGGCTGAGATTAATAAATAATGGTTTTTGAAAAATGGTTGAAGTCAGTACAGAAAAATATCTTAGACAGATAGACTAAGAAAATGACTATTCTAAGAAAAACATGTTTAATCAGGGGATCTGTATGATCAAGGGCTGGACCAGAAACAATTAATCTGGTAACTGCTACAAAATTGTTTAAGGAACCACATGGATTATAACACTTCCCCTAGCACTGAAGAACAGTAGCCATTTCTTTAAGTATTATTTAGATGTCTTACTCAGTACTCACTAGGTTGTGCTGCAGTAACAAATGACCCCTAAATTTCTGTAGCCTAGAATAACAGACATTTATTTACCAATTATATTGCAATTTTTTCAAGTCAATAACAATTCCAGTCCACATCATCTTACTCAAAGCTAAAGGGGCACATCCTATCTGAATAAAGCCAGTCTTGTGGAAGAGGAAATAAATTACAACAGCTCACATAGCTTCTGCTCAGCCAAGCCTGAAAGTAATGGGTCATCAATTTACCCTCCAACCCTTTGAAGTTAGCCCGGGCAGTAGGATTGCTTGGGCAATGAGGCTGAGCAGAGGTTGCCTGCACTTCACCATGGACACAGCACTGAAGGCCATTACAAAACAGCATCGGAAAAGACCCTGATGCTGGGAAAGACTGAAGGCAAAAGGAGAAGGGGTCCGCAGACGCTGAGATGTTTAGACACCATCAGCAGCTCAATGGACGTGAATTTGAGCAAACTCTAGGAGACAACTCTGGACCACAGCCTTGTCTAACTCAAGGAAACTATGAGCCATGCCATGTAGGGCCACCCAAGATGGATGGGTCATGGTGGAGAGTTCAGACAAAATGTGATCCACTGGAGAAGGGAATGGCAAACCATTTCTGTATTCTTGCCTGGAGAACCCCATGAACACTGTGAAAAGGCAAAAAGATATGACACTGAAAGATGAACTCCCCAGGTCGGTGGGTGCCCAATATGTTACTGGAGATCAGTGGAGAAATAACTCCAGAAAGAATGAAGGGATGGAGCCAAAGCAAAAAAAAAAAAAAAAATACCCAGGTGTGGATGTGACTGGTGATAGAATCAAGGTCCAGTGCTGTAAAGAGCAATATTACATAGGAACCTGGAACGTCAGGTCCATGAATCCAGGCAACTTGGAAGTGGTCAAACAGGAGATGACAGAGTGAACGTCGACATTCTAGAAATCAGTGAACTAAAATGGACTGGAACGGGTGAATTTAATTCAGATGACCATTATAGCTACTACTGTGGGCAAGAATCCCTTAGAAGAAATGGAGTACCCATCACAGTCAACAAGAGTCCAAAATGCAGCACTTGGATGCAACCTCAAAAATGACAGAATGATCTCTGTTCGTTTCTAAGGCAAAATAATATCACAGTAATCCAAGTCTATGCCCCAACCAGTAATGCTGAAGTTGAACAGTTCTATGAAGACCTCCAAGACCTTCTAGAACTAACACCCAAAAAAGACGCCCTTTTCATCATAGGGGATTGAAATGCAAAAGTAGGAAGTCAAGAGATACCTGGAGTAACAGACAAATTTCGCCTTAGAGTACAAAATGAAGCAGGGCAAAGGCTAACAGAGTTTTGCCAAGAGAATGCACTGGTCATAGCAAATGCCCTCTTCCAACAACACAAGAGAAGACTCTACACATGGACTTCACCACATGGTCAAACTGAAATCAGACTGATTATATTCTTTGCAGCCAAAGGTTGAGAAGCCCTATTCAGTCAGCAAAAACAAGACTGGGAGCTGACTGTGGCTCAGATCATGAACTCCTCATTGCCAAATTCAGACTTAAATTGAAGAAAGTAGGAAAAACCACTAGACCATTCAAGTATAACATTAATCAAATCCCTTACAATTATACAGTGGAATTGACAAATAGATTCAAGGGATTAGATCTGATAGACAGAGTGCCTGAAGAACTATGGATGGAGGTTTGTGACATTGTACAGGAGGCAGTAATCAACATCATCCCCAAGAAAAAGAAATGCAGAAAGACAAACTGGTTGTCTGAGGATGCCGTACAAATAGCTGTGAAAAGAAGAGACTTGAAAGGCAAAGGAGAAAAGGAAAGATATTTGAATGCAGAATTCCAAAGAATAGCAAAGAGAGATAAGAAAGCCTTCCTCAGTGATCAATGCAAAGAAATAGAGGAAAACAATAGAATGGGAAAGACTAGAGATCTCTTCAGGAAACTTAGAGGTACCAAAGGAACATTTCATGCAAAGATGGGTACAATAAAGGACAGAAATGGCATGGATCCAACAGAAGCAGAACATATTAAGAAGAGGTGGCAACAATATACAGAAGAACTAAACAAAAAAGATCTTCATGATCCAGATAACCACAATGCTGTGATCACTAACTTAGAGCCAAACATCCTAGAGTGTGAAGTCAAGTGGGCCTTAGGAAGCGTCACTACAAGCAAAGCTAGTGGAGGTGATGGAATTCCAGTTGAGCTATTTCAAATCCTAAAAGATGACGCTGTGAAAGTGCTGCACTCAATATGTGGGCAAATTTGGAAAACTTAGCAGTGGCCACAGGACTGGAAAAGATCAGTTTTCATTCCAGTCCCAAAAAAGGGCAATGCCAAAAATGTTCAAACTACCACATAATTGCACTCATCTCACACATTAGTAATGCTCAAAATTCTCCAAGTGAGACTTCAACAGTACATGAACCATGACCTTCCAGATGATCAAGCTGAATTTAGAAAAGGCAGAGGAATCAGAGATCAAATTGCCAACATCCATTGGATCATCAAAAAAGCAAGAGAATTCCAGAAAAATATCTACTTCTGCTTTATTGATTATGCTAAAGCCTATGACTGTGTGGATCAAAGCAAACTGTGGAAAATTCTTTGAGAGATGGGAATACCAGACCACCTGACCTGCCTTCTGAGAAATCTGTAGGCAGGTCAAGAAGCAACAGTTAGAACCAGACATGGAACAACAGACGGGTTCCAAAGTGGGAAAGGAGTACATTAAGGCTGTGTATTGTCACATTGCTTATTTAATTAACTTCTATGCAGAGTACATCATGTGAAATGCAAGACTGGATGAAGCAGAAGCTAGAATCAAGATTGCCAGGAAAAATATCAATAATCTCAGATATGCAGATGACACCACCCTTATGGCAGAAATCGAAGAGCCTCTTGATGAAGGTGAAAGAAGAGAGTGAAAAAGCTGGCTTAAAACTCAACATCAAAATCTAAGATCAATACTGTATTGGTTTTGCCATATACATTGACATGAATCAGTAAATAAAGTAAAATAAATAAAGTAAAAATAAAAATTAAAAAAAAATCAAAATCTAAGATCATGGCATCTGGTCCCATCACTTCATGGCAAATCAATGGGGAAACAATGGAAACAGTGACAGACTTTATTTGGGGGGGAGGGGAGCTCTGAAATCACTGCAAATGGTGTCTGCAGTCATGAAATTAAAAGATGCTTGTTCCATGGAAGAAAAGCTATGACCAACCTAGACAGCATATTAAAAAGTAGAGACATTACTTTGCCAACAAAGGTCCATCTAGTTAAGACTATGGTTTTTCCAGTAGTCATTTATGGATATAAGAGTTGGACTATAAGGAAAGCTGAGCACCGAAGAATTAATGCTTTTGAACTGTGGTGTTGGACAACACTCTTGAGAGTCCCTTGGACTGCGAGGAGATCCAACCAGTTAATCCTAAAGGAAATCAGTCCTGAATATTCACTGGAAGGACTGATGCTGAAGCTCAAACTCCAATACTTTGGCTACCTGATGGGAATGGCTGACTCATCTGAAAAGACCCTGATGCTGGGAAAGATTGAAGGCAGTAGGAGAAGGGGACGACAGAAGATGAGAAGGCTGGATGGCATCACCAACTCGATGAACATGAGTTTGAGCAGGTCCTGGAGTTGGTGATGGACAGGGAAGCCTAGCATGCTGCAGTCTATTGGGTCGCAGAGTCAGACACACAACTGGGTGACTGAACTGAACTGGGAGCTAGTGGAGGACAGAGGAGCCTGGAACACTGTAGTCTATAAGGTCACAAAGAGTCAGACATAACTTAGCAACTGACTCACAATGGGCAACAAAACAGTAGAGTGCTCCCTTTTTCCATCATAATCCCCTACCATTCCATGTTTGTCATGGAATGTAAGAACGAAATAAAACCTTGTTGTTAGAAGCACTGGAATTGTTTACTAGGCCTAATAAAGCAGTCCATCATGACTTACACGACCAACTTTGAAGTGACATTGTGAGATAAAGTAACTCGGTTATGCTGGTGAGAAAGAACCAGCGTGAGGACTCAACCCAGGCTCCCTGATTCTAATGGCCTTGCTCAGTCCTACATGCCTCAGGACTGCCACTGAGTTATGAATACATCAAGATTAACCTGCCAGCAGTGTACACCTGAGGAAGAGGCCAGATGTCACAGTTCCTGTGTAAGTTAGTGAACAGCAGGGAACTGACTTGGGAGGTCAGTAACAAGAAGACAGAACTGGTACAAAGTCAGAGTGGGCTCTGAGCTTCCCAGGTGGCTCAGTGGGAAAGAAACTGCCTGCTAAGGCAGGGACACAGGGAGACTCAGGCATGATCCCTGGGTCAGGAAGATACCCTAGAGGAGGAAATGGCAACCCATTCCGGGATCTGGAAAGTCCAATGGATGAGAGGAGCCAAGTGGGCTACAGTCCATAGGGTCACAAAGAGTTGGACACAACCCAGCACACGTGCATGCAAAGTGGACTTGAGGTCCAATGTTGGGAGAATGTCAGCAAAACAAACAGAAACTAAAGCGATAACGCAGCCAGGTTGGGGACAGGAGACGGTGAGCTCTGCTAACCAAAAGTTGAGGATCATCAAGGTCAGAAATGAAGGCTCCTGGAAGACAGACAGATACGTACAACAAGAGCCACAGAAAGACACTGGGGGCAGACACTGAACACCAGATGGTTATTCCCATTGAAGTAACAGATAATACACGACAGTGGATGAGACAGACACAAACCAGACAAGACAAGTAAAGAAATGGAATCAGGGCGCATCATTTAGGAACAGGAAATGCCCATACAAATACAGGAAACAAGAGTAGAGAATGAAACAGTCCAGAGTTTATGAATTGTGGAGACAAAAGCACCTAAAAGACTTAAAAGGACATCTGAGCATCAGGTCATGATTATGAAGTTATTGGTCACTTCATGGGGAAGGAAAAGAATATCCATTTGTTGATATTCACGCTGGCCTTCAAAATAAATCTGAGGAAAGGTAAGATCATGAAATGAAGTCAAGAATGAGCCTAATAAACAGTGAACAGTATTTAATGGATTAATACCATGGGAGAGCTGTACCCTGAGTTCTATGCTTTTAAGCTGTTACCAAGAAAAAAGAAAAAAAAAAAAAAAAACTATTTTCATAAGATCATTTACAAGAAAGAGAAATCAATTAGTTAGAAGCTGCATGGCCTATCAATAAATATAATAACTCTCCCCTATGAGTCTTCTTTTCTAAATTACTGTATATTATGATAAACAATACTCTCAACAACATGCTTAGGAAAAAATAATCATTTCCATAGTTCTTGTTGCCACTCAACCTTCAAAATAAACTGATGTTAATAGCATCCCACCAAGAAAACAATACAGAAAAATTATTAGAGTGGGTAACTCAAGATATTTATTTGCCTTCATTTTATTTGAGTCTTAGCTAGTTTAGTTCTTGCTTTTTGTGTTTTTTTTTTTTAGGAAAAGGAGGATAAATGTAATTAGAGGGAAGGATATTGAGAGCAAGTTCAGTTCAGTTCTCAGTTGTGTCCAACTCGTTGAGACCCCATGAATCGCACCACGCCAGGCCTCCCTGTCCATCACCAACTCCCAGAGTCTACCCAAACCCATGGCCATCGAGTCGGTGATGCCATCCAGCCCTCTCATCCTCTGTCATCCCCTTCTCCTTCTGCCCCCAATCCTTCCCAGCATTAGGGTCTTTTCCAATGAATCAACTCTTTGCATGAGGTGACCAAAGTATTGGAGTTTCAGCTTCAACATCAATCGTTCCAATGAACACCCAGGATATCCCCTAGGATGGACTGGTTGGATCTTCTTGCAGTCCAAGGGACTCTCAAGAGTCTTCTCCAACACCACAGTTCAAAAGCATCAATTCTTCAGTGCTCAGCCTTCTTCACAGTTCAACTCTCACATCCATACATGACCACTGGAAAAGCCATAGCCCTGACTAGATGGACCTTTGTTGGCAAAATAATGTCTCTGCTTTTAAATATGCTATCCAGGTTGGTCATAACTTTTCTTCCAAGGAGTAAGTGTCTTTTAATTTCATGGCTGAAATCAAGTGAGAGACGGTAAAAGACAGATATTCTGGAAGAAAGGAAGGATAGAAAGTACAAGTTGTTGCTGTCTCCCAGTCATGTCAAACTCTCTGTAACCCCATGGACTGCAGCACGCCAGGCCTCTCTGTCCCTCACCATCTCCCGGAGTTTGCCCAAGTTCATGTTCATTGCATCAGTGATGTCATCCAGCCATCTCATCTCTGTTGTCCCCTTCTCCTTCTGCCCTCAATCTTTCCCAGCATCGGGGACTTTTCTAATGAGTCAGCTATTGCATCACATGACCAAAATACTGGAGTTTCGGCTTCAGCATCAGTCCTTCCAGTGAATATTCAGGGCTGATCTCCCTTAAGATTGATCTCCTTGCTGTCCAAAGGACTTTCAGGAGTCTGCTCCAGCACCACTGTTAGAAGGCATCAATTATTTCGTGCTCTGCCTTCTTTACAGTCCAGCTCTCACAACTGTACATGACCACTGGGAAGACCAAACCCGTGTCGGCTGGCTAATGTCTCTGCTTTTCAACACACTTTCAAGGTTTGTCATCACTTTCCAACCAAGAAGTACTCATCTTCTGATTTTGTGGAAAGTACAAGGCAGAGGGCTAATTGTTAGCTTCACAGCTTGAGTGGTGAGGAGAAGACGGCGACAGTGGCCAATATGCAAAATGGCCAGGTTGACCTTAGCAAGAGAGGGTTACTCATTCTCTTACACCAAAGGAGAAATGAGTGTATATTCAAATATCCAGTGGCCTATATAGATACAGAAGACAAAGCTAAAGCAGAACAAGTCCAATGAGTCGAACTTCTCGATAAATTGCTTACCCAACAAATATAGGTACCTAGTGGCTGCTGAAGGAATTAAATAAGCTTGATTCTTCTTCCTTAAACACATGAATCTTATCCTGGCAAATGAAATACAAGATAGGATTACAATGAAGGTATTGGAATCCCTCAGGAAGGTGGAATTTGAAAGCATTAGGCAAGTTATTAATCTTAGGGAACCAATGTCTGCTTTCCTGGCCTACACGTTGAGCACCTGTGTTTTGTTTTGTTTTTCCACGATTTGCATCTAGAGTTTCCCCATCTTGTATCACTGTATCTCAGAACAACAACAAAATTTCAATGGGCCCCAAAATAAGTGCGGAAATAATTCACATGATCTCCCAGCCCTCAAGAGGTTGGCAATGCTTTCTGCACCGTAAGCACCAGGAACAGTGTGATGTGGGAGGAGAGGGGAGGGTGGATCTGCCATTGTAATTATCACAACAGCTGAATGCCTAGATTCCTCCAAAAATAGGCCGCGTTCTGTTGCAAGCAGGTGCCATCTTTAACCTAGTAGTTCCCGGCTCCCCCGCGGATACTGAGACTAAAATGTAATGGTGCCAAGTTGCCATCAGTATCTCCTTTTAATGTGTTTTGGAGAAGCAAGAGCAGTCTCATGCAGGAAGATGAGAGGAGGCCCTTGGAAACTGCTCAAAGCTACTTATTAAAGGAAGCAGCAGAGATAATTAAAAGTAATTTTGCCAAACTCCAAAAGGGCACTGAACAAAACACGAAGGTGTGGGAGCAAATCAAATTCTGCTCTTAGCAGAAACCCAACCACGCAGCTATTTCCAGAAAAGGAGGGAGTTCTCCAGGTGGGTCCAAACCACACAGTCAGAGAGAGCACCATTTTTTTTTTTAATATAAATAAATAGTAACTCCAGCAACTTTCTACAGAAAGGAGGTTGCAAGGTATGCCGACTATGGAAAGTCGAGAGGAGAAAACTCAAAGATAGCATCTGATTGACGGGCAAATAAATATTTCTGTTAGTTGTCAAGTCAGGTTAACAGAAAATGAACCTGGAGACTTAAGGTACACGTCAAAATGACTGGAAGGGCAGGGCATTAAAAAACTGATTGTGGCAGTTGTGGCCTCAGTAGAATTGACACAAAGTTCCTCAAATATGCCTTTTACATCCTCAGCCGCATGGCTCATTCCAGCTTTATTCACCAGCCAGTAAGCAGACATGGAGCAAAAGAGACTAGGAGACACGCGGGCGCTGGTTGGGTGGGGGCCGTTGCAGCGCAGGCAGGAAGACAGAGCAGAGAAGGCATCCAGGCGGGGTGTATCCATTGAATCTCAAAATATCCTGCGTTTCCTGTTCCCTCTGACACATTCACCTCCCCACCTGTTCTCACAGAAGGACTCCCCGAAGATGGTGTGTACTGCACACACATGTGTGTGAACACACTGATGAAGCCTTTACTCTTGATCTCTTTCTAATGTGTTTTAATTTTGCTGCATGGATAGCACACTCTTGTGTGGTATTTATAGTTGTGGTTTAGTCACTAAGTCGTATCTGACTCATTGCAACCACATGGATTAAAGCCCATCGGGCTCCTCTGTCCATAGGAATTTCCAGGCAGGAATACTGGAGAGGGTGGCCATTTGCTTCTCCAGGGGTGCTTCCTGCCCCAGGGATGGAACCTGCATTGCTTGCATTGGCAGATTCTTTATTGCTGAGCCACCAGGGAAGCCCCATGTTGTATTTACTCCCTCCTACGAAGCCAAAGAACGCGTGTGTCTATCTTATGGTCTCCATTTCTATTTCAGTTCAGTTCAGTCGTTCAGTCGTGTCTGACTCTTTGCGACCCCATGAATCGCAGCACGCCAGGCCTCCCTGTCCATCACCATCTCCGCGAGTTCACTCAGGCTCACATCGCTGTCTTAATAAACTCAGGCTACTGTCACAGAATACAAACCATACACTAGGGGCCTGAAAACCACAGAAACTTCCTCCTCACAGTTCTGGAGCCAGGAATTGAGGATAGAGGCGCCTGTGGATGGAGTGTCTGGAGGAGCCTATTTCCTGGGTAAAGGATGGCCCTCTTTTTGCTGTGTCCTGACAGAAGGGGCCAAGGAGCTGTCTTGGGACTTTAATATCACTCGTGAGGAAACCACCCTCATGATGTAATCACCTCCCGAAGGCCCCCCTTCTAACACCATCACCTTGGGGGTTAGGTTTCAACACAAGGCTTCTGATGGAAGAGACAGACAGATTCCAGAATAAATACCCTCTGCAAGCCATATGCTTTTATATTCATTCAGGTCCATTTAGAAAACTGGAACACAGCAGTTATTTGAATAGAGATAAGTTAATACCAACAAAATGAAAACAGGATACAAAGTTAACTACTTGACTGAGATGGTAAGAGAGAGCCCTGTTCTACACTGAGGCAGCAACAGCCCAGCGTAGGAGTCCACCACTCTGTGGGATTTATTTCCATGATGTCCACTAACTAGCCTGTAGGAAGAGCAGTCAGAGATACAGGGGACTGGCACGACTGAGGATTACTCCTGTTGACTAATGACTGCACACTGCCAAGGTCCCACCTGTGTCCTCCAACAGACACACCTGAGCTGTAGCTTCTCATTCCCATGGGCTGATACACACTTTGCTTTCTCTCCCATAAGAACTATGGCATGTGGCATCAGAGCAGGTAACTGAAGATAAGACCACAGAACATCAGATCTATGGAAGGGTATTGCGGTTGTGGTAGCAGCAGTGGTGGTTTAGACATTAGTCAGTTCTGACTCTTTGTGACCCCAAGGACGCCAGGCCCATCTGTCCCTCACCATCTCCCAAAGTCTGCCCAAGTTCATCTTCATTGCATCAGTGATGCCATCCAGCCGTCTCATCCTCTGACACCCTCTTCTCCTTCTGCCCTCAATCTTCTCCAGCATCAGGGACTTTTCCAATGAGTCAATGGTTCACATCAGATGACCAAGATACTGGAGTTTCAGCTTCAGCATCCAGTGAGTATTAAGATTGACTGGTTTGATCTCCTTGTTGGCCGAGGGACTCTCAGAAGTCTTCTGCAGACTACAGTTTGAATTCTTTAGTGCTCGGTGTTCTTTATGGCCCAGCTCTCATAACTGCACATGCCCACTGAGAAGACCATAGCCTTGATTACATGGACCTTTGTCAGCAGAGTAATCTCTTCTTTTCAACATACTGTCTATCTTTGCCATAGCTTTCCTGCCAGGAAGCAAACGTCATCTAATTTTATGGCTGCAGTCACCATCTGCAGTGATTTTAGAGCCCAAGAAGAAATCTGGAACTATTTCCACCCTTTCCCCCCTTTATTTTCCATAAAGTAATGGGGGCCCACCTAATTCCACTCTACTAGAGCAGAGAGGTCCCTTCTCAAGTCTGCAGCCAGATGGGTACATGAGAAGAGGATAAAGTGTTGGTTCCTCCCCAGTGTACAAGCTGGGAAATCCCATGAACACCACCAAAGAAGAGGTCTTCATCTTTTTGTACCCTTTACCACTTTATATACCCTTTGCTGCTGCTGCTAAGCCGCTTCAGTCGTGTCCAACTCTGTGCAATCCCATAGACGGCAGTCCACCAGGCTCCCTCGTCCATGGGATTCTCCAGGCAAGAACACTGGAGTGGGATGCCATTTCCCTCTCCAATGCATGAAAGTGAAAACGGAAAGTGAAGTCACTCAGCCGTGTCCGACTCTTAGCGACCCCATGGACTGCAGCCCACCAGGCTCCTTCGTCCATGGGATTGTCCAGGCAAGAGTACTGGAGTGGGGTGCCATTGCTTTCTCTGTTATATACGCTTTACCACTCATAAAAATGATCATATTTGTGTTTGGAGTGCTTCTTGAGGAGCTCCCATTCATTCATATTTTATTCATTAATTCACACATGAATACTGAGATCCTGCCCTGTCTCAAGAGAAATAAGCCAGGATGAGACACAGAGGAAACATGCCCATACTACAAATTCAGTTCTGGGACTAGCCCCTAAAGGAAGAATTAAAAACTCTCCTAAGGGCCCCAAATGGTAGTTTTTCATAAAGATTTCACAGTAACCAAGCTCTTGCATCTAATTTATAGAAGTATTAGTGAATTCGAATTCTCATGCCTGCGTAACCACAATATTTTCTCTAGGTAGACTGTGGGAGATTATGGTTCAAAATAGCCACCCTCCCTCCAACCTTCATGGGGTAATCCAGTTCTCTGACTGATGCTGTTCAACTCAGCCACATGACTTGTTTTTTCCTCTGGGATCTTAGTAGATGTGATACAGTTAAATCTTGAAACACATTTCAGGGTTGGGTTGGCTAGTCTGCCATCACAATGAGAAGAGCTTTCCTGGTGTAGCTGCTGCTTTTCAGCCAGAACAAATTCCGTGGAGCAGACCTGAGTCAAACTGGATCTTAGTAGATGTGATACAGTTAAATCTTGAAACACATTTCAGGGTTGGGTTGGCTAGTCTGCCATCACAATGAGAAGAGCTTTCCTGGTGTAGCTGCTGCTTTTCAGCCAGAACAAATTCCATGGAGCAGACCTGAGTCAAACTCACAGTGAGTAGTAGTTCCAAACAGATCCACAAGTGGAAACAGAGTCAGTCTCCTGAGGCCAGCCTGAAGTGGCCACGCACAGCCTACTCTCGGGCACAAAAGGAAGAATAAGTAAACATTGGCATAAGCGGTGATGGGGTCCCTTGTTACACAGTGTTAGAGATACAGT
The DNA here is from genome assembly GCA_006410635.1 of Cephalophus harveyi. NCBI lineage: Eukaryota > Metazoa > Chordata > Mammalia > Artiodactyla > Bovidae > Cephalophus > Cephalophus harveyi. Next base: position 444,934 of record SJYT01027948.1, on the reverse strand, counting down.
AGCTGCAAGCCCATAGAGCTGCTGGGAAGCCAGGTCATAAGGAGAACAGTATTTAACAAGCCCAGAAGTAGATCAGGCAGGATAAGCTAAACTGAACATTTCATAACTTAATCAAGGCCTCCCTGACACATCCATCCAATGACAGAAATGGTCATATGGATGATACAAGATTATCTGAAGTAAGGGCCTATATTCCTTGTCCCTCATATGTATTTGAGGAGACTGTCATGGCTTATATCAAAAATTCCTTTTCCCCCTATGATTCCATGGCAGACCAACTCCTCTTCTGATGAGTAACTTTCTTTAAACACGTTCACTGTAAAACAGATTTTATATATATATATATATATATAAGAACTACAGATGCGAAGTCCATTCTGTTTCTCTGAGGCAACTTTGTATGTATCGATCTTATTCTCAAAATTGTAGGCAATTTTAATACCAGAAATACTGACCAGACCATATATATTCGATTCTGTATGGATAAAGAGACTACAGTTTAGAAAAATTAACTGACTTATTCAAAATCATCATGTTACCGAAGTGTGGATTTAAGACTTCTAGATTAGTACGTGTGATAGTGAAGGATAAATCTGACTCCGTATTAGATCTGCCCCTTTTGCTTCAGCCTTTGTGCTTTCTCGCCTGTCCTTAGTCACACTGGCTCTGCACCTTTTGTAAAAGAATATTGCCTACAGCCTGAAAAATACAGGATAGCCTATTCTCAGGGCTTTAGGAAGCCATTTCTATAGAGATAGAAAGTCACAGAACAGAGAATAACATGTGTCACACTGGAGATTTAGAGGAACAGGGAGACCTGACCTAGGTGGGCAGACAAAAGAACAAAGGATTCTGACACAAAGAAGTTTGCACCAACCAACCTCTCCATGCCCCTCGCTCACCTTGCCTTTAAAAGTGCTTTCCTGGGACTCTTGTGTTTGTCCAGCGGTTAAGACTTTGCCCCCCTCTCCCCGCCTCGCAAGGCAAGGGGTGTGGGTTCAATCCCTGGATTGGAAGCTAAGATTCCACGTGCCTTGGAGCCAGAACATAAAATGGAAGTAATATTGTAACAGATTCAATAAGGACTTCAAAAATTGTCCGCAGGAAAAACCTCCTCAAAAGATCAAAAAGTGCTTTGCTCAAACCTTCTGAGGAGCTCAGGGTTTTAGGGGCAAAAGCCACCCATCTCCTGTACTGGCCTTGCCTCTCTCTGCTCCAAACTCTGACGTTTCAAACCTGCCATCAGTAACAGTCATTCCAACAAAACCCCACTCTCTTTCACACTGACGGTATCTTTTTAAAGTTCTGAAAATCCCTTTTATAATGTTCAGCCAGTTTTAAATCAGGAGAAAGCAACTGTATAGTTTAAATCAGTATTCTTCAAAGGACACTTTAGAAGAAGGTAATCATAGATGTAGAAAGACTTTCATGTGTATGAGAATGTATGGCATATCCAAAGCCCTTCCTTAATCCCTGAAACAATAATGCTGCTATCAGCAACAAACTCAAAATATACAAATAATTATACTTTATGAAACAAGAAATGTCTCAATCCAGCAGTGAGCTGGCATCAGAGCATCAAATTAAATTTTGCAAAATAATTAAGTCGCTTAATGCTTTGAAAGGTCAATTTGCAACTGGCATTTTGATGGATGTCTTGGGTAATACAAATACAGGTTTGGGCTGGAATGAAGTCTGGTTGTATAGATCCACTGACAGGGGGATAAGCATGTTTCCCTGAACATCCAAAGGCCTGGGTCTCAGCCTTCTGCTCTGTCACATGTGACCTTCTCATGTTATTTTCTCCTTGGAGTTTGAGTCTTCATGTGTGTGAAATCAAGATGATGGGTTGGAGAACACATTAGCTCCTTTAGTTTGGTGACTCTGTGATTCCACATTTAAGGAACAAGATCCAGTAAACATTTGTTCTATCGTTTCCCTTGTACTAAATGATCTATTCTGTTCCTGTCCACGAGTTATGTGAATTTAATATTTTAAACCACCCTATTACATTGCTAACATTTTGCTTCTATAAAGGAAAAGAAATGACAGCTCAAACAAAATCATGTTAAGGTTAAAATTTGGATATGAGACGATTAAAATTCAGACTTAAAGATTAGTGTCCTTTTCAATAACAGGAGTCACTGAGAAAGCACAGTATTTTAAAGGGTGAAAATCCAGGAGACAGACCATGAAGAAGAGATACAGATGGAAAATACAGCTGCAAAGACATGGCTTGATCTCCAGATATATGAAATTTCTAGTTTGAGTTTAATTTCATCCACATATAAACCGGAGGGTTTCTCTCCTTCTGTTCCATTTACCATACTTAAGAATACTGCTAAAAGAAATGGAGTTACTTAAACAGTTCTGATGAAGAAAATACAGATTTATTATTAGACAAAAATATATGCTTTTTCCTCCAGAAATGAGTGGGATATAAAATACAAAAATAATAAGAAAAATCCATTCCATTCACACACAAATAACAGTAGGAAAAATTCACCCCTACCAGAAATTTCAGAGAACAGATAAAATCTAATTGCTTCAGTGTTTGGTCTTAAAATATTGACTTAGGATTCAATTCAAGCAGCTTAATGACATCCTTCCAGAGAAACCTATATGCAGGACAGGAAGCAACAGTTAGAACTGGACATGGAACAACAGACTGGTTCCAGGTAGGAAAAGGAGTCCGTCAAGGCTGTATATTGTCACCCTGCTTATTTAACTTATATGCAGAGTACATCATGAGAAACGTTGGGCTGGAAGAAACACAAGCTGGAATCAAGATTGCCGAGAGAAATATCGATAACCTCAGATATGCAGATGACACCACCCTTATGGCAGAAAGTGAAGAGGAACTAAAAAGCCTCTTGATGAAGGTGAAAGAAGAGAGTGAAAAAGTTGGCTTAAAGCTCAACATTCAGAAAACAAAGATCATGGCATCTGGTCCCATCACTTCATGGGAAATAGATGGGGAAACAGTGGAAACAGTGTCAGACTTTATTTTGGGGGGCACCAAAATCACTGCAGATGGTGATTGCAGCCATGATAGTAAAAGACGCTTACTCCTTGGAAGGAAAGTTATGACCAACCTAGACAGCATATTCAAAAGCAGAGACATTACTTTGCCAACAAAGGTCCATCTAGTCAAGGCTATGGTTTCTCCTGTGGTCATGTATGGATGTGAGAGTGGGACTGTGAAGAAGGCTTAGTGCTGAAGAATTGATGCTTTTGAACTGTGGTGTTGGAGAAGACTCTTGAGAGTCCCTTGGACTGCAAGGAGATCCAACCAGTCCATTCTGAAGGAGATCAACCCTGGGATTTCTTTGGAGGGAATGATGCTAGAGCTGAAACTCCAGTACTTTGGCCACCTCATGCGAAGAGTTGACTCATTGGAAAAGACTCTGATGCTGGGAGGGACTGGAGGCAGGAGAAGGGGACGACAAAGGATGAGATGGCTGGATGGCATCACGGACTCGATGGACATGAATCTGAGTGAACTCCGGGAGTTGGTGATGGACAGGGAGGCCTGGCGTGCTGCCATTCATGAGGTCGCAAAGAGTCGGATATGACTGAGCAACTGAACTGAACTGATACACTACAAGGCACAACCCAAACCCTAAACATGCATATAAATATAAGGAAGCCATGAAAAATTATGTCAGAATTAACATGTACTGATATATATAAAGTGGCTATAGAGATGTCCAACCAATTACATTTCAGAATTTATGACAGGAAAAATATTCCATTGTTTGATGCACAAGTAGTATCTCATTTATTTTTTGAAGTAAAAGTTGAGAGAAAAAGTGCAAATGATTTCTCTCTCTCTTCTGCCTTATTGTAACACAAATGGCACAGGAAACAAAAAGGAAAGGTAATGGCTTCTCTGGCTTCCATCGTTGCCTCTGAGAAGCCCCCAGCAGCCCTGACTCATGTTCCATATCAAAGTCCTTGTTTGAAAATTAGTGCAGAAACCAGATTGAACAGGATAGTGAAAGGTGGAATTAAGATGTTATAAATAAAGCAACTTGTTTACATTGTATAGAAAATGTATTTTACAAACTTTTGGGGAAAACAACTAGCTTTCACAAGATGTCTGTTTTGCACACGGAACATGTTTCCCCTCGCATTAAATTGAATAGAATACCCCCCAAATCAAAATCAAGGCTTGCCACTAGACAATCTCTAACAAATTACACACACACACACACATATATATATATATATTGTGTTTGTCCAGCGGTTAAGACTTTGCCCCCCTCTCCCCGCCTCGCAAGGCAAGGGGTGTGGGTTCAATCCCTGGATTGGAAGCTAAGATTCCACGTGCCTTGGAGCCAGAACATAAAATGGAAGTAATATTGTAACAGATTCAATAAGGACTTCAAAAATTGTCCGCAGGAAAAACCTCCTCAAAAGATCAAAAAGTGCTTTGCTCAAACCTTCTGAGGAGCTCAGGGTTTTAGGGGCAAAAGCCACCCATCTCCTGTACTGGCCTTGCCTCTCTCTGCTCCAAACTCTGACGTTTCAAACCTGCCATCAGTAACAGTCATTCCAATAAAACCCCACTCTCTTTCACACTGACGGTATCTTTTTAAAGTTCTGAAAATCCCTTTTATAATGTTCAGCCAGTTTTAAATCAGGAGAAAGCAACTGTATAGTTTAAATCAGTATTCTTCAAAGGACACTTTAGAAGAAGGTAATCATAGATGTAGAAAGACTTTCATGTGTATGAGAATGTATGGCATATCCAAAGCCCTTCCTTAATCCCTGAAACAATAATGCTGCTATCAGCAACAAACTCAAAATATACAAATAATTATACTTTATGAAACAAGAAATGTCTCAATCCAGCAGTGAGCTGGCATCAGAGCATCAAATTAAATTTTGCAAAATAATTAAGTCGCTTAATGCTTTGAAAGGTCAATTTGCAACTGGCATTTTGATGGATGTCTTGGGTAATACAAATACAGGTTTGGGCTGGAATGAAGTCTGGTTGTATAGATCCACTGACAGGGGGATAAGCATGTTTCCCTGAACATCCAAAGGCCTGGGTCTCAGCCTTCTGCTCTGTCACATGTGACCTTCTCATGTTATTTTCTCCTTGGAGTTTGAGTCTTCATGTGTGTGAAATCAAGATGATGGGTTGGAGAACACATTAGCTCCTTTAGTTTGGTGACTCTGTGATTCCACATTTAAGGAACAAGATCCAGTAAACATTTGTTCTATCGTTTCCCTTGTACTAAATGATCTATTCTGTTCCTGTCCACGAGTTATGTGAATTTAATATTTTAAACCACCCTATTACATTGCTAATATTTTGCTTCTATAAAGGAAAAGAAATGACAGCTCAAACAAAATCATGTTAAGGTTAAAATTTGGATATGAGACGATTAAAATTCAGACTTAAAGATTAGTGTCCTTTTCAATAACAGGAGTCACTGAGAAAGCACAGTATTTTAAAGGGTGAAAATCTAGGAGACAGACCATGAAGAAGAGATACAGATGGAAAATACAGCTGCAAAGACATGGCTTGATCTCCAGATATATGAAATTTCTAGTTTGAGTTTAATTTCATCCACATATAAACCGGAGGGTTTCTCTCCTTCTGTTCCATTTACCATACTTAAGAATACTGCTAAAAGAAACAGAGTTACTTAAACAGTTCTGATGAAGAAAATACAGATTTATTATTAGACAAAAATATATGCTTTTTCCTCCAGAAATGAGTGGGATATAAAATACAAAAATAATAAGAAAAATCCATTCCATTCACACACAAATAACAGTAGGAAAAATTCACCCCTACCAGAAATTTCAGAGAACAGATAAAATCTAATTGCTTCAGTGTTTGGTCTTAAAATATTGACTTAGGATTCAATTCAAGCAGCTTAATGACATCCTTCCAGAGAAACCTATATGCAGGACAGGAAGCAACAGTTAGAACTGGACATGGAACAACAGACTGGTTCCAGATAGGAAAAGGAGTCCGTCAAGGCTGTATATTGTCACCCTGCTTATTTAACTTATATGCAGAGTACATCATGAGAAACGTTGGGCTGGAAGAAACACAAGCTGGAATCAAGATTGCCGAGAGAAATATCGATAACCTCAGATATGCAGATGACACCACCCTTATGGCAGAAAGTGAAGAGGAACTAAAAAGCCTCTTGATGAAGGTGAAAGAAGAGAGCGAAAAAGTTGGCTTAAAGCTCAACATTCAGAAAACAAAGATCATGGCATCTGGTCCCATCACTTCATGGGAAATAGATGGGGAAACAGTGGAAACAGTGTCAGACTTTATTTTGGGGGGCACCAAAATCACTGCAGATGGTGATTGCAGCCATGATAGTAAAAGACGCTTACTCCTTGGAAGGAAAGTTATGACCAACCTAGACAGCATATTCAAAAGCAGAGACATTACTTTGCCAACAAAGGTCCATCTAGTCAAGGCTATGGTTTCTCCTGTGGTCATGTATGGATGTGAGAGTGGGACTGTGAAGAAGGCTTAGTGCTGAAGAATTGATGCTTTTGAACTGTGGTGTTGGAGAAGACTCTTGAGAGTCCCTTGGACTGCAAGGAGATCCAACCAGTCCATTCTGAAGGAGATCAACCCTGGGATTTCTTTGGAGGGAATGATGCTAGAGCTGAAACTCCAGTACTTTGGCCACCTCATGCGAAGAGTTGACTCATTGGAAAAGACTCTGATGCTGGGAGGGACTGGAGGCAGGAGAAGGGGACGACAAAGGATGAGATGGCTGGATGGCATCACGGACTCGATGGACATGAATCTGAGTGAACTCCGGGAGTTGGTGATGGACAGGGAGGCCTGGCGTGCTGCCATTCATGAGGTCGCAAAGAGCCGGATATGACTGAGCAACTGAACTGAACTGATACACTACAAGGCACAACCCAAACCCTAAACATGCATATAAATATAAGGAAGCCATGAAAAATTATGTCAGAATTAACATGTACTGATATATATAAAGTGGCTATAGAGATGTCCAACCAATTACATTTCAGAATTTATGACAGGAAAAATATTCCATTGTTTGATGCACAAGTAGTATCTCATTTATTTTTTGAAGTAAAAGTTGAGAGAAAAAGTGCAAATGATTTCTCTCTCTCTTCTGCCTTATTGTAACACAAATGGCACAGGAAACAAAAAGGAAAGGTAATGGCTTCTCTGGCTTCCATCGTTGCCTCTGAGAAGCCCCCAGCAGCCCTGACTCATGTTCCATATCAAAGTCCTTGTTTGAAAATTAGTGCAGAAACCGGATTGAACAGGATAGTGAAAGGTGGAATTAAGATGTTATAAATAAAGCAACTTGTTTACATTGTATAGAAAATGTATTTTACAAACTTTTGGGGAAAACAACTAGCTTTCACAAGATGTCTGTTTTGCACACGGAACATGTTTCCCCTCGCATTAAATTGAATAGAATACCCCCCAAATCAAAATCAAGGCTTGCCACTAGACAATCTCTAACAAATTACACACACACACACACATATATATATATATAACCATATAATAAATATATGCAGCCGTATACATATGACCATATATATATATGTTCTGTCGTGTAAAGAGAAAAGGCGGAGGTAGCCTAACTGCTGACTGTCCATTGCCCTTCCCCTCGCCCGTGTCCTCCCCCCAGCCCACCTGCTCCACAGGGCCCTGTGCCTGGGCCACAGCCTAAATTAAAAAAAAAAAAAAGAAAAAAGAGGGAGAAAGAGGGAAAGAAGGAGCTGGATAATGCAACCTAGAAGGGCTGGTGCCCCTGATCCATGCAAGATAGGAGATGAGACGCTATAAAGGATAAGAAGCTGAACTCTTGTTTGCTCCTCTCCTGCCACTGAAGACTATTCCAGGATGCAGTCATTTTAGAGTGTCTCCCAAAAGATGTCCTTGGAAATCCAGCAACAGGTGAAATTGACTGCAAACTGTGAGAGGAGTAGAATCTGGGGACCCCTGCTCCTGTAGGCCTTGGTGCTTGGTAAGGATGCAAAGAGTTCTCTTCTCCTCCAATAACTCCAAAATTGCAACTTGCTGCTAAACCACCATCAGCAGGAGAATGTTGGATCCCACCAAAAAAAAGATACACCACGCCCAAGGGCAAAGGAGAAGCCCCAACAAATTGCGTATAGAATCAAACCCCATACCCACCAGAGATGCTTGGAGGGCTCAAACAAAACCTTGTGCTCACTAGGACACAGGGACTCCACAAGAGACTGAGCCAGACCTGCTTTTGAATGTTTGGTATTGACTGCAAACACATGGGACAGTGGCCTACTGCGGGGACAGGAGCTCTGGCTGCAGCAGACCTGGGTCACGCAGCATGTGGCATTAAGTCCTCTTGGTGGAGATTGCCATTAGCCCCACCACAGAGCCACCAGGCAGATGAGCCACAAACAGCAGAACAATTAGAAATTCTCACAGAGTTAACAAAGTTCTAGAACCCACAACAGATTTTCCAACCAGGGGATCCATCAAAGGGACAGAGAACCTCCAGAGAGTTTTACTTTGGAGGCCAGTGGGATTTGGTTACAGAACTTCCACAGGACTGGGGAAACAGACTCTTGGAGGGCACAAACAAAACCTTCTGTGCACCAGGAGCCAGGAGGTAAGAGCAGTGTCCCCACGAGAGACTGAGGCAGACTTGCCTGTGAGTGTCCAGGAATCTCCAGCGGAGGCGTAGGTTGGCAGTGGCCTGCTATGGGGTTAGGGTCACAGAATACAACAGTGTCTGCACAAGTCCTTTTGAAGGAGATCACCATTACCATCATTAACCTTACCATAGTTTGGCCTCAGACCAAGCAACAGGAAGGGAACACAGCCCAGCCCATCCACAGAAAATTGGATTAAAGATTTACTGAGCATGGCCCCACCCATCAGAACAAGACCCTGGTTCTTCCAGTCAGTCTCTCCCATCAGGAAGCTTCCATATATACATATATGCATATATATTTGTATATGAACAGCAAAAAAAGGCAAAAGATGACACTGAATGATGAACTCCCCAAGTCGGTAGGTGCCCAATATGCTACTGAAGAAGAGTGGAGAAATAACTCCAGAAAGAATGAAGAGGTTGAGACAAAGTGAAAACAAAGCCCAGCTGTGGATGTGACTGGTGACAGAAGTAAGTCCGATTCTGTAAAGAACAATATTGCATGGGAATGTGGAATGTTCCATAAATCAAGGTAAATTGAAAGTGGTCAAACATGAGATGGCTAGAGTGAACATCAACATTTTAGGAATCAGTGAACTGAAACAGATAGGAATGGACAAATTTAATTAAGGTGACCACTATATCTACTACTGTGGGCAGGAATCCCTTAGAAGAAAAGGAGCAGCCCTGAAGCCCCATAGTCAACAAAAGAGTTCAAAATGCAGCACTTGGGTGCAATCTCAAAAATGACAGAATGATCTCTGTGTCTGAGGCAAACCATTTGGTATCATGGTAATCCAAGTCTATGCCCCAACCAAGAATGCCGAAGAGGCTGAGGTTGAACAGTTCTGTGAAGACCTACAAGACCTTCTAGAACTAACACCCAAAAAAGATGTCCTTTTCATCACAGGGGATTGGAATACAAAAGTAGGAAGTCAAGAGATACCTGGAGTAACAGGCAAGTTGGGCCTTGGAGTACAAAATAAATTAGGGCAAAGTCTAACAGAGTTTTGCCAAGAGAACACATTGGTCATAGCAAAGGCCCTCTTCCAACAAAACAAGAGATGACTCTACACACAAACATTACCTGATGGTCAATACAGAAATCAGACTGATTACATTCTGTGCAGCTAAAGATGGAGAAGCTCTATACAGTCAGCAAAAACAAGACTGGGAGCTGACTGTGGCTCAGGTCATGAACTCCTTATTGTCAAATTCAGAATTTAATTGAAGAAAGTGGGGAAAACCACTAGACAATTCAAGTATGACCTAAATCAAATCCCTTACAATTACACAGTGGAAGTAAGAAATAGATTCAAGGGATTAGATCTGATAGACAGAGTGCCTGAAAAACAGGATGGAGGTCTATAACACTACAGAGGAGGCTGTGATCAAAAACATCCCCAGAAAAAAAAAATGCAAAAAAGCAAAATGGTTGTCTGAGGAGGCCTTAGAAATAGCTGAGAAAAGAGAAGCTAAAGGCAAAGAAGAAAAGGAAAGATATATCCATTTGAATGAAGAGTTTCAAAGAATAGCGAGGAGATAAGAAAGCCTTCCTCAGTGATCAATGCAGAAAAATAGAGGAAAACAACAGAATGGGAAAGACTAGAGATCTCTTCAAGAAAATTAGAGATAGAAAGGGAATATTTCATGCAAAGATGGGCACAATAAAGGACAGAAAGGTGTGGACCTAACAGAAGCACAAGATATTAAGAACAGGTGGCAAGAATACACAGAAAAACTATAAAATAGATCTTCATGACCCAGATAACCACGATGGGTTATTCATCGTGAATGATTCATCTAGGTGAATAATCTATCATTCACCTAGAGCCAGACGTTCTGGAGTATGAGGTCAAGTGGGCCTTAGGAAGCATCACTACAAACAAAGCTAGTGGAGATGATGGAATTCCAGCTGAGCTACTTCAAACCTTAAAAGATGATGCTATGAAAGTTCTACACTCAGTATGCCAGCAAATTTGGAAAACTCAGCAGTGGCCACAGGACTGAAAAAATGTCAGTTTTCATTCCAATCTGAAAGAAGGGCAATGCCAAAGAAAGTTTAAACTATCATATAATTGCACTCATCTCACATTCTAGCAAGTAATGCACAAAATTCTCCAAACTCAGCTTCAACAGTATGTGAACTGAGAACTTCCAAATGTTCAAGCTGGCTTTAGAAAAAGCAGAGGAACCAGAGATCAAGTTGCCAACATCTGTTGGATCATAGAAAAAGCAAAAGAATTCCAGAGAAACATCTACTTCTGCTTCACTGATTATGCTAAAGCTTTTTACTGTGTGAATCACAACAAACTGTGGAAAATTCTTAAACAGATGCGAACACCATATCACTTTACCTGCCTCCTGAGAAATCCTATACAGATCAAGAAGCAAGACTTAGAACCAGACATGGTACAACAGACTGGTTCAAAATTTGGAAAAGAGTCTGTAAAGGCTGTATATGCTCATCTTGGTTATTTTAATTATGTGCAGAATACATCATGTGAAATGCTTGGCTGGATGAAGCACAAGCTGGAATCAAGATTGCTGGGACAAATATCAATAACCTCAGGTATGCAGATGATACCACCCTTATGGCAGAAAGTGAAGAGGAACTAAAGAATCATCTCTTGATGAAACTGAAAGAAGAGAGAGAAAAAGCTGGCTTAAAACTCAACATTCAAAAAATGAAGATCATGACATCCAGTCCCATCACTTCAAGGAAAATAGATGGGGAAACAATGGAAGCAGTGACAGACTGTATTTTCTTGGGCTCCAAAATCACTGTGGATGGTGATGGCAGCCATAAAATTAAAAGACGCTTGGTCCTTGCAAGAAAAGCTATGACAAACCTAGACAGTGTATTAAAAATCAGACACATTATTTTGCTGACAGAGGTTTGTCTAGTCAAAGCTATGGTTTTTCCAATTGTCAGGTATGGATGAGACAAGTGGACCATAAAGAAAGCTGAGCATTGAAGAATTGATGCTTTTGAACTGTGGTATTGGAAAAGACTCTTGAGAGTCCCTCAGATTGCAAGAAGATCAAACCAGTCAATCTAAAGGAAATCAGTCCTGGGTGTTCATTGGAAGGACCTATGCTGAACTTCCAATACTTTGGTCATCTAATGTGATGAACTGACTCATTGGAAAGACCCTGATGTTGGGAAAGTTAAGGCATGAGGACAAGGAGAGTTCAGAGGATGATATGGTTGGATGGCATTACTGACTCGATGGACATGAGCTGAGCAAGCTCCGGGTGTTAGCGATGGACAGGGAGGCCTGGTGTGCTGCAGTTTATGGGGTCGCAGAGTCTGACATGACTGAACAACTGAGCTGAACTGATATGTATATACATAAGGGCTTCTCCAGTGGCTCAGTGGTAAAAAATATACACCTGCCACGCAGGAGCTGCATGAGATGCAGGTTAACATTCTGGGTCAGGAAGATCCCCTGGTGAAAGGCATGGCAACCCACTCCAGTATACTTGCCTGGAGAACCCCATGGATAGAGGAGCTTGGCTGGCTACAGTCCATGGGGTCACAGAGAGTCAGACCCTCCTGAAGCATCTTAGCACACATATCTACATATATGCATACATATAATAGGGAGCTATTTCATTATGACTGTCTCATAACAGAGAAGAACAACCTGACTCTTTACTGGATATATTCCTTTAGCTCTGACCTTTGTGTTTGGCTGCACCTTTGTAGAGGAATGCTTCCTATAGCCTGAAATATACACAATAGCCCTTTCTCATGTCTTTGTCTCCCAGACTTGACCTTTAAATATATAACAATTTTCATTCGTATAGAGATAAAAAGTTGCAGAACAGAGAATAAAATTAGTCTTCTTAGAGGTTTCCAGAATATCACTATCCAGACAGGAACAAGAACAAATGATTACACATCCCCTCGGGAGTCTGGCCAGCACTGAAAAGTCTGTACCAACCAGTCACATCCTCACCCCTTCTAGTATACAAAGCAGCCTGAATTATAACTAGAGTTAAGATGGTTCTTTGAGACACTAGTCCCCCATCTTCTCTGTCTGCTGGTTCTCTGACTAAAGTGACTACTCTTCCTTGCCCCAACTCAGGAACAAGAACAAATGATTACACATCCCCTCGGGAGTCTGGCCAGCACTGAAAAGTCTGTACCAACCAGTCACATCCTTACCCTTCTAGTATACAAAGCAGCCTGAATTATAACTAGAGTTAAGATGGTTCTTTGAGACACTAGTCTCCCATCTTCTCTGTCTGCTGGTTCTCTGACTAAAGTGACTACTCTTCCTTGCCCCAACAGCTCATCTGTCAATTTATGGGCCTGTCCTGAAGTGAGCAGTATGGTGGACTCAGTAACAGAGAATGTGTATTTTTATCTTTTACATACTTTATTACGACTAAGTACATGCATTAAATTCATATGACCTATTCACCATGAAGAAAGAGGTAGCTTGAGTTTCACAAGGCAGGTGTGAATTATCTAAGGGGTTCAAAGACACGCGGTGGGTGGAGAGAGACAAATTCATGAGATTAATATCACTCTGTTTCTCTGTGAACTGTCAGCTTTTCTGAAAGGTTTAGGGGTAAAGAAAGAATGCTTTATCTTGCTAATGTCTGAAAGCCTGAACTCAGTGTCCTAAAGACATTTCATCATTTCGCACAGCAGCAGGTCTACAGGTGAACTCCAAGTTTGTTTAATCCAGAGACTCAGTGAAATCACGGACAGGCAAGTCCACAATGTGTTCATGTGCTCAATTGTGCCTGAGTCTTTTGAACCCCCTCGACTATAGCCGACCAGGCTCCTCTGCCCATGGGCTTTTTCCAGGCAAGAATACTGGAGTGGACTGCCATTTCCTCTTCCAGGGGATCTTCCTGACGGAGGGATCAAACCTGTATCTCTTGAGTCTCCTGTATTGGCAGGCAGATTCTTTATCACTGTGCCACCTGGGAAGCCCCAAATCCCTAGACTGTTTCTCTGTTTTGTTTTGTCATTTTCCACCGAGGAGCACTCTCCTCAGGCTGTGGTTACCCTATATTCACAGAATAAACACCACAGCTCCAAGACATCACATTCAGACACAACAATGTCAGATACAAGATGTTTAGAAAAGAAGAGGAATATGTCACCCTCTATTTTTTAAGAACAAGAAAAAATTTTTCTACCTCCTTCTTGTAAGTAATTCCTAAATAAATGACTGGCCTCAGTGATGAAAGCCCCATGACTGGCTTAGAAGAATCAGTACTGACCATGTGCTGAGGACAGCATCATCTTTCCTGTGGATACTGTCATGTCGGGATGGCAAGAGCAAGAACACACTTAGAGGTTTACAGATAAAGAAGGAGGGGAGAATGAATATTGAATAAGTGAACATGTTTTCAATCTAATTTTACAATTATTTTTCCCATGACATTTTAAGGAGAAAATTTTCAAATTCACCTAACGTTTACGCTCAAACAGAAGCCATAAAAAGATGCTTGTGCATACTGATAGGTTTCCCAGGTGGCTCAGTGGTAAAGAATTTATCTGACAATGCAGAAGATGCGAGTTCAATACCTAGGTCAGGAAGATCTCCTGGAAAAGGAAATGGAAACCTACTCCAGCATTCTTTACTAGGAAATTCCATGGAAAAAGGAGCATGAAGTGCTACAGTCCTTGGGTTTCAAAAGTCGGACATGACTGAGCACGCATGTGCACACACAAATGCATGTTTATGTTCAGTAGACATGCTCTGAGTTATTTTCCATGCTCCCCATGAGCATATATTGAGTCTTCTCTGATGATAGGAATACTTCGGTTGGAAAAGATAATGAAGCAGGCTCATCTTACAGATTTAGGCTCCTTACAGGCTGCTATTTGACACTACCAGTGCAGACAGGGGTTTAACAATGAACTGCAAATAAATAACGCAAGTAAAGGTCTATTTCAATCTGTTTGGGCATCATTACAAACTACACCATAGTCTGGGTGGCTTTATAAACAACAGAAACACACTTCCCAGAGTTCTGGAGGCTGGGAAGACCAGGATCATGCTATCAGCAGATTCTCTGTCTGGTGAGAACTTTCTGGTTCTTTGAAGGCCCCCTTCTCACTGCGTCCTCACCTGGTGGAGCAGGAAGAGGAGCGAGTTCTCTAGGGTCTCTGTGATAAGGGCACTAATCCCATTCACAAAGGCCCCACCTTCATAAGCTCACCACATCCCAATGCCTCCCCTCACCCCCATCCCTCTCCTAACACCATTACATTGGGCATTAGGGTTTCAAAATGTTAATTTGGGGGCATGTGAGGGAGGACACACAGCACAGTTATCAGGTCACAGTAATGTCCAACTCCTAAACATCCCTCACCAGCTGGTCATAATAGTCCTCAAAGAACACTGGAATACAAAATTTTCATCTCCCAAATCCAATTCTCCTTTCCAGATTCAAAGCCAACCCACTTGGCCAAGGGCATTAATCTCTAGTCATACTCACATTTTTCTTTAAT
The DNA here is from genome assembly GCA_006410635.1 of Cephalophus harveyi. Lineage (NCBI taxonomy): Eukaryota > Metazoa > Chordata > Mammalia > Artiodactyla > Bovidae > Cephalophus > Cephalophus harveyi. The sequence continues at coordinate 429,772 of SJYT01027948.1, read as the reverse complement.
AAATGCAACATGCTCTTTTGTGCTTTGGTAACTTTCTATTGGGTTGACCAAGAATTTCATTTGTTTTTTTTCCAAAAAACTGTTGTGGAAAAACCCAAACAAACTTCTCAGTCAACCCAATAGTTTCTGACCTCTCTTCTCAGAATGACACAGTGTTTCTCCTCCACCTAGAGAACTCTTGTTTACCTTTTCTATGATGGTGGTGGATGCTTGTTTTGCTGATGTCTGACACCATACTGATCCCAATAAAGAATTATCATTTCCCTCCAGTCTCTTTTGTGGAGTGGGCACGTGAAAGTGCCAGGAGCCAGTGTGAGGAATCCCGCCCGTGACAAGGTCATGCGGTAGGAAGCCTGGCAAACGCAAGGTCGTGTTCAGGTTTCAGGGGTTCCCCCTGGATTTTCCCGAGCATCCACCCCCCAAAGAATAAGAATCTGCCGGTCTTTGTACTCTGCTTTTCTATTCTTCTGATATTCTCTGGAAAAGTCAACTCAGGGCTTTAGTCTTCTGCATTTGAAAGGGATGTTTCAGGTAAACGCCCTCTGATAACTCTCTAGCTAGCTTGCCTAACAGGTTCCCCAGACCTCTTACAGCTTGTGACTTGCTTACAGCCCCCAACCGCGAGAGGCACAAAGTTTAAAAGAATCTTAAAGATACAGAGCCTTTTCTAAAGAGTTAAAAATTATATTGGTAAGGGTTTTTACTGTTGACTCAATGACTGCTGCCAGACCTCCATATTCTTTATCTTTTAGGCACCTGGGAGGATGTTAATCAATGTAAACGGGATATGGAAAGAGATAGATAGTAGTTTTGATGTTAGCAACACTAGACTTTTGAGTTAATTACTTTTCTTTGTTATATATCACTGCACTCCTCTTGTGTCCTTGCTATGTAAGAATGTAACTTTATTTAGTGCTTTCTGAGAGTGGCACCAGACTTTGGGAAGATTAACACAAATAAGTCTTCTGGTTGACAAACCCTTATCAAAATGTTAATTGGCCCTTTTGGCTGGAAGATGATGTCAATGTTCTAAGACTTGTGTATACAATTAGGTATGCAGAGAGAAAAGCCTGGTTTTGATAAAAGTCAGGGCTGCTGACGCCGCATAATTTTGTATTACCCATTGATCTCTATGTACAATCAAGGGTATATAAGGAGACTCTAGACAATAGAGGAGGGGATCAGTAGCTGGACTGATTTCCCCCGTGTCTCCTCTTCCTACTTTAATTTCAGGCTGAATTCCCATCTGGAGCGGGCGGCTCATCATGCCTACTTACCTGCCCTGGCTTTTAAGTTCTGTGAGAGAGAGAGCCCAAGGCGGGGCACTCTCCGAGATTCAAACAGGCGCCGGTGGCCCCACGTAGATGATGCAAACTTCTTATCTGAAGTTTTATTAGTTTAGCTCGTAAACCAAGTTATTCAGCCTCTTTTCTCCACTTAATTTTCCTACTACACTATCTCTTTCTAATCTAATCTTATATTAATAAATAAACAAATCTTTCCTCGCCGACGCCTTCCACGTTTCGAATTCCCTGGATCCCCCGGGGCTGGACCCCGGCATGAAAGGTCTCTTTAAAGGGTTAAAGTCTTGAGGGGAAATGCAAACAAAAATAACGGAAATGGTTAAAGGTCATTCCTCAACGGAGCTTTGTCAACTGTGGCTTCAATGTAAACTCACTACATAGGCTCTTCCAGCTGTAAGATGTTTCGTGCTCAAGCACGAAAAGCACTCCGGGAGTCTGGCCTCTGCCAAGCCCTCAACCCCAATTTCACATCAACACTGAACAACTGTTTCTTAAATCAGGAACTCCTGACTATACACAATGCTAAGTTAACTCTTACTCCTTCTCAAGGTCTGTACCAAAAGTAACATTGAGCCCCTTTTCACTATTCCTTAAGATATCATATGTATTCTAATCACACTCAGAAGAGAATTACCATTACATCCCTGGTACAGCTACTACTGACACTGATGTCATCATAGTCTCCACCATCATCAGTGCATTACTGAAGCAGCTTAGTGAGCCTGGGCTGCCATCACAAAACGCCACAGGCTGGGTGCTCTCAACAACAGGAACTTATTTCTCACCGTTCTGGGAGCTGCAAGTCTGAGATTGGGGTGCTAGCATTGTTGGGTCCTGGTGAAGACCCTCTTTCTGGCCTGGAAATGACCACCTTTTCACTGTGTCCTCACAAAGGGATGAGAGAGAGAAACGCCAGCACAGCTCTCCGGTGTCTCTCTTTATGAGGGCACTAATCCCATCATAGGGCCCCACCCTCATGACCTCATCTAAATCTCGCTTCCTCCCAAAGGCCAGTCTCCACACACCATCACATTGGGATTGAGGGCTTCAGCATATGAAGTCTGGAGGGATACAAACATCCTGTTCATAACATGCAGCAATGTTTCCAAGAAAAGAAAGTATAAGTCACAGCTGTGTCTGACCCTTTGCAAGCCCATGGCCTGTAGCCTACCAGGCTCTGTCCATGGAATTCTCCAGGCAAGAATAATGGAGTGGGTTGCCATTTCCTTCTCCAGCAGATCTTCCCCATCCAGGAATCGAACCTAGGTTTCCTGCATTGCAAATACATTCTTTACCGGCTCAGCCACCAGGTGGCTCAGATGGTAAAGCGTCTGCCTACAATGCAGGAGACCCAGATTCGATTCCTAGGTCAGGAAGATCCCCTGGAGAAGGAAATGGCAATCCACTCCAGCACTCTGCTTGGAAAATCCAATGGATGGAGGAGCCTGATAGGCTACAGTCCATGGGGTTGCAAAGAGTCAGACATGACTGAGCGACTTCAGTTTCAGTTTCCACCAGGGAAGTCAAGGTTAAAAGTCTAGCTAGCCAGACAAAACCAATAGTCAAGATCCTGAAGACTAGGGGTTAATCCTGGGGACACCCCACTAAGAGCCCAGAGGAGTGGGCATATGCTGTAGACTCAGACAAGCAGCCAAATCAATAACAAAGGCATCTTGGGCTAAGAAAGCCTGAAAACTTCCCACTAGACCACTCTTCCCTAACACCCCTTCACATATGTCTTACATGTAACTCTTAGTTATAGGATCACTTGAACTCCAAGGGCACAGAGCACTTAGGAACCACAGAGGAAGAGGAATCCCCACCTGGTCTCTGTGTTTGCTAGGTCAGCTCTCCTCTCTGACCCCAAAGACCACCTTACTACCTTTAAGGAGAACACCAAAATCATTCAGCAATAAATTTCCTCCCTACCTCTGCACATTTTCTCATTATGGCTACTAGCTTCCATCCTCTTCTTTCTGACAGCCTCAGGGCACGACAGAGCTTGTAAGGATTCCGAATTTGACCACACATCCTAAGCCTTGCTACAAAGGGTGCAAATGTTTTGATGGTGGTTAAGAATTTGTCAAAGTCCCAGCTTATTATACTCGGGGGAGCGGGGAAGCCCACCAGTTGGCAGGAAGAGAGATATTTTTTCATGCTGGCACCACAATCCAAAAAGAATACCTCCGGGCCACATTCTGTGAGACTCCAGAACTTCTAGTAAATGATCAAAGACACAGACTATTGGCTTAGAATGGGTGCTGCAGCTGATAAACAAGCCAACAGCAGCCTCTGCCAGCCTCGTGAATCAGCAAGTGTGCTGGACTGAGACAAGCAGAGTGCTTTCCAAAATAACTTTAACCAAATAATTATTTTACTGTTTGCCTTCTTGATTCAGCCCAAGGGTGTCTTGCTCGGGAAAGGGCTATGATCATTGTTTTGATGAATGGCATGCTGTAAATAAATTTGAAATAAGATTTAGCCTTGTGGAGCTAAAAGGAGACTCAAGATGAAAAAGAATTGAAGATTAAAAAAAGATCATGAGGGAATGAAGATGCTGTGACCCGACCAAGAAGGAAAATAAGAAATCTCTGAAGCTTTTCCACGATACTTGCACAGCACAACTAGTGCATTTAATCTTCTAAAGCTAAATAATCAAGTTATCTGCTCCTTAGAATCCCCTAGTGTGATATAGCTTCCAGCTACCTTAGTTTTGAGGGAATGAGCCCGGCATATAGGTATTATTCTTTTCCAAGTTGATTTTACTTTGCTATTTATACTGTAATTCTATGCTTTGATCTTCTGCACACCCATAAAGCTCAGAGTCAAAATGCAAAATTTAAGTACAAATGATGAGCGCAAATTTCCATTTTATTATGGGTTTTTTCCTTAATTCTTCTAATAAATTTTCTTAAGCTTCTGTATTTTCAGTATCTTTCATTTATGCTAGGCTAAACATTACCCACATTAAATAAACCTCTTTCTATGAACACAGAAGTAACCAAGACAAAAAGATGAATATACACACACATTAAAAAATGATATGCTGATTTTAAAAGTCTCTTAATTGTCTCACTCTGTATTTGAGACCAATAAATGTCAAACAGTTTAAAAATTCTGCTGCATTCCTAAAGTTACATTATAAGATTCACAACAGTTACAGGTCATAATCTGAGTAAGACAAGGAGTGGAGATTGAAGGGTTTTGACAAAGATGACTGCAGTAGGAGACACTTAGAAAATCATTATCCATTAGAAGTTCTGAGATCTCCTTCAAGCTTCACACAGAAAAGGAAAGAAATGTACTGTCAATAGTACAACCAATGACCCAGATAATTTCCCCTCTTTAGCTTTCCTCATTTATGTCAGTGTTTCTAATAAATAAAAATGTGTCACAGAAAACAATTGCTTCCATCTTCCATCAATGAACAAATATTAAGCATCTTTATAGAATGTCAACCAGGTGATATCAACTCACAGGAAACTACTCAATTTCTTTATCTGAGGATATAGGGGCTCAGTCCTTAATGGTAGAAAGAGAAGTCAGCCAACAATCATAATGCGACGCAAGCACCATTAGAAGAAGGAAGGAGCCTCCTGGAAGGACAAATAATTTTTTTAGACTGATTCTAATATTTGAATTACCTAAAAGAACTCTGCACTCACATCTCAGCCTCATGGCAAGAGGGATTTACTTCCCAGTCTCTGACTTTGGGTTTGGCCATATTATTTGCAATAGCTGATGAGACATCACTGATACGAACAGACTGAAACTGTGCCTGTGAGGATGAGCTGGAACAGTCGAGGAAATGCTTACAATAGAACAGAAGACTCCCAGAAAAATCACAGAATAGTCTCAGAGGTACACTGAAATCTTCACAATTAAGGACAGACAAGGAGCATATCTGTTTATCTACCTACTTATCCATCTTCTATGTATGTATATATGCATAATACATACAGTATAAGTGCACATATTCACATAAAGTGCCAACTTCTTCCCTTAGGGTATTTTTCATGATACTGTTGGTGAAATATACAGTACCCTCCTATCTCTGTCTTTACTTCATATGTTTAAATGTACACAACATACTTGATGTTTCTGGTATGAAATGAATACAGGAACATTTTATAATGAAAACATTTGATGTTCTGGTAGATTTCTCAGTGTAAGTAATTCACCCTAACTTAATAATTGGCATGTAATCATATTTGTGTTATTGAAACAGACTGAAATTAAAGCTATTTATTAATTTTACTTGAGCTGAGAACCAAAGCATTCTTCCTCAGTTCCTCTTTTTATGGCAGGTGAATTCTTGCATATTTTTAAACTATTAACTACTAAATGGGGCTTCCCTGGTGGCTCAGATGTTAAAGAATCTGCCTGCAATGGAGGACCCAGGTTCAATCCCTAGGTTCAAAAGATGCCCTGAAGAAGGAAATGGCAACCCAGTCCAGTATTCTTGCCTGGAGAATTCCATAGACAGAGGAGCCTGGTGGGCTACAGTCCATGGGGCTGCTACAGTCCATGGGGCTGCAAAGAGTCAGACACAGCTGAGCGACTAACACTTCACTCTAAACGGCATGGAAATATGGACAGTAAGTTAGAACCTCTAAATAATTTTAAGTGGACCAGTAGAATCTATGAATTCAGAGGCCAGCTCTGTAGGTATCAAGTTCACAGAGCTTCAAAGAGACTAATGGAGAAAATTAGTGTTAATAACTCACAGAGGTAATTATCTGCCTATAAGTTTTTAAAGGCTCATTTCATTCAAAATTTAAAATAATTAAGGTTCAAGAGATTACAATGACTTAATGCTCTCAGACAAAAAATAATGAGTATATAAAGGCAAACATATGAATCCCTTTGGCATGTTTATCCCTGCTGAATGATAAGAATTTGCCAAATATAGTCATTTAGAAATGAGTTACTTTGACCCTCACCTGATAAATGTTTCATGTGAAGTACAGATTGTCAATAAAAGTAAAGAAATTATAGTAATCTCAGAATTGGGAAAGATGATTGTCATTCTACTAAAATGATATAATCCACCTGAAAAGATATTTAGTGCCCATCATAAAGGTCTCACACAAGTCACAGAAAATATGACCTGGGACTCTTAGACTAGCTAACTTGTACACATTCAGAGTCGGTGCTGCATCACACAGGTTAAGGGGGCATTTGTCTTGATGTCGTCATAAGAAAACTCATTTCGGCTGCCTGTGGCCAACACCTAAGAAAAGGGAAGGGAGGTTGAAATTATTATCCATATTTGAAGAAAGTCTCAGAATGCTTCAATTTGAACCTCTGCAGGAAGAGTTTGGTTGATGCACCAAACTTCATTTGGTTAACTTTTAAATGAGATTTTAAAAAAAGAAAAAGATTTTAAACTTCTCATGTATCAAAACCATACAAAGATATCTGACAAATTCCAAGCCAGTGCTTTTTACTAATGAAAGTAAAAGTAAAATTAGCCCAGTTGTGTCTGACTCTTTCCAACCCCATGGACATAGAATTCTCCAGGCCAGAATACTGGAGTAGGTAGCCTTTCCCTTCTCCAGGGGATCTTCCCAACCCAGGGATCAAACCCAGTTTCCCACATTGCAAGTGGATTCTTTACCAGCTGAGCCCCAAGGGAAACCCAAGAATACCGGAGTGGGTATGTTGATACATTGTTAGAGTTCCCAGAGTCTGAAATACTGTTATAACCAAATCAGCTTCTTTAGAGAATACACAGACACATACACATACAACTTTGTTTTAGAAGCTAAATTACCCATCAGTCAATTCATTCATTTCAGAAACAGAAAATAGAGAAACTGAAGATTATTTTTAGTGTTAACTTTTGTTTCTTACATCTTTTCTGTTGCCTGCTAATTTTTGTTCCAGTTTGTTTTAGTATTTTCCATTCATGTTAAAAAAAAATACTACTCTGCTAGAGATTTTCTCACACAATGAAACAAAACTAAATACTATTCATTTCTATGTCTTAATAGAACACCTAGAGTTAAATTACAAATTCAGGGAACCATTCAAAAAACTATGTAATATATATTATTATTTTAGAGTAAATTTGAATTTATTTATGATGTTTATGGCATCATAATTTTTCATAAAAGGCTTTTAAATCCCAATAGTCAATACTAAGTGTGCAATTTTTTCTTAATTGTTGAATATTTCTCATCTTCCATGCTGAATATAATTGTACCAAATAGCTGGATGAAAAAAACAATGGATATTTTAAGTAAAACATATTTAATACAGAGAGCTGCTAAAGAATTTGAGGTACACTGACAAGGTAAAAGGGGAAGCTTAGGTAATCCAGATATCAGTGACTCAGGGAAGATACACTAATCCTTGGGTTACCACATCACCCACTTGTGGGTGTTTATCTAAAAGAATTGAAATCAGGACCTCAATCAGGACCTCAAAGAGACATCTGCACTCACATTTTCATGACAGCAGTGCTCCTACAGTCAAGATATGGATACAGCCTAAATGTCCATGGCTGGATGAATGAATGAAGAAAATATGGCCTATATATACAATGGAATATTATTCAGCCTTAAAAAATGAAAAATCCTGCCATTTGCAACAACACAGGTGGACTTAAGTGGCTTTATTATGCTAAGTGAAATAAACCTGACACAGAAAGACAAATACTGCATGACCTCATTTACACACGGAATCTAAAAAGGTCAAACTCATGGAAACAGAGTGGAATGCTGGTGCCCAGCGTTTAGGGATAGGGGAGATGGGAACTTAAAGTCAAAGGATACAGAATTTCAATTATGCAAGGTGGATACATTCTGGAAATCAATACACATCAGAGTGGTTGTAGCAAATAATACTGTATTGGACACTTTACATTTTGTTCTTATTTAAAAATAAGAAGAAGAACCAATAGGGTGGGAGGAAACTTTCAGAGTTGATGGACCTGCCTACTGCCTTGATGGTGGTGGTAGTCTCACAGAACTATGCTGCTGCTGCTGCTGCTGCTGCTGCTAAGTCGCTTCAGTCGTGTCCGACTCTGTGCGACCCCACAGATGGCAGCCCCCTGGGCTCCGCCATCCCTGGGATTCTCCAGGCAAGAACACTGGAGTGGGTTGCCATTTCCTTCTCCAATGCATGAAAGTGAAAAGTCAAAGTGAAGTCGCTCAGTCATGTCTGACAGCGACCCCATGGACTGCAGCCTACCAGGCTCCTCCGTCCATGGGATTTTCCAGGCAAGAGTACAGGAGTGGGGTGCCAGTGCCTTCTCCGCACAGAACTATAAATGATCCCCAAATTTAGAGAAGTGTATGTATTAAATAAGTGTAACTTTTCACATGTCAAGCAACCTCAATAAAGTGATTTAAAAAAAAAAAAAGAAAATTATGAAAGAAACTAAAATATTAAAGTCAAAGAGAAAAACAATAGTTGATATATTAATTTAGAGTATTATGGCATCTTATTCTCAAATAAATAATTTTATAACTCCTATTGAGTATGATTGAAGATCAAAGGAAAAAGAAGGAGGAAAGGAAGGGACTAGCACTCATGGGTATCAGTCAGGAGCTAACATGGGCTTGTATTTAACACAAAAACCATGTGCTAGTTTTGTTCATGAAACAACTGTGGCTCCACAAAGCTACATAACTTGTCCAAAGTCACTCAGATTTCACAACTGAGACAGGAATCCACATCCACCTGAATCCAAATATTGGCATTTAACCCTAGTTCTGCTCCTAAAAGTTATAACTCCTCTCTGTGCACTAGTTTAGCAGTTTACAAGAAGAACTTTGGGTAATTATTGGATAAACAATGCATTTTTGTTTAAATAAATAATAAACGAGTTTTCTCCAATTGTAAAACTCTAGTATTTGTAGATCATTTGAATGCCTAGTTGATAGCTTCAACCCTTCAGAGGCACTGAAAAAGAGATATTTTTAATGAAGAAAACATAAAAATATATATTACATTTTTATTTTGTTAAAATATATTTAATTATACTGATACATGTTTATTTGTTCAATTTAATAATTAAACAAAACCATTTTATGGTTCTGAATATTACTGAATGTGATTAACTTCAAAAATTTGTTTAACTCTTTATAAGATGGCAATTTCGAGATCTGGATCTAAGTTCAGATTGTTTCAATGTTTCCATGGCTATCATAACTAGGAAACTCTGTGACTTCAAAAATGGAAGGTGGGGATCATGGCCTACATTGACTATCTCATCCATCAAATACACCAAAGTTTTGTAAATTATCATTTCCCATTGTGTGTATCAGTTTTCTAACAAATTAGTTGGAAGGTGTTGTTTTTGTTTTTTTTTTTTTTTTGGTCTGTCATGGCATTTTATTTATTTTTTCCCCTTTTATTTATTTTTTTAAATATTGTATTGGTTTTGCCATACATCAATATGAATCCGCCACAGGTGTACACGTGTTCCCAATGTTGTATTTTATGTCTGAAACCAATGTATTTGAGATATACTAACTACTCTGTCAGGTGACCAAAGTTAATATCTACAAGTAAGATCGTGTTCTTGGTAATACCCTTGACATGATGTGGTGAACACGGCACTTTACCTCTATGATGTTCCTCCACAAAATCCATAACCACAACTAATCATGAAAAAAGGACACCAGACTAATCTCGACTGAAGGGCATCCTATAAAATACCTGGGTTTCCCTAATGGCTCAGTGGTAAAGAATTCACCTGCCAATGTAGGAGACGAGCGTTCAATCCCTGGGTGGGAAAAATCCTCTAAAGGAGGAAATGGCAACACACTCCAGTATTCTTGTCTGGAGAATCCCATGGACAGAGGAGCCTGGCTATGAAAGGGTCACGAAGAGAAGACAACTGAGCAAGTAAGCATGCACACTGTAAAATGCCTAACTGGCATGCCTGAAACCTCTCAAGGCCATTAAGACAAAAGAAAGTCTGAGAAACTGTCATAGCCAAACAGATCCTAAATGCACTGTGCTATTTTTAGATGAAACCTTGAAGCAGGAAAAAAAAAAAAACATTAGGTAAAAACTAGGGAAACATGACAAAAATAAAAGCTTTAATTAATAGTCATGTGTCAATACTGATTCATTAATGGTAACAAATGAACTGTATTAATAGGCTACCAAGAGAAGAAACTAGGTACAGGATATGCAAACTCTTTGCACTACCTTAGCAACTTTTCTGTAAATCTAAAATGGTTCTAACATAAAAAGCATTTCATACTACTCTCATTTCAAGGATTTTAAATTTTATTTCCAAGGCTGTTTCTTCCAGTGTGTAAGTATGAAAAGTTTTTAGAGCAGACAAATCTCATTTTCTGAAATAGAAATCATGAACAAAACCATAAAAATTTTCAAAAAAGTTTTTTTCCAAACTAAGACTCTCCATAGCATAAGCTTTCACACCCCAAGACAGTACTTCCTTTAGGACGCATTAGAAGACAACTATCTTGAGGACTGAATGAAGTCTGATTTAGGACAAGTCTCTGCTCTTTTCTTACTGTGCTTGCCTCACTGGTATTATTTTCATTCTACAGATTTCCTGTGGGAATATTTTTTTCACTTCTTTTTGTCATTCTGTGAGTTTTCGTTTGGTAAAAATTGGATACCTTACAAATCTCCATTATTAGTGTTCATTTGCTCAGTCGTGTTTGACTCTTTGCGACCCCATGGAATGCATCCCGCTAGGCTCCTCTGTCGGAGAAGGCAATAGCAAGCCACTCCAGTACTCTTGCCTAGAAAATCCCATGGATGGAGGAGCCTGGTAGGCTGCAGTCCATGGGGTCGCTAGAAGTCGGATGCGACTGAGCGACTTCACTTTCACTTTTCGCTTTCACACAATGGAGAAGGAAATGGCAACCCACTCCAGTGTTCTTGCCTGGAGAATCCCAGGGACAGGGGAGCCTGTTGGGCTCCTGTCTATGGGGTCGCACAGAGTCGGACACGACTGAAGCGACTTAGCAGCAGCAGCAGCAGCAGGCTCCTCTGTCCATGGAATTTCCCAGGCAGGAATTCCTACTCCAGGGGATCTTGCAGACCTGGGGATCAAACCTGAGTTTCCAGCGTTTCCTGCATTAGCAGGTGGAGTCTTGACCACTGTGCCACCCGAGAAGCACATTATTAGACAAAGATCAATTAAAATATGCTACAGAACTTAAAAGTGAACCCAACGATGGAGATGGCCCCATCCACCTCTTCCTATCATGGAAACCCCACTCTTCCGTCAGGGCACCTCACTCCCAACTCTAGATGCTCTAACTTAGACTAACACATACCCCATCAAGCGTCCCTATGACCAATGAAAAATAGTGAAAACTCTCTATTCAGAAAAAACATAGAAAATAACTGCTATAATTTTCTTTTTAAATTCAACATATATTCTCATAAAATTTATTTTGGGATCAGCCTTATACTCTTCCCTCTCACTATATAGGTAACTAATAAAATTCAAATACTTCTATGTTTTAAATTTTTGCCTTTTTAAAAAAATTTTTATATAGTATAGTTGATAGAGCTAAAATGGACATCTGGACAGTCATTAAATAAAAATTATTTTAAAGTCAAATCCACATATTGATACAAACCCTACACACAAATCTACTGTTCTAGGGAATAAGTTTTATACACAGTGTATCTTGGGAATATAATCATTTTACGATGAAGCAGCGTGTCCTAATAGCTTCCAAACAACGAAGGATAAAGATACAGGGCTGGACCCCTGAGATCTGCCAGATCCTTTTGTTTTCACAACCATCTGACCTCAAAGAAACATGGATCCACCCCTCGGGAAAACCCAAGTGGAATATGGCTCTTACTTAAGCTAGGGAGGAAAAGCTTTGGTGTATTTCAACTCTCTGCTTTCATTTTGTTTAATTTTATTCTTGTGGGAAGAAGTTATTTTATATTGCCATCCTGGAATGCCCAAGATACCTCTGATATTAGGTCCCCTGACAAAATGTGAAGTATCCGTAAGTAGTCAGGTGGAATTTGATTGATTTATAGAAAAATGAGGGAATGCTTGTGCAGCTCACAGGAAATTATCTCATGAAGGCAGAAAAGAATGTATCAATAATAATGTAATGTGAATCTAGAATCTTAAAACAAAAAATTAAAAATACTAAAAATAACATTCGATAATTGGTTCAAAATCTAAAATATTATTACTACAACTTTTAATGTATTTTAATACACATCTATGTATTCTTTTGACTGTGTGGATCACAACAAACTGGAAAATTCTTAAAGAGATGGGAATACCAGGCCACCTGACCTGCCTCCTGAGAAATCTGTATGCAGGTCAAGAAGCAACAGTTAGAACTGGACATGGAACAAAAGGCTGGTTCCAAATTGGGAAAGGAGTACGTCAAGGTTGTATACTGTCACCCTGCTTATTTAACTTATATGCAAAGTACATCATGAGAAACGCTGGGCTGGATGAAGCACAAGCTGGAATCAAGATTGCTGGGAGAAATATCAATAACCTCAGATATGCAGATGACACCACACTTATGGCAGAAAGGGAAGAAGAACTATAGAGCCTCTTGATGAAAGTGAAAGAGGAGAATGAAAAAGTTGGCTTAAAACTCAACATTCAGAAAACTAAAATCATGGCATCTTGTCCCATCACTTCATGGCAAATAGATGGGGAAACAATGGAAACATTTTATTTTCTTGGATTCCAAAATCACTGCAGATGGTGACTGCAGCCATGAAATTAAAAGATGCTTACTCCTTGGAAGGGAAGTTATGACCAACCTAGACAGCATATTCAAAAGCTGAGACATTACTTTGCCAACAAAGGTCTGTCTTAGTCAAAGCTATGGTTTTCCCAGGAGTCATGTATGGATGTGAGAGTTGGACTATAAAGAAAGCTGAGCGCTGAAGAATTGATGCTTTTGAAATGTGATGTTGGAGAAGACTCTTGAGAGTCCCTTGGACTGCAAGGAGATCCAACCAGTCCATCCTAAAGGAAATCAGTCCTGAATATTCACTGGAAGGACTGATGCTGAAACTGAAACTCCAATACTTTGGCCACCTGATGCAAAGAACTGACTCACTAGAAAAGACCCTGATGCTGGGAAAGATTGAAGGCAGGAGGAAAAGGGGATGACAGAGGATGAGATGGTTGGGTGGCTTCACCAACTCAATGGACATGCGTTTGAGTAAACTCAGGAGTTTGTGATGGACAGGAAGGCCTGGCGTGCTGCAGTCCATGGGGTCGCAAAGAGTAGGACACAACTGAGTGAGTGAACTGAATACACATCTAGGATATATTTTTCATGGCTGCAAATTATTATATACTCTAATAAGAAATCTTGTTTTGTATAACAGTTACTTATTATTGAGCATTTATTTTTAAACATATTTTATTTTTAAAATTATCTTAGAACAAAATTGACTTTACGTTTTTATGGATTTTTAACAACTGCATAGATTTGTACAACCCCCACCATAATCAGATGGAAAAATGTTTCATTCTCTACAAACTCCCTTATGCTATCCTCTTTATAGTCATATCCTTATCCTATTCATATCCCCTGCTACTGCTGCTAAGTCGCTTCAGTCGTGTCCAACTCTGTGCGACCCCATAGACGGCAGCCCACCAGGCTCCCCCGTCCCTGGGATTCTCCAGGCAAGAACACTGGAGTGGGTTGCCATTTCCTTCTCCAATGCATGAAAGTGAAACGTGAAAGGGAAGTCACTCAGTCGTGTCTGACTCTTAGCGACCCCATGGACTGCGGCCCACCAGGCTCCTCCATCCATGGGATTATCCAGACAAGAGGCCTGGAGTGGGGTGCCATTGCCTTCTCATATCCCCTAACAACCACTGATTTTTTTCATCACTATAGTTTTTGCCTCTTCATGAATATTAAATACATGAAATCATCTGGTCTGTAGCCTTTGACACTGTCTTCTCTCACTCAGCATAATGCCTTTGCAATTCATCAGAATCGCTGCATATATCACTACCTTTCACTACTCAGTAGTATGCCATGGTATAGATGTACCACAGTCGCATTAAGCATTTACCCACTGAAAGATATGTGGGCTGTTTGAAGTTTCTATTATAATAATTCTGCTATGAAAATTTATGTACAAGTTTTTCCGTGAACATGTCTGTTTCTTTTGGATATATGCACAGTAGAATCACTGGCTCATATTGTAACGATGGTTAACCTTTTGAGGAACTGCCACAGTATTTTCCAAAGCAGTTGCATTATTTTATCTTCCCATTAGTAGTGTATCAGAGTTCTAACTTCTCTACACCTTTGTCAACACTTATTATTTTCATCAACACTTAGTATTTTTTTTTTTAGTATAACTCTTCTAGTATGCATGAAGCAGTACGTCATTATGATCTTGACTTGTATTTTCCTAGTGACTAATGATGGTGACCACCTTTTTATATGCTTATTGACCTTTGGTATATCTTATTTGGAGGAATGTCTATGAGTTTCTTTACCAACTCTTACTGAGGCTAATGTATGACACATAAAAGGAAGGAAGTAAACAAATACTTAAATCTGCTTTTTTTTCCAAGAGCAGTATGAAAAAATTTCTTTTCTATATCTTATCTGTATATTTAAATGATGTATTGCTTTTATAATTTATAATACAATTTTAATATTCTAAGTTGTTAATCAAGGCCTCTAAACATCTCTATCAAATGTAACATTACCTTTCTACCTCTGGTCCCCCATCTAATCTACTTTCACTGAAAATTCACCTCATCTGGCAATCCTACCTCTGGAAATATATCCAAATGAAGTGAAATCACTATTTTAAAGGTATATCAATATTTCCACTGAGAATTCACCTCATCTAGCAATCCCACCTCTAGGAATATATCCAAAGGAAGAGAAATCACTATTTTAAAGATATATAAAAACTCTCATGTTTGTTGCGGCATTATTCACAACAGTCAAGATGTGGAAACAAACTACCTGTAGACAGATAAATGGATAAAGAAAATGTGGTATATATATATATATAATGGAAGACTATTCAACCTTTAAAAAGAAAGTCCTGCCACTTGTGACAAGATGGGAATCTTGAGGGCATTATACAAAGTGATATAAGTCAGACAGAACACACACAGTCTGATCCCACTTATATGTGGACTCCAAAAAGGCTAAACTCACAGAAACAGAAAGTAAATTACGAGTTGCCAGGGCCTGGGGGTAGGGAAAATGGGGAAACATTGATCAAAGAGTACAAACTTCCAGCTACAAAAGGAATAAATTCTGGGAATCTAATGTACATCTCGGTGACTATAATTAATAATAGGTATTGTATAATTTAAAGTTGCTATGAGAGTACATCTTGAATGTTCTCAACACACACACACACACACACAAGAAGGCTAACTATGTGAAATGTTTAGTGGGTTAACTAACCTTTTTGTGGTAATCATTTCAGAATATATATGCATATCAAATCACTCTGGTATACATCTTAAACTTAATATTATACATCAACTATAACTCAATAAAGCTGGAAAAATACTTTCTGAATGTCAATATAGAAAATAAATTTAAATGTTTTCTATTTTAAAAATTCAAAAATAAATAAATAAAATCTTAAGACAATTTGCTTTTTTTTGCTCTTAACTTTCCTTTGTTAACTATTTTTCCCTATCCTCTTAAGAATCAGTAGAAAAAATATATATGTAGAGGCATACCCCATGTGCATGTTTCTGAAAATGGTACATGGCAATGCTATTTGGTAAATTATATTTCAGATACAAAGGGAAGGTCTGAAATTTGAGTATGCAATATAAGTTACTCTAGCTTCCTATGCATTATACTGGTTTTCCTAACTAAAATACCCATGACAATACGGAAGAAAAAACTAAACTTTGTCCAAGGCATGAAAACAGTACTTTATGGGTGCTAGTTTTTTTAGATCTGTTGATTGTATGTTCAGGATGGTTGGCCCTGATTAGACCTATAAGTACAGGGCTCCCCTGTGAGAAAAGTTAAGACCTGTGAAATGTAAACAGACTGGTAGAAATGCAAACACATTTTCATTTACTAATTGCTGTAATCAAAGCAGAGCTCGTAAATCATTAGCTTTGGAAAGGTATAAACAGAAGTAATAAATTGATTAATCATGTTCTACAAAGGCATTAAAAAATGTGTTTTAACACTATCAACTTTTCAGATAGGAATGCTGGAATCAGAAATAAAAATTAACTTGTGGAATCTTGCATTCTGGAAGGTGAGGCCATATGACTCCAAACCTCATTCTTTAATCTCCATGCCAACCTTTCCCGAAACATCAAAATGCCTTCTCTTCTCTCTTATTCTGTTTTGTTTTTATTTAAATGCTAAAAAGAGACCCACTAAACTAATTTCATGACCCACTCATTTGATTTGCTGCTTGAAGAATTCTGCCCTAAGCAAGAGGCTTAATTACAAAGCCATTGAGACTTTAGGAAATGCTTTTATATATCGAGATCATCTTATTCACAGAACGCTGCTTTGAAGAAGATCGAGTAGTTAGGGAAACTATCAATGCCATAGTCAGGCTCGCCCAGCTAGTTTATCACAGAATTAGGACTTAAACCCACAGCTCTGACTCAAAATCCTCCCCTCTCCTCAGCCCTTCCATCTGTCCTGCTCTGACCCCAGCCACAGTCCTCACTTGCCTGGGCCCCTACAGTCGTGGCCAGTGGGTCTCTGGCCTGTCTCCTTCCCTCTGAAAGGCCGTTCTGCCCAGAACAGCCTCCGTGATCCTTGCAAAACTAAGTTAAGTTCCAGCTCTGCTCTGCTCAAAGCCCTTCCACTGGTGCAGACAAAGCGTACTCTAGAAGTCCCCCATGACCTGGCTCACAGCCTCCCCGCCACACACAGACACACAGTCACATATACACATGCATGTATATACACACATACACATAAAACGTACAATGTATGTCCATATGCACACATGCAAATATGGGTACACACATGTGCACACCTACACACACACAATATACACTTGCACACAGAAACATGCATGTATACACATGTGCACATGCCAACACACCCAAACATAATGCATGTATGTGGACATATTCACGTAAACACATACATAAACACACACAAGCGTGCATTCTGCCCTTTCATTTATTTGGTTGATATGTTTCTGGCTTGTTTATCTTCAGTGGGAAAGAATAATCTTTTAAATTATCCTGTTGCTCAAATGTATCTAAAACCCACACAGGAGAGGGGATATTAGGAAGCAATTTAGCCTGAGACAGAGTTTGGAAATAATGTCAAGATTGGTTTAAAAAGCAATATTTGAATTTTATTAGTTACCATAACACACAGTGCAAGTGAGGGTTATGGAGTTGTTGTTCAGTCGCTAAGCTGTTTTTGACCCAAGGACTGCAGCACAACAGGCTTCCTTGTCCTTCACTATTTCCCAGAGTTCACAGCATACAGTAATACCCATTGGAGGTGGAACATTTTAGAGCTTTCTTTCTATATTTATTTTTTTCAAAGGGAAGAATTTTCACTGTTTTCCACAGAAGGTGCTTGGTGCCCCTGCCTGGTTGCACAGCAGCTGCCGTGTGTCTACTACTGAGGAGTGAGGCATCCTGAGAGATGGGCTGCTGTAGAACAGGAGAGGGTGAGCAGGCAGCGCCGGCACTGGGCTCACGCGAGTGTTCCTTAGTGTGTGTGCATCATCACAGTGTCCTGCTCACACTGCCGGGGCCCCTGAACAGCCGACTCACGCCAATGCAGCACCTGCACGCTCACTCTCCTCTCCCGAACGTCCTTCCCTCAGTCCCAGCTCAGCCCCTCACTAGGTTCCTTCAGACTCTGCAAACCCGGCATCACATTCCCATCATCGCGTGTGAAACGCTCCAGATCTCACTCCTTCATTCGTCTGTTTCTCCTCACCTACAGGACTAAGATACAGTCTCTTTCAGTCACTGAACTATACCCTGTACCCAGCTCATAGTGGTTCTCAGCTCGCTGCCTTTGCAAGAATGAATGAAGTGTTACACATTGCAAACTGCTTTTTACCAATTC
This sequence comes from Cephalophus harveyi, assembly GCA_006410635.1. Taxonomy (NCBI): domain Eukaryota; kingdom Metazoa; phylum Chordata; class Mammalia; order Artiodactyla; family Bovidae; genus Cephalophus; species Cephalophus harveyi. Next base: position 411,447 of record SJYT01027948.1, on the reverse strand, counting down.
ACAATGAATAAGATAAACTCGAAAATTCAATTTCTTATACCTTGATTAGTGGCTAAGTTTTAGATTTTTTTATACACACACACACATATATATATAAATTTTCAAGATAAAGATAAAAGAAATCTTATCTGGGCTTCATTCAAATTTCAGTGTACCCCTGCTGTTACATCTCTAAAATGAAGGCTCTTGACTCCTAAATCAACATATTCCCTTTAAAATGCCAAGAGCATCGTGTGAAATACAGATTTGCTTTCCACAGCAGGCTTGCTTTCTCAAAATGTTTCCTTGCAAAAGCCTCCTTTTGCTCTGCAATCTGCTTTTCCTTCCCAATCACTAGCCACCCAGATGCCTGTATGCCTGCTTCCTCTTAGCAGGAAGAACAATTCACCTTTCACACTGAGAACAGAAATTGGATGAAAAAACATGCAGAACCAAATCTCCTACACTAGAATTCCAGTGCTGGGGCAGAAACGCAGTACTGCAATAGCAAATTGGAACTGGCAATTTCACACCTAGCCCATTCACATATTCATTCATTCATTTGTTCAAATGTGTTCACCCAGGCAGGCGAGCTCGAGGGCTGTCAGAGTGGACGGTACTACGCAGTTCCTGTCATCAGGAAGTCACTGTCTTGCTGCCAAGGAAGACCCAGTATTTATCACAAGGATGCTGCAAAACCTTGAAATGCCCAATTCATGCGATCAAGGGGTCTTAAGATCCTCTCAGGAAATCTTTCAGATATATGGGTAATATATTAATAATTTCAGATATACAGGTAATACAGCATTCACAGCTATTTGGGGATTCATACTTCATTTTTAGAGCTAATGGCAGTAAATTTTCAATGTTTATTTAGTTGCTAAGTCATGTCCGACACTTTGCAACCCTATGGACTATAGCCCGCCAGACTCCTCTGTCCACGGGATTCTCCAGACAAGAATACTGGAGTGGGTTGCCATTCCCTTCACCAGGGGATCTACCCAACCCAGTGACTGAATCTGGCTCACCTGTATTGGTAGGCAGATTCTTTACCACTGAGCCAACAGGAATTCTGCTGGGAGAAGGCAATGGCAACCCTCTCCAGTACTCTTGCCTGGAAAATCCCATGGACAGAGGAGCCTGGTAGGCTACAGTCCGTGGGGTTGCGAAAAGTCGGACACAACTGAGCGACTTCACTTTCATTTTTCACTTCCATGCACTGGAGAAGGAAATAGCAACCCACTCCAGTGTTCTTGCCTGGAGAATCCCAGGGACAGGGGAGCCTGGTGTGCTGCCATCTATAGGGTCGCACAGAGTCGGACATTGGCAATGGCAACCCTCTCCAGTACTCTTGCCTGGAAAATCCCATGGACAGAGGAGCCTGGTAGGCTACAGTCCGTGGGGTCACGAAAAGTCGGACACGACTGAGCGACTTCACTTTCATTTTTCACTTCCATGTACTGGAGAAGGAAATAGCAACTCACTCCAGTGTTCTTGCCTGGAGAATCCCAGGGACAGGGGAGCCTGGTGGGCTGCCATCTATAGGGTCGTACAGAGTCGGACACGACTGACGTGACCTTAGCAGCAGCAGCAGCAGCACCAGGAAGCTGCCTACCATTTGTTATCATTTTTCAGTCACTCAGTCCCATCCAACTCTTTGTGACCCCATGGACTGCAGCACACCAGGCCTCACTGTCCTTCACCATCTCCTGAAGCTTGTTCAAACTCATGTCCATTGAGTCGGTGATGTCATCCAACCATCTCATCCTCTGTCATCCCTTTCTCCTCCTGCCCTCAATCTTTCCCAGCATCAGGGTCTTTTCTAGTGAGTCAGTTCTTTGAATCAAGTGGCCAAAGCATTGGAGTTTCAGTTTCAGCATCAGTCCTTCCAACAAATAGTCAGGACTAATTTCCCTTATGATGGACTGGTTGGATCTCCTTGCTGTCCAACAGACTCTCAAGAGTCTTCTCCAACACCACATTTCAAAAGCATCAATTCTTCAGCACTCAGACTTCTTTATGATCCAACTCTCACATCCATACATGACTACTGGAAAAACCACAGGTTTGACTAAGATGGACCTTTGTTGGCAAAGTAATGTCTCTGCTTTTCAATATGCTATCTAGGTTGGTCCTTACTTTCCTTCCAAGGAGCAAGCAAGTCTTTTAATTTTATGGCTGCAGTCACCATTTGCAGTGAATTTGGAGCCCANTTGACTAAGATGGACCTTTGTTGGCAAAGTAATGTCTCTGCTTTTCAATATGCTATCTAGGTTGGTCCTTACTTTCCTTCCAAGGAGCAAGCAAGTCTTTTAATTTTATGGCTGCAGTCACCGTTTGCAGTGAATTTGGAGCCCAAGAAAATAAAGTCTGTCACTGTTTCCATTGTTTCCCCATCAATTTGCCATGAAGTGATGGGACCAGATGCCATGATCTTCATTTTTTAAATGTTGAGTTTTAGCCAGCTTTTTCACCCTCCTCTTTCATCTTCATCAAGAGGTTCTTTAGTTCCTCTTTGCTTTCTGCCATAAGCATGGTGTCTTCTGTGTATCTGAAGTTATTGATATTTCTCCCGGAAGTCTTGATTCCAGTTTCTGCTTCATCCTGCCTGGCATTTCACATCATGTACTCTGCATAGAAGTTAAATACGCAGGGTGGCAAAATACAGCCTTGACGTACTCCTTTCCCAATTTGGAACCAGTCTGTTATTCCATGTCTGGTTCCAACTGTTGCTTCTTGATCTGCATACAGGTTTCTCAGGAGGCAGGTAAGGTGGTCTGGTATTTCTATCTTGTTAAGAATTTTCCACAGTTAGTTGTGATCCATCCACACAGTCAAAGGCTTCAGCATACCATTAGCCAACAGAAATTACATCTTAATATTTGACTTATTTTCTCAGAAGTTAGTTTTTCCTTTTTATATGCATGTTAAAACAGAGAAGAAATATTCAACTATCTACCAGTTACAGACACACAAAAGACTTTATTACTTTTAGTCAAAAGGCATATTTAAAAAAAAATCTTATACACAGTCTTGGGTGTTCATTGGAAAGGCTGATGTTGAAGCTGAATCTCCAATACTTTGGCCACCTGACATAGTTAGTTGTGATCCATCCACACAGTCAAAGGCTTCAGCATACCATTAGCCAACAGAAATTACATCTTAATATTTGACTTATTTTCTCAGAAGTTAGTTTTTCCTTTTTATATGCATGTTAAAGAAGAAATATTCAACTATCTACCAGTTACAGACACACAAAAGACTTTATTACTTTTAATCAAAAGGCATATTTTAAAAAAAATCTTATACATAGTCCTGGGTGTTCTTTGGAAAGGCTGATGTTGAAGCTGAAACTCCAATACTTTGGCCACCTGACACATTTGAAAAGATCCTGATGCTGGGAAAGATTGAGGGCAGGAGGAGAAGGGGACAACAGAGGATGAGATGGCTGGATGGCATCACTGACTCAATGGACACGAGTTTGGGTGAACTCCGGGAGTTGGTGATGGACAGGGAGGCCTGGCGTGCTGTGGTTAATGGGGTCGCAAAGAGTCAGATATGACTGAGCTGAACTGAACATAAATTAATGATGAGTCTCAGTTTGTCAGTTTTCTGCATTTCTCTGTGTGTGTGTGTGTGATTGGAAGTTGCTGTTCTATCACTTATAAGTAATTCCCTTAACAGTACTTCTATTTTCCTATGGTAACCTGATTTGGGGTTCAATATCACATGTGTGCACATGTGTGTGTGCGAATGTATACATATGAATATGTACACAGGTATATGATTAATAGCATATATTATACATTTAATGTAAAAACATTTTAACAATAATACCTACTATAAAAATAATTCATCATGTTAGAAAATAGATACTAAGTTACATAGTTATGGTAACTTTAAATTTGCCCCCAAAACATCATTTTCAGACAATTCAAGATTTAGGTCATAATTTTTCAGGATTTTGACCAAATGCCATATTCTCAAAGAAATCTGCCCTCCACTCTCCCTGGGTTTCTCAACTGTATTCTCCCCTCACATCTTGTATTTCCCTTCATTACTATTACCATGTCTCCTGCGTATATATTAAGAACACTCCTCATGAGATAGGCTTGGCTTCATTTAAACACTGCAGCTCTGGGGAGCAACATCTGCTCTATGTGCAACAAATCCCTTCCGCCTCTGTCTACTTTGCAGGACAGTCCCGTAGAGCGGTCCACGGAAAATGCACGATCACTGCTCATCCCCAGTTATCTCTCTTCACTCTGTGAACTTTTTTCCTGGACCTTATATGTACATGCTCAGTCATGTCCGACTCTTTGTGACCCCATGAACTGTAGCCCGGCAGGCTCCTCTATCCATGGGATTTCCCAGGCAAGAATATTGAAGTGGGTTGCCATTTCCTTCTCCAGGGGATCTTCCCCACCCAGGGATTGAACCTGCATCTCCTGAATTGGCAGGTAAATTCTTTAACCAGTGTGCCACCTGGGAAGCCCATACGTCTCTGTGTGTGTGTCTGTGTGTCTGTGTGTGTGTGTTTGCATGCTTGCTCAGTTGCCCCGCTGTGTCCACCTCTTTGCAACCGTATGGACTGTAGCCAAGGGACTCCAAAGACCATTAACACTAATGCTGCTGCCTTCCTCCAACACCTTTCCTTGCAGTTCTCCACCACACCTCGGCAAGTATTTCATCTTCTCTCAAGGATACCTGTTCCCCATGTGACTCAGTATTAGCATGGAGCACTCCTTTTGCCAGGACCCTTCCTCTGATCCCCACCTTCTAGCTCACTTCCCTCATCTACAAACACAGAGCAAATAGAACTCAACCTAAACACCTATTTAATATAATAACTCACTTCCATCATAATCAGCTTGCCCTTACCCCTCAGTGCTACTTGAATAACTTTATTTTCCGCTTACCTTTTTGTTCAAAGAATCAGAACAGTGTAGGGGGCAGACTACCAGTTAGTAAGAGAAGACCCAAGTTCTGATCACAAGCCCTTTCCTCCTTAGATGTTTGATATGGAGCAGTTCACTCACTGTCTTTAAGCTTCAGGCTAATTTGTAGAATGTGAATAGTCTGCTCCTAAGAACACTTTGGGGGGAAAAAATGAGCTTAAAGATCTTTACAAAAGCTGTACAAACCACTTTAAAGAATTATTTAACTATGAAGTTATATTATTGTGGCAGTTTTGGAGATGGAAAAATAAAGTAAGAAAGCAGAAGCTTCATTCTGCCCAGAGTACAATCATTCCTTTTCAAATGCGGGATATTTCTAAGCAAAAGAATAGCATTATTGACAGTCTGAAGAGTGAAAAACATAAATTTAAGCGACCCCATGGACTGCAGCCTACCAGGCTCCTCCATCCATGGGATTTTCCAGGCAAGAGTACTGGAGTGGGGTGCCATTCAGGGATGGCTGAAGAAAGAAGAGACATAACGTTTGTTTTAAAATATTGTATATAACCATGAAATTAAAAGACGCTTACTTCTTGGAAGAAAAGTTATGACCAACCTAGACAGCATATTCAAAAGCAGAGACATTACTTTGCTGACTGAGGTCCGTCTAGTCAAGGCTATGGTTTTTCCTGTGGTCATGTATGGATGTGAGAGTTGGACTGTGAAAAATGCTGAGCACCGAAGAATTGATGTTTTTGAAGTGTGGTGTTGGAGAAGACTCGAGAATCCCTTGGACTGCAAGGAGATCCAACCAGTCCATTCTGAAGGAGATCAACCCTGGGATTTCTTTGGAAGGAACGATGCTAAAGCTGAAACTCCAGTACTTTGGCCACCTGATGCGAAGAGTTGACTCACTGGAAAAGACTCTGATGCTGGGAGGGATTGGGGGCAGGAGGAGAAGGGGACGACAGAGGATGAGATGGCTGGATGGTATCACTGACTCAATGGACATGAGTCTGAGTGAACTCCGGGAGTTGGTGATGGACAGGGAGGCCTGGCGTGCTGCGATTCATGGGGTCGCAAAGAGTCGGACACGACTGAGCAACTGAACTGAACTGTCACCTATGTTCTCCCAGGCTTCATAAAGTATGAATAGTATTAGTAATTTTAAATTAAACATCCCTGAGAATTTCCATCCATTGTTGCTGACTGTCCAGCCCTCTTCAGAACTGCAGCATCATTTTGAGAGTCAGTCCTAGGGACAGTCTGTATGTGTTCACAGATGCTCTCCTATGTCAGGAGGTGTCTCCAGGATAGCCCTCATCTTATTCTCCCTTAGAGAATTCAGCCTAGTCTCCCAAGAGAATGCAGCACAGGTACCATGTTATAGGATACACTTGTTTAAAGTTTGCAAACTCAGAGTTTGAGAATGGCCACTGGGCTACAAATACCAAAAAAAGAAAGAAAGAAAGAAAAGATATACTAGCATTAAAAAAAAAAAAAAAGAATTTACAAGGTTTGCACTGACTGTCTCTAATAAACCAGGAAAATTATAGTAAGAAGCTATTTAGACTTGAGTCCAAGGACTTGAGTGTTAAATATTCTGTTGAAAAGACAGCTGCTCTTGATCCAGACCCACTCTAAACAATTCTGTGAATTCACCGGCAGTGACTGCAGTCTTGGAGAGAAAGAAAGAAATTCTGTGCAGAGGTTATCCTGGTCTACTCTCCAATTTAGGCAAAGCAAACATGCCCCTCATCTTTACCTGAGTTCAACCCAAAGCAAGAACCCAGAGCAAAACGTTATTTAGCAATAAGAACATACACACCAAAGAACATAAGAAAACAAGACTGGGAAGAGAGACCTTTTGATGCACCTCAAGTATTTATACATTTAGTCAAGAAAGGAAACAACTCACCACAGAGTTCAACTGTGTTTTTCTTTCAAACTAACTGGAAGGTATAATAAACAAGATGAGACCTCTGGGGCACAGTCTTATGAAGGATTCTACTGAGACTGAGAGAAAGCTAAACTGAGAAGTAACAAAAAATGAACAGGGATTATACAGTTTTTCCCTAGTTCAAGACAGGAAGAACATAGTCCTGGGAAAGAGTGTCATGTCAGCATCTACAGAGACACAGGATTTTAGGAGGATCATTGGTGAGTGAGGTCTCTGGAAAATAAAGCTTGAGGCAAAACTCAAAATCTAATATTTCAGAAAGTTTGGGAGAATGGTAAGTGAGGCAGGAAATCTTGAATGGGAAGCAAATACTTGGCATGCAACTGAACCATTCATTTATTTATTTTATAAAAACTTATTGTATTCAAATCTAGTTGATTTACAATGTTGTGTTAGCTGCTATACAGCCAAGTGATTCAGTTAAACATATATATTATTTTCCATATTCGTTTCCATTATGGTTTATCACAGGGTATTGAATCTGGTTCCCTGTGCTATAGAGTAGGACCTTGGTGTTCATTCCATCCTATATATAAAATGAACCATTCATTTATGATTTTCACTTATGAAAAAGGGAAATAAATCTGACAGGTATTCAGCACTACAATACACCTTTGGACATACTGGGTTAGCCAGAGAGTTCATTTGGGTTTTCTTAGCATCTTTCTCAGATGCAGTGGGAAAACCTGAACAAACTTTTCGACTAACCCAATAATTTCATGAATAGCTTGCCACCAAACCATTCATTAAAGAGAGAGATGGAAGGAAATGTAACTGCGGGCCCCATCCTTTCTTCAACTGCTTATTTGTAGGGTTTCTGTATTATTTTATTTAGGTATGGACACTAAAGGGGGCCGAGGAGAGATTTAGGTTTAAAAAAAAAAAAAAACAAGGTATATCATACTTACAGGTCCTAGAGATGGGGGGGCACTGGGATGGTCAGAAGGTGAAGAATGTACTCAGACCATAGTCTTTATTGGGGTTCCATGGAAAAAGGCAGGGTGAACAGTTTAGAATTGACTTGTCTGAAGAACTGACCAGACTCGGGGCTATACAGACAGTCCCTACTTGCCTGCTACCTGGGTGTGGAATGATTAAAGCAGGAGAACATTGCCTCCTGGGTTGCACAGGCCAGAGAGTTGACTAGGCTCCGGATGAGTTAGTTTGCCAGACGCACTCTCCTGGCCAAGCCCTTGTTATCTCTAAGAATCAGCCAATAGGGAGAGGCAGCCAGAAAGGTTTTGAAAGATGTCAAAGCATAATAATATAAACAAAATACAACATACATGCACAGTTCAAGTTCAACCTCCCACCCTTCCAGCCTGAGAACTTCAGCAGCCCCAAGAAGCATCAGATTCTACACCCTTAACTCTGGTGCTTCCTCAAGGAAATGGTCAAAATGCCAGAGATGCCAGCCAGAAATGGCACTTCCTTTCATGCCTGCTTTTTCAGTGGAATCAGAAGCTCAAATCAATCAGCTGTTTATCAAAAACTACTATCTCTCGTGGAAGAAATGTTTCTCTTTTGAGAATCAAGCCCCCCTAACTTATAAAAGTTCAAGTTTAACATGTAAGAGAGTCAGAAGTGACTTAGCCACTGAACAACAACCTGTGAATGACTGTAAGAAAAAAGAGACTGACACACTCCTTCCAAAGGTTAGCCCTTCCTGGAGATGTTTTGCAAGACTGAAGACCACTTCACTTTACTTCCCCACTGCCTCTCCCTCCCTTTCTGCCTTTTGACTTTAGGTCCTCATGGCCCCTCTCTCTGGTTCTGTAAAAGAACCTGACTTCCAGACCCCAACAAAATGGTTACTCTTAGACTTTAGTCTGCCATCTACTCAGTTAGCTGGCTTTCTCAATAAAGTCGTATCCTTTGCCTCAAAACCTCATCTTTCAGATTCATTAGCCTGTCATGTAGCGAGCAAAGCAAGCTTGGACAGGGTAACAGCAATAGCACCTCTTTCGCTGCAAAACTGCATTACAGGTACCCAGTTTTGAAGTTCAGTTTAGTCACTCAGTCGTCTCCGACTCTTTGTGACCCCATGGACTGAAGCATGCCAGGCTTCTCTGTCCATCACCAACTCCCGGAGTCCACCCAAACCCATGTCCATCGAGTTGGTGATGCCATCCAACCATTTCATTTTTTGTCATCCCCTTCTCTTCCCACCTTCAATCTTTCCCAGCATCAGGGTCTTTTCTAGTGAGTCAGTTCTTTGCATCAGGTGGCCAAAGTACTGGAGTTTCAGCTTCAGCATCAGTCCTTCCAATGAATATTCAGGACTGATTTTCTTTAGGACACACTGGTTGCATCTCCTTGCAGTTTTGAATTAACTGGTTCTTTTTCAAGAACAGATCGTTAGCTTATCAGTTGCATCAGTAGTATTTGCATGGAATTTAATTTGTTCTCTGCAAGCACTACAGGTATTTTAAGAACAAATTTGATCAAAGTTCAATCTAAGATAAAGACAACACATATAATCATTTGCAATATTTCCTATATTGAAGTTGCTGAAGGTCTGTATAAGAAGAAACAATTGCAATGAATGTCATGAATAAGCTGACTTCCTTTATGATAAAAGCCCATATAATTTCAAGGGGAAAAGACTTCGAAGCTTTTTGAGTTGCAATTAAGGTAAATGTGCTTTGGGATAGGAAGTCCAGCTTTTTTCAGAGCCCAAGCTGGATACTGATGACTTTCATTTGTATTCAATCTTCTAATTAATAAAAAGAAGTTTCTCAGTGCTTAACATCATTCCCCAGCACATTTGGCATAGATATTTAAATACCTGAAATGTTCAAGAGAATTCTGGGTTCTTTAATTACTTCTTCTTGCATTATGGCCCAGTTCTAATCAAGCAGAATGGTGTGGCCGAAGTATAACCAGCTCTTCACAAGGCTTTTGCTCAGTGGCTACTGTGTAACTGCCAAGGCAGTCTTCTTGCATTCTTTGTCTAAATTCTTGGCCAAAGTTTCGCAACTGTCATTAACCTTCCTGACTTTTATACTTGCTATTCCTCCTTTTATTATGTGGATGGACCTGACTTTGGATCTTTGTGGGACCTGAGTTCTCCGACAGGGACTGAACCCATGTCCCCTGCATTGGAGTGCAGAGGCTTAACCGCTGGACGACCAGAGAAGTCCCTATGCTTTGCGGTCTTAAAGCACCCGTTTTCACTACTTTATTTCAAACAGTGAAAGTGTTGTGATATGTAGATTTTCCTAGTCACTAAATGTAGCTCAGGCTTTTATTCATCTGCTTTTTATTTGTGAAAAACTAATTTTGAGTCAGATGAAGTACTTGTAACCATGGATCTGCTGAACATCAGAGTCAGGGCTGGAATGCTGGTCTCCCTGTGCCAATGCTAGTGATTTTGACAGCACACTTACACCTTCCTTTTAAAGCATGTTAGATCAAGAGTAAAATGATTTGAGGTCAATGTGGCCTTAATGTTCACCTCTTTTTTTTTTTTTTAACCTGGAAACTAATATCAATTTTGGAAGAACACCTCATGTAAGTTTCAATCTGTTGCAGGTTCTACTAGAACTGTTCTTGATTTTTTTTCTACCCTAAAGAAAGTCTGTACAAAGCTATAACTATTGGGTTCTAGGGTAATAAACATATAAATATTTATGGAAGTGAAAAAAAAAAAAAAACAACCATATACTTTATAGTCAAATGCCTGGAACCGTCTTAGTTCTCCGACCAGGGATCAGACCTGTACCCCCTGCACTGGAAAGTGATGTCTTAACCACTGGACCACAGGGAAGTCCTGTAGTCGACTCTTAAAATTATGGTGCTGTAACAGTCACACCCTCACCACTCACTCAAGTGGTCAGATTTTCTCCTCCAAGTAGAACTTACTCTCTTACCTATTTGCAAATGGACACTTCTCTGAAAACAAGCAATTCCCTATAGCTAGGGTCGCAAGGAGTCGGACACAACTGAGCAACTGAACTGAACTGAATGGCCATGAAAAAGAATCTTAAGTTGTGTCTTGGACATAGCAAAGTTATAATAATGTTTCATGAGCCTCTAATCTCTGTGAAAAGCAATAAAGAAGAATGCTACAGAATAATTAGAAAAAAGGACAGTAATATGTATTTCCCTATTTGATACTGAAATCTGAATTCACCTATTAAATTTAATAGCTCACCATCATCACTCAGAGCCTTATAATATTTATAGCAGTCCAGAACTTAATCAAGGAGAAAGAAATGGCAACCCACTCCAGTACTCTTGCCTGGAGAATCCCATGGACAGAGGAGCTTGGCAGGCTACCATTCATGGGGTCGCAAGAGTCGGACACGACTTAGAGACTAAACCACCACCACCATCAGAACCTGTCAAAGTTTCAATTCACTAATGTATTTGCTATAGCACAATTTAAAAATATTAGCAAAATAAAATATTCATGTAATGTTCTTTAATTAAATGTTCAATATGCACCTCTATATAGATCACAACAAAGAACAAAGAAAATTAATAAAGAAAAATTTCTGAATAATTATAATTGGTACCACAAAAATATATGTAGCAAAATTCATATAGTAATAACCTTACTGAGAAATTCTTCATTTAGACTCTTATCTGATATCCTAACAGGCATAATATTCAAAAGACAAGACCTAAATCTGTATCTTTGTCACATGAATTTGAGATAGTTGGTTTCAAGCAATTTTATCAGGCACCATTACCCCTAGTATTTTCTTCATGATAATATCTGAAATTTATGCATGCCATGATAACAATTTAACAAACAGGGTCACACAGGTAAGCCTACATTATATAACACCTGTACAGAAAAACATAGTTTTATTTGAGTCTCAAAATGATATGCCATCAAGTAGCCAACAGAAACAAGCCTTTTTATTGGGAAATTCACTTAAAAATCAAGTGACAAGAAATTCTACTTCTACTATGAAGCAGGGAGTTCCTGGCAAAATGACCAGCCTGAGACAGCAACTATGAACTCTGGGCAAGATTAAAAACAAACAACAAAAACCTTTCTGAGCACTCTGGAGCCTGCACAAAGTTGGCAGATTTTTAGGGGAGTTGAAACTTAAAGGAAGCAGTCAGCTACAAATGAGGTCCCCATCTTTTCAGCTTTTCCCCTACTGCTGGACCAGTCAAGAAGGCTGCATGATGGGAGAGATTCTGCTAGAAATGCAAAATGACCAGCCTGAGACAGCAACTATGAACTCTGGGCAAGATTAAAAACAAACAACAAAAACCTTTCTGAGCACTCTGGAGCCTGCACAAAGTTGGCAGATTTTTAGGGGAGTTGAAACTTAAAGGAAGCAGTCAGCTACAAATGAGGTCCCCATCTTTTCAGCTTTTCCCCTACTGCTGGACCAGTCATGAAGGCTGCATGATGGGAGAGATTCTGCTAGAAACTCTGTCCCATTTCTTGTTGAAGGAACTGGCAAAGGTGCCTGGGGCAACCAGGACTGCAGAAAGGAGAGAGTCATAAAGCTGAAGTTCAAGTTATGTGCATAAACTCTGCTTTTGTCTCCAGCTGAACCATGAACTCCTGTGTAGAGTGCAGACAGAAATAAAGCAACCCAAGGTCTGAAGAGTTACCTGCCATATACGCAACAGAAACTACAACATGAATGTAGCCAGTTTGATTGCCTTCTAAGGCAAAACTGCCATATTCTTACAAAGACTATTACAGAATCCATATGTCTACAACATAATATCCACAGTGTTGAGGAAATATGCCATCACTACACAATATGCAAAGGGCCAGAATCGTATATTCAGTATATTCTCATAGAAAAAGAAAATCATCTCAGCAAACATTTCATGTTGGAAATAGCTATTTTAAACGTATTTAGCAGTACAAAGGGAAAAATTATATATTTATATAAACAAAAATTAGGAAATCTCAACAAAGCGATTGAATAATATATAAATATACGAGTATGCACATCAACACCAAAGAATTGATGCTTTTGAACTGTGGTGTTGGAGAAGACTCTTGAGAGTCCCTTGGACAGCAAAGAGATCCAACCAGTCCATCCTAAAGGAAATCAGTCCTGAATATTCATTGGAAGGACTGATGCTGAAGCTGTGATACTTTGGCCACCTGATATGAAGAGCTGACTCATTTGAAAAGACCCTGATGCTGGGAAAGGCTGAAGGCAAAAGGAGAAGAGAGAGGGAGAGGATGAGATGGTTAAATAGCATCACTGATTCAATCGATATTAATTTGAAAAAACTCTGGGAGATAGTGAGGGACAAGAAGGCCTGGCATGCTGCAGTCCGTGAGGTCACAAAGACCTGGACACAGCTTAGTGACTGAACAACAGCAACAAATACACAGAAATATACATCTAGAAATAAAAAATATTCAATATCTGAAATATTTAAAAAATTACTGAAATTGAGCAGTACCCTCCTGGGCCTTCCAGGGGATGGAACTCTGCCACATCCCACCCCACCGCTGGCAGAGGGGCTCTTGAACCCTGGCTGAGTTCTAACATTCACACATAAGGAGAAAATTTCTAAAGTCTGGAAAGAACTATAAGCCAGGATTGAGATGAACAAATTCCTAGAGCTTACCTAGAACTCCAACCACAGTGGAAAATCTTTGTAATACACGGGGTAGAGTCTTCATGAGGATTCTGCCTTACTAGAGAGGTAAATTCACCCTACACTGAAGGCTTATCTGGACTCACCCTAAGAAACACAAAGAAGGAGTCTTGAAAGGATCCCAATCACTCTAGTGCATGCTGGAACAAAATCTAACAGTATATTAATGAAGTAAAATCCAGCAACAAACAACATAAAGTTCTGCATGTCTGGCATCCAATCAAAATTTATGAGGCATGAAAAAAATGAACAACGTCAAAATGACAGAAATGAATATATAGCGGGAAATAAAACACAGCAATTAGAAATAGACTCTGCATTTTCAAGAAGGCTGAGAAAACTGTGAGTGTGGTAAGGAGAAAAAAGATATAAAAAAGAGCAGAACAGAGCTTCTAGATACTAAAAACATGATATTAGGCATAGAAAACATACTGGCTGGGATGAATAACAGATTCTACATTGCAGAATTTAAAAAAAACTAGTAAATGTGAAGACACAGCAATAGAAAATGATCAAATTAAGATGGATGAAGAAAGTAACATGGAAACTTACATTACCATATGTAAAATAGATAGCCAATGGGAATGTGTTATATGTCTCAGGAAACTCAAACAGGGGCTCTGTATCAACCTAGAGTGGTGGAGTGGGGAGAGAGATGGGAGGGAGGTTCAAGAGGATATATGTATACCTATGGCTGATTCAGGTTGAGGTTTGATAAAAAACAACAAAATTCTGTAAAGCAATTATCCTTCAATTAAAAAACAAATAAATAAATAAAAAAGAAATAGAGGGAAAAAAGATAAAAGATCATAAACAGATCTTAAGTTAGAAAGCAATAGTATGGGGTCCAATATACATATTAATTGAGGATAAAAAAATATTAAAGTACTTTAAGAAATAACACCAAATTTTTTTCCAAATTTTATATAAACTATAAATCCAAAGTTCAAAAAACTCAAATTGCAAGGAGAATAAACATAATCAATACCTACTCTGAGGTAATCATAATCATTTTGCTGAAGACCAACGATAAAGAGAAAAAATCTCAGAAGCATCTCAAGGGGCTAGTGTGGTGGGCTTTCTGCACAAAAGACAAAGACAAGAATGAGAGATAATTCACCAAATACCACAGGCAGCAGTCAGGGGTAAATAAAAAAGGAAACTGCAATCCAGAGTTCTTTATTGAGTGAACTCTCTTCTAAAATAAAAGGCAGAAAAGAGAGAGAGGTAATTAGCTGCCAGTAACGTATCGTCTTTGAAATAAAGATTAAATGAAGTTTATCACACCAGAGAAAATTATGCCAGTTGAAAATTTGAATACATACAAAAAATAAAAAGTGGCAAAATTATATATACAAACATAGGTGATTGCAGCCATGAAATTAAAAGACGCTTACTCCTTGGAAGAAAAGTTATGACCAACCTAGACAGCATATTGAAAAGCAGAGACATTACTTTGCCAACAAAGGTCTGTCTAGTCAAGGCTATGGCTTCTCCGGTAGTCATGTATGGATGTGAGAGTTGGCCTGTGAAGAAGGCTGAGCACTGAAGAATTGATGCTTTTGAACTGTGGTGTTGGAGAAGACTCTTGAGAGTCCCTTGGACTCCAAGGAGATCCAACCAGTCCTTTCTAAAGGAGATCAGTCCTGGGTTTTCTTTGGAAGGAATGATGCTAAAGCTGAAACTCCAGTACTTTGGCCACCTCATGCGAAGAGTTGACTCATTGGAAAAGACTCTGATGCTGGGAGGGATTTGGGGCAGGAGGAGAAGGGGACGGCAGAGAATGAGATGGCTGGATGGCATCACTGACTTGATGGACGTGAGTTTGAGTGAACTCTGGGAGATGGTGACAGACAGGGAGGCCTGGCATGCTGCGATTCATGGGGTTGCAAAGAGTCGGACATGACTGAGTGACTGATCTGAACTGATATATATACATCTATATACATATATACATCTCACACACATTTATAATGCTGCTTATCTATACATTATGCTGTGTATATATACATAATGGTATGTTTATATTTATGTGTGTGTCTGTGTATATATATATACACCATATATCTCTATGACAGTCTTTCACTTTCATGTCTTTAAAAGATAAAACCTCCAGTTATGACAGCATGGGAGGCTGCAGAATGCCTTTCACACACACACACACACACACACACAAAGAAACTTTATAAAACATATATATGCATTAGTATACTGTATTAGTGTTTTTCTTTCTGGTTTTTCTTTCAGACAAAAACAACATTATTAAAGGCTTAGAAAAATTTTGGAAGGGCAAAACAAATGACCAGCTTTAATTCCTGAGAAGCTAATGGAACTCTGGGTGAGAAAGGTACATGTCTCTGACTTTCTCGTCCAGTGATTTCTCAAGCACCCCAAACTCACACAGTGACAGTGAAATCTTATTCAGGGCAGAGCTGACAAAACAAGTAGTCTTGCTGCCAGAGGAGGAAAACATGACTTGAGGTGGTGAATGAAAATGCATGGTGACATTAATTAGTGAAAATATCAAATTCTGTTGAGAAATAAATGGGAAAAATTGCACCTCTGCTAGCCTGAGGTCTAGTCCAGTTGCAGAAATGAAGCACAGCCATATGTGTAACATGGAGATCCTGGAAATGAAAGAACCATAGAAGCTCACCACAGACTCCAGGCTGGAGAAATTTTCATGTGGAGGGAAGAACTCGAGAGACCAGCGGAAAGTAAAACTTCAGAGATTTAAGAACATTTAACATACTTCTCCTGCCTCACTGCACAAATCCATCTGTAGAGACTGGAAAACTTTTCAGCTCAAGAAGACTGAACACAATTTTTTCCCCAAATCACTGGCTGAGCAGTATGATATTAAGTCATAGGGTCATGCCCTAGAAAACTAGACTGAAAAATAAGAATTCAAAAACACAACACAAAAGTCAGACCTGCACATTCCTCAGGAAAATAGGTACTTGAATATAGGTACTTGAAAATAGGTAGTTGAATTTGAAATGTTGGTAGCTCAGTCATGTCCAACTCTTTGTACCTCATGGACTGTAGTCTGCCAGGCTTCTCTGTCCATGTGATTTCCCAGGCAAGCATGAAACATATATGCAATGAGAATCCCACAGAGGAGGAGACAGAAAGGGGTAAAAAACATATTTAATGAAATAACTGAAAACTTCCCAAATCAGATGATGATTATTGATGTATACATCTAAGAAACTCAAATAATGACAACTAGATTATACCTAGACACATCACAGTCAAGCTGCTAAAGGCCAATGATCAAGAGAAAATTTTGAAAGCAGCAAAAGAACAGTACTCATCACATACAGAGGAACAACAGTAGGATTATTAACAGCTGACTTCTCATTAGAAATAGCATAGGTGAGAAAGGAGTGGAATGACAAAGCACTGAGAGAAAAAGCTGTCAACCAAGAAGTTCACCTCCAGCAAGACGATCCATCAAAAATGAAAACAAGACTGCCCTGCTGGCTAAGATACAATGATAAATTTACACTGCAACCTCAAATCATCTGACAAAAAAGAACAAGATATGTGAAACAATGATTCACAAGACATTGAGCATCAGGTAAAAGAGAACAATGAACCTGGAGAGAATAAAAATGGTTCAGGTGAACCCAGATTTTTCTGTAAGATGTTACAGATGTTGGCTGAACTTCTTGGCTAACACAATACATGTTCATTCTAATATATGTGCTAAACATATGTAAGTATATATTACATATAAAATATATACTATATGCTATAAACTATACGGGCTTCCCTTGTGGCTTAACTGGTAAAGAATCTGCCTGCAATGTGGGAGACCTCAGTTCAATCTCTGGGTTGGGAAGATCCCCTGGAGAAGGGAATGGCTACCCACTCCAGTATTCTGGCCTGGAGAACACAAGGTTCCTGCCTGGAGGTAGATTCAAGGATGTAACAGAGACAGGAACCATAAGGAGAAGGTTCTGGTTCAGGTTCAGGCTCCAACTTGGGAAAGGAGTACATCAAGGCTGTATATTGTATCCTTGCTTGTTTAACTTATATGCAGAGTACATCTTGCGAAATGCTGGGCTGGATGAAGCACAAGCTGAAATCAAGATTGCCAGGAGAAATATAAATAACCTCAGATACAGAGATGACACCACCCTCATGGCAGAAATCAAAGAAGAACTAAAGAGCCTCTTGATGGAAGTGAAAGAGCAGAGTAAAAGTTAACTTAAAACTCAACATTCCAAAAGTGAAGATTATGGCATCCAGTCCCGTCACTTCATGGCAAATAGATGGGGAAACAGTGGAAACAATGACAAACTTTATTTTCTTGGGCTCTAAAATCACTGCAGATGGTGAGTGCAGCCATGAATTTAAAAGACACTTGCTCCTTGGAAGAAAAGCTATGACCAACCTAGACAGCATATTAAAAAGCAGAGATGTTACTTTACCAACAAAGGTCCATCTAGTCAAAGCTATGATTTTTCCAGTAGTCATGTACAGATGTGAGATTTGGGCAATAAACAAAGCTGACTGCCAAAGAACTGATGCTTTTGAACTGTGGTGTTGGAGAAGACTCTTGAGAGTCCCTTGGACTGCAAGGAGATCCAACCAGTCCATCCTAAAGGAAATCAGGCCTGAATATTCATTGGAAGGAATGATGCTAAAGCTGAAACTCCAATACTTTGGCCACCTGATGTGAAGAACTGACTCCTTGGAAAAGACCCTGATGCTGGGAAAGATTGGAGACAGGAGGATAAGGGGACAACAGAGGATGAGATGGTTGGATGGCATCACCAACTAGATGGACATGAGTTTGAGCAAGCTCCAGGTGTTGGTGACAGATAGGGAAGCCTGGCATGCTGCACTGCAAGGGGCTGCAAAGACTCAGATATGACTGAGCAACTGAACTGAAATGAATGTGCCCAGATTGTTCAGGTAAGAACCAGAAGGAATAATATGCATAGATAGAGAGACAGCCAGCAGTCTCAACATGGTACCCTTCCATGTGCATCTGAGGGAACTATAGGGGGTCAAGGTTAAATTGATCATGTAGAATAAAAATGATAGAAAACAGGTAGAAATCTAGATCTATGCAAAAAATATTAAAGAAAATTGCAAATAGTAACAACTTGGGTTATTATAAAGTTTTTTTCTCATTAAATAAGCTCTCTCTCATTAAATAAAGCTCTCTAAAAGTTAACAAAGAATCAATGAAAGAAATCAAAGATGACACAAATAAATGGAGAAATATACCATGTTCATGGACCAGAAGAATCAATATGGTGAACATGAGTATAATACCCAAAGCAATCTATAGATGCAATGCAATCCCTATCAAGTTACCAACAGTATTTTTCAGAGAACTAGAACAAATAATTTCATAATTTGTATGGAAATAAAAAAAACCTTTAATAGCCAAAGCAATCTTGGGAAAGAAGACTGGAGCTGGAGGAACCAACCTGCCTGACTTCAGACTATACTACAAAGCTACAGTAATCAAAACAGTATGGTACTGGCACAAAGACAGAAATATACATCAATGGAACAAAATAGAAAGCCCAGAGATAAATCCACACACCTATGGACACCTTATCTTTGACAAAGGAGGCAAGAATATACAATGGAGAAAAGACAATCTCTTTAACAAGTGGTGCTGGGAAAACTCATCAACCACTTGTAAAAGAATGAAACTAGAACACTTTCTAATACCATACACAAAAATAAACTCAAAATGGATTAAAGATATAAATAGAACTAGAAACTATAAAACTGCTAGACGAGAACATAGGCAAAACACTCTCTGACATAAATCACAGCAGAATTCTCTATGACCCACCTCCAGGAGTAATGGAAATAAAAGCAAAAATAAACAAGTGGGATCTAATTAAACTCAAAAGCTTTTGCACAACGAAGGGAACTATAAGCAAAAGTGAAAAGACAGCTTTAAGAATGGGAGAAAATAACAGCAAATGAAGCAACTGACAAAGAATTAATCTCAAAAATATACAAGCAGCTCCTGCAGCTCAATTCTGGAAAAATAAATGACCCAATCAAAAAAATGGGCCAAAGAACTAAACAGACATTTCTCCAAAGAAGACATACGGATGGCTTACAAACACATGAAAATATGCTCAACATCACTCATTATCAGAAAAATGCAAATCAAAACCACAATGAGGTACCATCTCATGCTGGTCAGAATGGCTGCTATCAAAGTCTACAAACAATAAACGCTGGAGAAGATGTGGAGAAAAGGGAACCCTCTTACACTGTTGGTGGGAATACAAACTAGAACAGCCACTATGGAGAACAATGTGGAGATTAATCAAAAAACTTGGAATAGAACTGCCATACGACCCAGCAATCCCACTGCTAGGCATATACACCGAGGAAACCAGAATTGAAAGAGACACGTGTACCCCATTGTTCAGTGCAGCACTGTTTACAATAGCCAAGACATGAAAGCAACCTAGATGTTCTTCAACAGACTAGCAGATAAGAAAGCTGTGGTACATACACACAATGGAATATTACTCAGCCATTAAAAAGAATACATTTTAATCAGTTCTAATGAGGTGGCTGAAACTGGAGCCTATTACACAAAGCGAAGTAAGTCAGAAAGAAAAACATCAATACAGTATACTAATGCATATATATGGAATTTAGAAAGATGTTAACGATGACCCTATATGCGAGACAGCAAAAGAGACAAAGATGTAAAGTAAAGACTTTTGGACTCTGTGGGAAAAGGCAAGGGTGGGATGATTTGAGAGAATATCAAGTGAGTGAAGTTGCTCAGTTGTGTCCAACTCTTTGTGACTCCATTGCCTGTAGCCTACCAGGCTCCTCAGTCCATGGAATTTTCCAGGCAAGAGTACTAGAGTGGGTTGCCATTTCCTTGAAACATATATATTATAATATGTGAAACAGATTGCCAGTCCAGTTTTGATGCATGAGACAGGGTGCTCAGGGCCGGTGCACTGGGATGACCCTGAGGGATGGGATGGGGAGGGATGTGGGAGGGGGGTTCAAGATGGGGACACATGAACACCCATGGCTGATTCACGTCAATGTAAGGCAAAAACCACCACAATATTGTAAAGTAACTAGCCTCCAACTAAAATAAATAAATAAATTAAACAAAAACAAGTTAACAAAGAACTTATTACATGTATGATATAAAGATATATAACTATTATATCATGTACTGTGAATAGTATAACATTCTTAAAAATAATATGTATGCCACCAATTATGTAAGAGGAAAAATATGAAACCACAGGCATATGTCATTTAACTGTGCTTCACTTTCTTGAACTTCACAGATACTCATTTTTTTACAAACTGAAAATTTGTGGCAATTCAGTATGAAGTAAGTCTATTGATGGCATTCTTTGAACAGTGTTTGTTTACTTTGTATCTTTGTGTTACATTTTGATAGTTCTCATATTTCAAACATTTTCATTATTTATTATATTTGTTACAATGATCTGTTCCCAGTGATCTCTTAGCCATGAAATTAAAAGACGCTTACTCCCTGGAAGAAAAGTTATGACCAACCTAGATAGCATATTCAAAAGCAGAGACATTACTTTGCCGACTAAGGTCCATCTAGTCAAGGCTATGGTTTTTCCTGTGGTCATGTATGGATGTAAGAGTTGGACTGTGAAGAAGGCTAAGCGCCGAAGAATTGATGCTTTTGAACTGTGGTGTTGGAGAAGACTCTTGAGAGTCCCTTGGACTGCAAGGAGATCCAACCAGTTCATTCTGAAGGAGATCAACCCTGAGATTTCTTTGGAAGGAATGATGCTAAAGCTGAAACTCCAATACTTTGGCCACCTCATGAGAAGACTTGACTCACTGGAAAAGACTCTGATGCTGGGAGGGATTGGGGGCAGGAGGAGAAGGGGACGATAGAGGATGAGATGGCTGGATGGCATCACGGACTTGATGGATGTGAGTCTGAGTGAACTCCGGGAGATGGAGATGAACAGCGAGGCCTGGCGCGCTGCGATTCATGGGGTCGCAAAGAGTCGGACACGATTGAACTGAACTGAACTGATGCACACTGTGCTTTTAGACATGATGCTATGACACACTTAATAGACTACAGTGTAAGCATTACGTTTATATGCACTGGGAAACCAAAGAATTTTGTGTGACTAGCTTTACTGTGATATCTGTTTTTTTGCAGTGTTCTGGACTAAACCTGAAATATCTCCAAGGTTTGCCTGTATTCCATGTTATGTTCTAATATATTTTATGGATAGTGGTCATTATTACTTGGAGACAGGTTTCAATAAATATTTATAACATAGAATATACATGGAATATATACTATATATGTACTAGGTAATGTAGTATATATGTATAGGTAGATTTACAATGGGTACATATATACTGTATAGTCTATTACTGAATTGGCCAAAATGCTCACTCAAGCTTTTCCATAAGATGTTACAGACATTGGCCAAAATATCTGGCCAACCCAATACATATTTATTCTAATATATATGCTAAACTTACATATAAGTATATATAATGTATTAAATGTATGTAACTTACACTATATGCTATAAGCTATGTATTAAAATAATACCAGAGAGATTTGTAGCTAATAATCCAACAAATTAGACAAAATTTTTTAAAACATTCAATTCAAAATAATGCAGGAAAATAAGTACACAGGAGAAAAGAAAAATAAAACAAATAGAAATCAAAGAGCAAAATGGTCAATTTAGACTCTGCAATATGAGTCATCATATGATATGTAAATGGTCTAAACATCTAATTAAAGGTACAGATTGTAAGACCAAATATGATGCAAGACACACTATCGCCTACAACAGCACAGTTTAACAACAATGACATGTCTAGTTTAAAGTAAAAGAAGAGAAAAAGACCTCCCATAATAAAACTTTTTTTTTTAACTGGAGTGGCTATATGAGTATCAGAAAAATATATTTCAGAACAAAGGACATTAGCAGGGACAAAGAAGCTATTTCATAACGGTGAAGGGATGAATTTGTCAAGAAGACATAATAATCCTAAATATTTATGCATAAAATAACAGAGTTCTTACATGAAGAAAAACAAGGAATAGTCAAAGAATTCAATACTGATTAGTGACAGAATAGTGGACAATAGGCTTTAGAAAAGGTGAATGCTATGGATGGATTTTAATATATATTTAGGGAATAGTCTAGTCAAAATCAGCAGAATGCAGTCTTTTAAAATAGAAAGGAAGCATTTACCAAGACTGAACAGATCTGGGCCATAAAAAGTCATAATCAAATTAAAAGAAATAAAATCAAACAAATGTTTAAACTCAATAAAATTAAAAATCTATAATATAAAGGTATCTGAAAAGGTCCAAATCAGGGTCAATTATAACAATACGGAAAGTTACCTTAAGTGAAAAACACTTCACGGTTCAGTATTGCTGGAGATATGCAAACATTAATTGCATCTAATAGAGAGGTTTTAATAAATAAGGAAATTACTTCTAATCTATAACATGTATACAGGACAGAGCAAGCCCAAGAATAGCAAACATGGGCTACAATGCATCAGACAGACTAAAGCTAAAATAAGCAGCAGAGAAAACTATGTAGCAGTTTTAAAAGGAATGAAGAAAGTTTTCTGTACTAATAAACAAAAAGGGCAGAACTGTGTTTACAGGACAGCGTCTCATATATATGAGATAGGGAGATGACTCTATCTCTTGTTATATCATTTTGATTTTTAATCCTTTCCATGTATTACCTATTCAAAACAACAAATTTCACATACACAGGTTCCCAGTTAAAAGGTAAACCTCCCTGATCATTGCATTTGCTTTGTATATGCTTCATTCTTCACATTTCAGCATTAATCATGAATACAAGACTCAATTGAAGTTTTAAGTCCATAGATCTAGCAAGGCTCAGAGAACAGTAGGCAATAATAACAACCACCACAGGAAATGTTTCCTACTTATGTCTGGGTGACATGCCTCAGTATTTATGAGCCTGTGTGTATAAACTCAGCCTTCCCAACCCTTGCCCACCCCAGAGAGTTGCCTTTGCTGCTTGGTGTGAAAAACTGGCACAACAAATACAGAGGGAAAACCAAACTGTTACAGGTCAGGTTGATTTACTTTGAGAGAGTACGGTTCCTGAAGAAAGGTATATAATTTATCCAGAAGTTGAGGAAACCACTGAGGAAGAAGGGAATTAGCATAATCAGCTGTTTGCATGGAAAGAGGGATTTTGAGGGATTGTTGCCATGAATGCTTTTCTTTTTCTTGTTCAGTTAACAGATTAGGGATTTAGTATTCTTTTTCTTCTTTGAACCCTAAGAAGATACACACATACACACACACACACACACACTCACACACACTTATATATGCAGTACATTACAATGACAAAATGAGAAAATATTATGTGAAAGTGTTTTATAAACAAATACAAAAATATCTTACATATATACAAGTATATAAAATATATTTAGACATATACATAGAGACAGAGAGATACAAAATAAACATATAGAAATAAATGTAATAAATGCAAATAAAGAAATTAATATAATATTTTCAAATTGCGGTGCTGGATAAGACTCTTGAGAGTCCCTTGGATAGCCAGGAGACCAAACGATTCAATCCCAATGGAAATCAACCCTGAATATACATTGGAAGGACTGATGCTAAAGCTGAAACTCCAGTATTGTGGCCATTTGATATGAAGAACCGACTCAAGGAAAAATCCTGATGCTGGGAAAGACCGAGGGCAGGAGGAAAGCGGGGGGTGGGCAGCGACAGAGGGTGAGATGGCTGGATGGCATCACTGACTCAACTGACATAAGTTTGAGCAAACTGGGGGAGATGGTGAAGGACAGGGAAGCCTGGTGTGCTGCAGTCCGCGGGTCAGACACAACTTAGAGACTGAACAACATTTTTTAATTAACCTATTTTAATTGGAGGCTACTTACTTTACAATATTGTAGTGGTTTTTGCCATACATTGACATGAATCAGCCATGGGTGTTCATGTGTCCCCATCCGGAAACCCTCTCCCACCTCCCTCTCCATCCCATCCCTCAGGGTCATCCCAGTGCACCGGCCCTGAGCACCCTGTCTCATGAATCATCAGACTTGCACTGGTGATCTGTTTCACATATGATAATACACGTTTCAATGCTATTCTCTCAAATCATCCCACCCTCGCCTTCTCCCACAGAGTCCAAAAGTCTGTTCTTTACATCTGTGTCTCTTTTGCTGTCTCGCATATAAGGTCGTTGTTAACATCTTTCTAAATTCCATATATGTGTGTTAATATACATATTGGTCTTTTTCTTTCTGACTTATTTTGCTCTGTATAATAGCCTCCAGTTTCAGCCACCTCATTAAAACTGATTCAAATGCATTCTTATTAATAGCTGAGTGATATTCCATTGTGTATATGTACCACAGCTTTATCCATTTGTCTGCCGATAGACATCTAGGTTGCTTCCATGTCCTGGCTATTATAAACAGTGCTGCAATGAACATTGGGGTACACGTGTCTCTTTCAATTCTGGTCTCCTTGGTGTGTATGCCTAGCAGTGGGATTGTATGTTCGTGGACCAGAAGAATCAATATAGTGAACATGAGTATACTACCCAAAGCAATCTATAGATTTCAATACAACCCCTATCAAGCTACCAATGGTATTTTTCAGAGAACTAGGACAAATAATTTCACAATTTGTATGGAAATACAAAAAACCTCAAATAGCCAAAAACAATCTTGAGAAAGAACAACGGAACTGGAGGAATCAACCTGCCTGACTTCAGACTATACTACAAAGCTTCAGTCATCAAGACGGCACTGGCACAAAAACAGAAATATAGATCAATGGAACAAAACAGAAAGCCCAGGGATAAATCCACGCACCTATGGACACCTTATTTTTGACAAAGGAGGCAAGAATATACAATGGAGAGAAGACAATCTCTTTAACAAGTGGTGCTGGGAAACTCACCAACCACTCATCAACCAGTAAAAAAATGAAACTAGAACACTTTCTAACGCCAAACACAAAAATAAACCTTAAATGGATTAAAGATATAAATGTAAGACCAGAAACTATAAAACTTCTAGAGGAAAGTATAGGCAAACATTCTCTAACATAAATCACAGCAGGATCCTCTATGACCCCACCTCCCAGAGTAATGGAAATAAAAGCAAAAATAAATGAATGGGACCTAATTAAACAGCAGTATTTTATATAACAAATATATTTAAGGAGATACTTATAAATTTATTAACTTTGTTACAATGACCTAATGTGAAAAAAATGTGAAAGTGTAATAGAGAAGCACTTTCTGCATTCTACAACAAGTTAATCACTAAAGGGATGTTGCCTATAAGCCTAAATTACACATAATGTCTAGTTTCTGGGAATCCCCTGCCTCTTAGGTAATGAGCTTTAAGCTAAAATACCTCTGTTTCACTCACAGGACACATCCTAACCAGGCCCACCTATGACTGGCTGAAGATGGGAGAAATCCACACACCCCCTCTGGAGACTGATGTGAACCAGGAAGTGTTGAACTTCTTCCCTCCCTTTTTAGTATAAATCGAGCCCGAACTCAGGAAGATGGTGTTTTGAGGCAGGAGCCCATTATCTTCTTGGTTTCCTGGGCTTTCCGGATAAAGTTGCTATTCCTTTCCCTAGCAACTCGTCTCTCAACCACTCACCTGTCATGGGGTGAGCAGTAAGAGCTTAGATCTGATAACGAAAGTGCTTTGTACATAGTATTTTCCTCATCTGGTCATTGTAACAAATTTTAAGCATTTTCTTTGTCCTCAGTTTAACTGAGAAATAATTTGGTTTATTTTTATAAGGTTCCATGTATAAGTGAAGCACAGTATATTTGTCTGTGTATACCTTCACTTAGCATAATGATTTCATGGCCCATTCATTTTGTTGCAAATGGTAGCATTTCCTTTTTTTTAACAGCTGAATAGTATTCCTTTGCATGCCATGGAACTCCCTTCAAGTTACTGTTTTCATTTCCTTTGGCTATATTCCCAGAAGTAAAATTGCCGGATCATAAGGTAGTTCTAGTTTTAGTTTTTCTGAGGAAACTCCATGCCTTTTTCTGTAGTGGCTGTGCCAGTTCACATTCACACCAACAGCATCCAGGTGTTCCCTTTTCTCCACATCCTCACCAACACTTGTCTTTTTGATGATGTAACTCCAACAGGCGTGAGGTGATATCTCATTGTGGTTTTATTTTGCATTTACCTGATGATTAGTGTGGAGAAGGAAATGGCAACCCACTCCAGTACTCTTGCCTGGGAAATCCCATGGATGGAGGAGCCTGGCAGGCTGCAGTCCATGGGGTCACGAAGAGTCAAGACACAACTGAGTGACTTCACTTTCACTTTTCACTTTCATGCATTGGAGAAGGAAATGGCAACCCACTCCAGTGTTCTTGCCTGGAGAATCCCAGGGACAGCAGAGCCTGGTGGGCTGCCGTCTATGGGGTTGCACAGAGTCGGACACGACTGAAGCGACTTAGCAGCAGCAGATCAGTGATACTGAAAATCTTTGTATGTACTTGTGGCCTTTCCTATGTCTTCTTTGGTGAAATGCCTATTTCAGTCCTTTGCCCATTTTTTAAGTGAGGTGATTTGTTGTTTTTGCCATTTATTTGTGTGAGCTCTTTATAAGGAAAAAACTTTCATGTTTATGATAAGGAAGCATGATCAAATAGTTGAATGATCTGTTCAATACCACACAGTTAACAGTCAAGGAGAATTTAGTCCATTCACTCATTCACTTATGTATTCATTTGCTCGTTTATTCATTTATGTATTCATCTGCTCATTCATTTGAGAGCTTACTAGTGACCAAGTGTTTTTATTTTTCTGAAGCCACAAAGACAAGCACAGCCTCTGCCTCCAGGGAGCTCACGTTCTGGCAGAGGACAAAGTCAGACATCATGTGCTTTTGGAGAAATGTGGGTCGGAACACAGGAAGCACACAGTCCTCAAGTTCGGTGCTGCTGGGTGAGCTGGCATTTTGGACAAGGTCACTGAAGTCTGCTCTGGGAGGTCAGCCGGTATTACCAGGGAGGGATAGACAGGGGAGTGCCTCCTGCAGAGGAGTTTATCGAGCACAAAAGGACTGATGCTTCTGATAGACAAGACACAGCCTGTGCCACCGGAGAAGTGATGAAAGACATTCTGCTAGGCTGGGGCGTCCATTCACAAAAAACCTTTATTTTCAAAAGCAATCTTTGCCTTCTGCTTTCAAACTCCTGTGAGCAAACCACCTAGGATGACCATTCAAAATTCTCTGGGACCACTGGGGGATTCTGATTTTGACTCTGCAACCTAAGCAACTCTTGCAAAGTACATGGGTTGAGGGGAGACTGTGGATTAAAGCAGCACCTCTGAGAGGGGACAGAGGGGACAGCAGGTGACAGAGGGGACAGAGGGCACATCAGCCAATCTGGCTCTGCCACCACCTGGTCCCTGCACTTTTCAGCCCTCCTTTAAATGTCTGCAAAGGGATGGTCTGTGCCCGGGAAGTCGTTCCCAAAACCTCGATTTTTGTTTGTAGTGGAATTTTTGTTGTTCAGAAACATGACAAATAGCAAAGACTTGGGTGACTCAGAGGTGAAAAGAAAAGGCTCTTGTTTCTCCTCCACTGCTCACCTGGAATACCTCTGTGACTGGTTTTGTGGGTTTTCCCCACACCAATCAATTCCCCCGTTCTCCAGACAAAAGCTGGGTGACCTAGGATTCAATTTAGCTCTGACACTATCTACTCCAGGGTTCACACAGACCCCATCAGTTAGGAGGTTGGTCTCAAATGACCCCTCCCAGCTCAGAAGCCCTTCATCAGGTTATCACATGCACTTCTGATCAACCAGCTATAAATCAGGGTTCTCACAACCATTCTTTAGGTTCAAAAATTTGCTAGGATGGCTCACAGAACTCAGAGCAGCACTACTTATGTTTACCAGTTTATTATATAATAAAGGCAATGACAAAGGATGCAGATGAACAGTCAGATGAAGGTGACCAGTTCGAGTCTGGAAGAGCACAGAGTGTCTGCTCCCACGGAGATGCAGTACCCAGTCACTCCAGTACTCTCCCCTAGGAAATGCCACGGACAGAGGAGCTTAGAGACAACTTAAGAGACTAAACAACCACCCTCCCAGTACATGGATATGTTCACCAAACCCCGAGCTCTTGGAACGTCATTTGGTTGGTTGGTTTAGTCACTAAGTCATGTCCAACTCTTGTGGACCCCATGGATTGTAGCCTGCCAGGCTCCTCTGACCATGGGATTATCCAGGCCAGAATACTGGAGTGGGTTGCCATTTCCTGCTGCAGGGAATCTTCCCAACCCAGAAGTCGAACCCAGGTCTCCTGCATTGCAGGCAGATTCTTTACCAACTGAGCTATGAGGGAAGCCCATAATTCAGAGATTTTTTTAGAGGCCTCATCACATCAGCATGATTAATTATTAACTCAGTTTCCAGCCTCTTTCCCATCTCTAAAAGACAGAGGTGAGACTACAAGTCCTAAGTTCTAATCACACCTGATTTTTCTTGTGACGATTCCACACAGGAGCCATCAGCACTCAGCTCATCTGAACAAAAGATGCTTCTACCACCCAGGAAATTCCAAGGAATCCAGGAGCTCTTGTTAAGGTGATCCTATCACACCTATGGCTTAGATAATTACAAAGGTTTTAGGAATTCCATGTCAGGAACCAAAATCAAAGACCACATAAAATGGGTATGCATGTGTGCTCAGTAATGTCTAACTCTTTGAGACCCCATGGACTGTAACCCACCAGGCTCCTCTGCCAATGGGATTCTCCAGGCAAGAATATTGGAGTGGGTTGCCATTTCCTACTCCAGGGGATCTTCCCAACCCAGAGATCGAACCAGAGTCTCCTATATTGGTGGGCAGATTCTTTACCACTGCACCACCTGGGAAGCCAGCAGAACATGGAAACAGAGACAAATACAATATTTCCCAGGAAGGAATTCTAGTTGCCCTCCCAGTTCTACTCCCTCCTGAGAAAGAGAACGCTCAGGAAGAGCCCCAGAGCCCTGCCACAGATGACAACCTGTGGAGTTAATGGAAGACATGGTCTCCTGCTAACTCTTCAACAGTTGAAGCAGTAATAGGTTTCAGAATACAGCACAAGATACAGATGTACATTAAAGAGAAGGCACGGTTGAAAAGTTCCCCCACAGGCCTTCAAGGGACACTATCCACAGTCAGGCTGATGATGCCCCAAAGTGTAACTGCAATTTTTTATTCACAAGATAACACTTGCAGATACCCTGAAGATAACCTGAAAATGCTGCTTCCAAAGAACAGAAGTCTCCAGGTCAGGCACCATGCCCACCTTGCTTATCACTGTACCTCCATCACAGAAATCCACGTATGACATTTTGTAGCTTCCTAATGAGTGGCTTTGGAATGACAAGATGCAATGAGACAAAAATTAAGAGCAAATACATTCAAACTAAAATGTATGACAGGGAAGTAAAAGTGGGAAGTCTAAATCTATTGTATTACATATCCATTGTTCTTAGGTGGGAAGGAATGAGTCTATGAAAGAAAAAGCAAAAAAAAGGATAAGAAAATAAAATAAAGAATAGACAAGTCAATGTAATTTTCACCCTGGAGTCTATCAGCCCCTCCAAGAAACTGGGGGGACGTTAGATTAAACTGTATCCTACAAAAAGTGTCTGAAAATATCCCCGGGAAATGCCACAAGAAAAATGAGCCTCACACATGCACCTCTCACTCACATGCATCTGTAAGTCAAAGTGCTGATAAATGATGGAGTCTCTGACCTGCTTCAGACTTTCTCATTGAAAGTGATGAATTGGGGAAGGAGAACAGCTGAGACATGGCTGGAATTAGTTAGTACCTAAGCTGCATATTTTAGAGTTGATATTTACTTTGACCTACAAGAACAGCCTTGACCATCCTTATTCATTAACACATTTCCTTCAGGGGCTCAGATACAAATCCTAGGAGCTTTTTTTTTTTTTTTTTTTTTTTTGGAGAGGGAGAGAGTTAGCAATAACAAGTAAAAATGTATTTGGTCATTCCTAAAAATTATGAAGAGCCTGTAGAAAAGAGAAATGACTTACAATGGCAACCACAGGGAGACTTGATACCATGAAGGAGTTAAGACATGTAATAATAGAGGAAACAGCAGGACTTGCAAGGCAAGTTCCCCCTGTTGATCCATCACCTGCCGTGTGTCTGATTTAAGAAACTCTACAGGTAGCGAAAGAGCACTGATTAGCACAAACAGATGATAAGGTATCGATATATGAATACTGGGATAAAACTCACAAATCAATACATTTAGACTTCTTCCTAAGTGCAGAGTGCCCAGAGTAGCAGAGCGTACAGTGATTACACAGTAATTGTTAATACATTTTGAATCACACGATTCTGATGTAATCACACAGTATTAGCCGAGGTTCCCTTGCAGCCAGCACAGAGCTGATGCTTAATATATACTGATGACTCGATGAATAAAGATGAATGACTTAAAATGGAAAAAATACTGAAGTACCCGGTGAAGAAATATTGGAATTAATTGAGATAAATGCTGTCACAGCTACTATCTATAAACAATTAACTTTCTGTGCTTCAGAGTTTTTAAAGCAATCAAAATGAAC
This sequence comes from Cephalophus harveyi, assembly GCA_006410635.1. NCBI lineage: Eukaryota > Metazoa > Chordata > Mammalia > Artiodactyla > Bovidae > Cephalophus > Cephalophus harveyi. Next base: position 380,320 of record SJYT01027948.1, on the reverse strand, counting down.
TATCAATACTTTCGTTTTATAAGCCCATGTTGTATAAATTATTTTAGTCACTTAAGTATTTAAGTTCCTGTTCATCTGGCTGTCATTCATTCAATAATTTGTCCATTGACTCATGTCCATATTCATCTATTCACTAGTTCTTTCAGGCATTCGTTCACACATACTTGCATTCTTCATAACTTCCACTCTTCACCCTGTCTTTCTCCTTCTATGTCCCTTCCCTTCTTGACTCCTCTGGGAAATGCTGGGAATCTGTCTCCTGCTTCTTCTCTATTGTGTTTTCAAAGTAGAAAGTCCCCCATTACAGAAGATTGTTGTAGCCACTTTCCCTCACCACAAGACTTTGCCTGGAAGACCCCATGAAAAACTTTTCAGAGCAGTTAAGCCCAGAATTGCTTGTTTGCCATCTTCTTAACCCTTTGGTGGCTCAGCTGGTAAAGAATCTGTCTGGAATGCAGGAGACCAGGTTCTATCCCTGAGTTAGGAAGATCCCCTGGAGAAGGGAATGGCTATCTACTCCAGTATTTTTGTCTAGAGAATTCCAAGGACAGAGAAGCCTGGTGGGCTATAGTCCATGGGGCTGCAAAGAGTTGGGCACGACTGAGGCAACTAATGCTTTTCTTAACCCCTTAAGAAGAGCTTTTGAGACTTATCTTTGTTTCTAAGAACCATGATAAATATCATGTTAATCACAACATACATGAAATCATAGCTACAGAAAAAAAAAAACCAGAAAAGAAATTCACACCAAACTTAGAAAAATAAAGAAAGGATGCCAACTCAAATAAATGTCAGATTATCAAAAGCAGTATGGAAAATGCAATCATCTTCCTTTCCTCGCATTTATCAATAGATTCTACTGAGTGAAAAAAAGAACAGTTAGCCAGTAGTGCTAACAGGAAATGTGTAACACCAATGACACAATCCTTTCGGAGCATGGTGATAAGATGACAATTCTCAGGGCTCCTGTCTCCATCCTTGACTGCGTTTCACTTTAACTATTAAACTGGTATGTGTTTCATGCTTACTTATTCTTCTGGGTTTCAGAATCTGCATACATACTGGGTTTGCAAAAAAAGAAAAAATCATTTACCTGCAGAAAATTTATTCCCACACTATGCCCACATGGATTCTTAGAATATTTCATTTCATAACTGTGCACTTTAATGAATGGGCATAAAAGATTTCTAAGCAAAGAAATAACAGAGTTGTGTTCTAGGAAGATTTTTGAAGCACAGCGTGTTTCTCTAGATGTGGGATGAATTTAAATTATGTTTAAATCATTGATGTACCTAATTCATAAATGTTTGTGGGATGACATTGCAGTACAGAGGACTATTTGCAACTACTAATACCTTATATTTGTAGAGTGCTTCATAGTTGAAAATACTTTTTGTTATCTTACTATATCTTTTGGAGAAGGCAATGGCACCCCACTCCAGTACTCTTGACTGGAAAATCCCATGGACGGAGGAGCCTGGTGGGCTGCAGTTATCAAGATCTCATGCGATATCAATGATGTCAGTATCAATGGCTCCATTACTTTAATGTTAGGAAACAGGAGACACTGAAATTAACAGCAAATAAAGAAAAGTAAAATTTAAAGATGCAGGTGTGTGCATGCTAAGCTGCTTCAGATGTGTCCAACTCTGTGTGACTCCACAGACTGTAGCCCTCCAGAGGCTCCTCTGTCCATGGGATTCTCCAGGCAAGAATACTGGAGTAGGTTGTCATGCCCTCCTCCAGGGGATCTTCCCAACCCAGGGAGCAAAGCCATCTCTCTCGTGTCTCCTGCTTTGGCAAATGGGTTCTTTACCACTAGCACCACTTGGGAAGCCCTAAAGATGCAACTACCTAAACTTAAAGCATTTAAATAGGGGCATCTCATTGCTTCTACTTCTGTTCTAATCAAACACTTAATTTCACTTTAAGAAAAAAGAATAGGGTCAACTTAGCATTTTGAGTGGGAGATCACCAGGAGGGAGTCGCCCAGGACTCTGGTCAGGAACAGTGCCTTCTCCCTCAACTCTGGTCTCCAGCATATTGACCACAGATCATGGAGATTCTCAGTCTCCATAATCACACGAGCCAATTTCTGACAACATTTTACAATCTATATAGATGAGACAGAGATATAGAAATGCTTTTATCATCAAATGACTATATATGCAAAATACATAGATGATTATATATAAATAATATAGATGACTATATATGATACATGTAAATCATACATACATACATGATTCATTATAAGTGGCATTTTAAAGTTTTTAATTTTTATTTCATATTTAGTGTAGATAATTGGCATTTATACACACACATCCTTTTAGTCCTGTTTCTCTGGAGAACCCTAACACCCCCTCCCTATTCCAGCCTGAAATATTTGCATACATTCCATGTTTGGTGACTCATAGGATAAATAATCAGTCTGCAATGCAGGAGACATGGGTTCAGTCTCTGGGTCAGGAAGATCCCCTGCAGAGGGGCATGGCAAACTACTCCAGTATTCTTGTCTGGAGAATCCCATGGACAGAGGAGCCTGGTGGGCTTCAGATCATGGGATCACAGACAGTCAGACATGACTGACTGACCAACACTTTCACTTTTTTTCCCCCACTTTCTATGACATCCAAACCTACATGCAAATCTGTGCCCTCTGCCCGGCCCCACTGCTGAAATCTTAGTGCACAACTAGGCAGTCCATAACCGTGCATGTACCTGTCCAGCTGCAATCGTTTAGGAACCAGAGGGAGGGGAAAAGGCATGGCCTCGGGTGGACAGCAGCCCCCGATTCATTCCTTCATCAGGCTCTTACACAGCAGACTCGCACATCTACCATGTCTCTCCACGTCCCGTCTCATTTTACCCTCTTCTTTCACTGGTTTACTTCCTCGAGTTTCAGTTTCTACACTGTACTCATGGTGTTCCTTCCTTTGCTGACATTTTAGCCTCCAGGATCCCCACACATGACCTCAACAATTGAATTACATGGAGCAGTTCGTATACATGGAGCAGTTCATACACACTCATCCTAAAAACAGGGAGTCAGCTTAGAGCAGTAGATATATTTACTTATTAGTTGTTACTGTTCTTAATGCAAAGAAATAGAGGAAAACAATAGAACAGGAAAGATTAGAGATCTCTTCAAGAAAATTAGCGATACCAAGGGAACTTTTCATGCAAAGATGGGCTCAGTAAAGGACAGAAATGGTATGGACCTAACAGAAGCAGAAGATATTAAGATGAGGTGGCAAGAATACACAGAAGAACTGTACAAAAAAGATCTTCACAACCCAGATAACCATGATGGTGTGATCACTCACCTAGAGCCAGACATCCTGGAATGTGAAGTCAAGTGGGCCTTAGGAAGCATCACTATGAACCAAGCTAGTAAAGGTGATGGAATTCCAGTTGAGCTATTTCAAATCCTTAAAGGTGATGCTGTGAAAGTGCTGCACTCAATATGCCAGCAAATTTGGAAAACTTAGCAGTGGCCACAGGACTGGGAAATGTCAGTTTTCATTCCAATCCCAAAGAAAGGCAATGGCAAAGAATGTTCAAATTACTGCACAATTGCACTCATCTCCCACACTACTAAAGTAATGCTCAAAATTCTCCAAGCTGGGCTTCAACAGTAACTGTGAACTTCCCTATGTTCAAGCTGGTTTTAGAAAAGGCAGAGGAACCAGAGATCAAATTGCCAACATCCACTGGATCATCAAAAAAGCAAGAGAGTTCCAGAAAAACACCTATATCTGCTTTATTGACTATTCCAAAGCCTTTGACTGTATAGATCACAACTGTGGAAAATTCTGAAAGAGATGGGAATACCAGACTACCTATCATCAAAAAAGCAAGAGAGTTCCAGAAAAACACCTATATCTGCTTTATTGACTATTCCGAAGCCTTTGACTGTATAGATCACAACTGTGGAAAATTCTGAAAGAGATGGGAATACCAGACTACCTACCCTGCCTACTGAGAAATTTGTATGAAGGTCAGGAAGCAACAGTTATAATTGGACATGGAACATCAGACTGGTTCCAAATCGGGAAAGGAGTACATCAAGGCTGTATGTTGTCACCTTGCTTATTTAACTTCTATTCAGAGTACATCATGAGAAACGCTGGGCTGGATGAAGCACAAGCTGGAATCAAGATTGCTGGGAGAAATATCAATAACCTCAGATATGCAGGTGACACCACCCTTATGGCAGAAAGTGAAGAGGAACTAAAAAGCCTCTTGATGAAAGTGAAAGAGAAGAGTGAGAAGTTGGCTTAAAACTCAACAGAAAACTAAGATCATGGCATCTGGTCCCATCACTTCATGGCAAACAGATGGAAAACAGTGGAAACAGAGACAGATTTTATTTGGGGGGGGGGCTCCAAAATCACTGCAGATGGTGACTGCAGTCATGAAATTCAAAGATGCTTACTCCTTGGAAAAAAGTTATGACCAAACTAGACAGCCTATTAAAAAGCAGAGACATTACTTTGCCAACAAAGGTCCGTCTTAGTCAAAGCTATGGTTTTTCCAGTAGTCATGTATGGATGTGAGAACTGGACTATAAAGAAAGCTGAGCACTGAAGAATTGACACTTTTGAACTGTGGTGTTGAAGGAGACTCTTGAGAGTCCCTTGGACTGCAAGGAGCTCCAACCAGTTGATCCTAAAGGAAAACAGTCCTGAATATTCATTGGAAGGACTGACGGCAAAGCTGAAACTCCAATACTTTGGCCACCTGACGTGAAGAACTGACTCATTTGAAAAGACCCTGATGCTGGGCAAGATTGAAGACGGGAGGAGAAGGGGACAACAAAAAATCAGATGGCTGGATGGCATCACCGACTCAATGGACATGAATTTGAGTCAACTCTGGGAGTTAGCGATGCACAGGGAGGCCTGGTGTGCTGCAGTCCATGGGGTCACAAAGAATGAGCAACAGAGCAACTGAACTGTTCTTACTAGTGTCAGTTGGCATCTCAATATAATTTTAGTTGAATCAAGAATTTTGAAAACATGTTTCAATTAAAATATACTTTTGTTTTGCCAGCAACAAAGTTTTAAAAATCACAAATCACTAAATCTCAATTCAGAGTACCAATCTTTGAATGTGGTAATGCTAACAGCTAGCAGACACACACACACACACACAAGAGAGAGAGAGAGAGAGAGAAAATGATTATTCCCCAAGCTGAGGTTCAGGTTAATACAAGAGCTGAAATACAAGTGCAAGTTTAAACGGAGGAAGAAAACTTCTTTAATCTTACTTATGGGTAAACTTATAAAACTCAAAAGGTATCCCATCCCAGAGAATTTTCATTGCTTAAAACAGATTTTAGAACTTTTATTACGTCCTTAAATTTTTTAAGTGATCTGAATTTCAGTTATGTTCATCAATCTAAAAAACTTCCACCCATTGATTTTTAGATGATGGCTTGAATTAGATGAAACTGAGTCATAGTCAATTTGTAAATATGTACCTATAGCACAATTTTCTTTTAAAAGTAACATGTAGATTAGCCAACTGAAAAATAGCTAACTTGCTTTTATCAGCACATTTTTAAATAACAGCTAATCAAAGAGTAGACATTCATTTGCTCTGAACAAAAAACACTTGCTTCATTAAACATGTCGACAGTTCACATGATAAATTTAAATAACAAATACAAATTCTGCAAGCACATTAAGTGATAACGAGAGGCAAAAGAACATACTTTTGAAAAGGGGTTATTTCTTTATGTAGATAATTTTATCACATTTACTTGAAATACACATGAAAGAGCATTGATGTTGAATAAGTTGTTACAGAAACCCAACTTTAATTTCTATTATAATACTATCAAAAGAAAAAGACTGTGAGTAGCAGGCGAAGAAGAGGAAATAATAGATCAAATAAACTTAAGTTCAAAGGGTAAGCAAAGTATTCAAAGAACATTTTCATCCTTAAAGATACATTTTTGTTGAAACAAGATAGGAAAAAGAGTTATATGTATTAACTCCTCAATTGAAATTTGAGTACCCTATTATTGAAGATGGGCTTCCCAGGTGGTACCGTGGTAAAGAATCCTCCTGACAAGCAGAAAAGCAGATGTGAGTTCGATTCCTGGGTCAGGAAGACCCCCTGGAGAAGGAAATGGCAACCCACTCCGGTATTCTTTCCTGGAAAAGTCCATGGACAGAGAAATCTGGTGGGCTACAGTTCATGGGGTCACAAAGAGTCAGACACTACTGAGTACACACACATACATTACTAAAAATCTCTTCCTCTATCCTTCTAGAATAAATCACATCTTTTTAGCAAGATATAAACACTTTGCTTCCTAATATGATTGCATTGAAAACTGCAAGAATGTCAAGTGTCTCACAACAGGGAAATCTCTAGTTTGTGAAGCAGTTTTAAGCTCCAGGAGATGGTGAAGGACAGGGAAGCCTGGCATGCTGCAGTCCACGGGGTCACAGAGTTGGACATGACTGAGTGACCAAACAACAAATTCCAAACAAAATGTTTAACTTATGGAGAAAATTCTTGTGCCTTTTTATTGCTTTTTAATATTATTGACAGAACTTAACTAGCATATAATAACCTATTTGTTTTCTGAGCTCCTGAGTTACCCAAATCAGCTAATAACGAATTTGTAGTGAAATTCTTATAGGTTATTTCATTTCTATCAGTTCTGTTCAGTCACTCAGTCATGTCCAACTCTTTGTGACCCCATGGACTACAGCACGCCAGGCCTCCCTGTCCACTGCCAACCCCCAGAGCCTACTCAAACTCATGTCCATTGAGTCAGTGATGCCATCCAACCATCTCATCCTCTGTTTTCCCCTTCTCCTCCTGCCTTCAATCTTTCAAAGCATCAGGGTCTTTTCAAAAATGAGTCAGTTCTTTGCATCAGGTGGCCAAAGTACTGGAGTTTCAGCTTCAGCATCAGTCCTTCCAATGAACACCCAGGACTGATTTCCTTTAGGATGGACTGGTTGGAACTCCTTGCAGTCCAAAGACTCTCAAGAGTCTTCTCCAACACCAAAAAGGCAAAAAGACATGACACCGAAAGTTGAACTCCCCAGGTCAGTAGGTGCCCAATATGCTCCTGGAGACCAGTGCAGAAGTAACTCCAGAAAGAATGAAGAGGTGGAGCCAAAGCAAAAACACACCCAGTTGTGGATGTGACTGGTGATACAAGTCTAGTCCGATGCTGTAAAGAGCAATATTGCATAGGAACCTGGAATGTTAGGTCCATGAATCAAGGCAAATTGGAAGTGGTCTACCCCCCTGTTCTCAAGCCAGGTCAGAATGACTTCACCTCAGGTTGGGTTTTCACTCGCTGCCTCGTAAAGCTGCCCTCGACGTAATTTAGGAACCATCTGACAGCCGCAGTTATAACCCAGCAGATGTCTAGGTAGTTACAGCCCCCTGGAGCATGGTGCCATTCAATTTGGAACTCTGAAAGTAGTCCAGTATTTTGCACTGTTGCTATTTGCTTTGCCCCAAAGGACTCAAGCAGATGCCCCTGGCATTTCTTCTCTCATCTCCATTCTTTATATACTCTCCTAACACCCAATAATTTTCTTTTATCAACCAATTACAGTCCCTTGGCAATACCAGTCAAAACAGCATCTTGAATATAACTAATCCCTCCTCAAGAGATGAAAAGGCTTCATGCGTGACGTATTCTCAATATGTTACACAAGATGCAAAAGAAGATGAGGTTGCTTCATTATACTGAACCAGCATTTTGAAAATTCAGAAAGAAAATAGCACTCTTATAATCTAATAATATTAAAGTTTAATATTATGCATGCAATAATATTAAAGTTTATGTACTCTATTTCAACCTTCAAAATGAGAATTCATAGGGAAAAAAAGTAATTTGGATTTTTAACAGAGGCAACTGAGTTCTGCTACCTCGCCAAATATTTATTAATTATTCCTCTAAGTGCTCTTGTTTAAATTGATTTCCATTGTACCACATGAACTGTCCATCACTGATTTAGAATGCAACATCCATACTAATTTTCTAAAACCCTCTTTCCTACCCTTCTCCTTCACACAGACACACACACCCAACACACTACAGCCCCCTACAATCAAAACTACCCAGACGTGGTATTAAATTGAGTTGAGGGTACAGATGCCAAGAATCCCAAGTCATATTCTGCAGGGCAGAATATTTTAACCAACATCTATTTATGATAGGATCTGTACTTGTTGATTTGCCAAGATGAAACAGACTCAACCTAGAAATTGGAACCTGAGTTTAATGAGAACCTGACAATCCTTTAACTAAAACAGAAGGAAAAAATATTGTTACAGGATCATAAAAACAACTATATGAGTACACACCCCAAAGAGAGGCCAAAAATTTTTGGCAAAATTCTCCACTCACAGAACAATTTATTATAATGAAATGTATTTCCTCTCACTAAGACAATGTGAGAGCAGTTTTATTTTGCAGCTCCTATTTATCACACCATACAGAATATTTTCAAATTCATAGGCCATGTTTCCATAAACATAATCATTTAATTCACCTATGTACTGCAAAATTCCACATCAAAATAAATAGTGCATATTAAACAGTGTATTTGTTTCAGAATTTCAATATTTACTAAATAATTTTGAGATTTTAGGAGTTTAGAGAGATTTTTTTTACCCAACTGTCCATAGCACTAAAACAAAGTTGCTGCTGCTGCTAAGTCGCTTCAGTCATGTCTGACTCTGTGCGACCCCACAGACGACAGCCCACCAGGCTCCCCCGTCCCTGGGATTCTCCAGGCAAGAACACTGGAGTGGGTTGCCATTTCCTTCTCCAATGCATAAAGGGAAAAGTGAAAGCAAAGTCGTTCAGTCGTGTCCGACTCTTCATAACCCCATGGACTGCAGCCTTCCAGGCTCCTCTGTCCATGAGATTTTTCCAGGCAAGAGTGATGGAGTGGGTTGCCATTGCCTTCTCCAAAACAAAGCTACACAAGGTAAGGAGCATCTTGTGGTGATAATGCTTTAATGAGGATATCACACATATTTAACAGAAAATATCCACACTTAACTCATCTTTCACTCCTAAGCCAGTGAAAATAAACAAGCCAAATATTTAATTAGGCATTGGTAGAACTCTGCTGATTCTTCTGGGATTGAATTGGCAAGTGGATATCAAAGTTGATTTACTGAAAATATTGTATCCAGTTCCTTGACTATAATTTATCCAAATGTCTGAAGAAGAAACTTAAGCTGATGCCTTTTATTTGTAAGCAACTTTCTTTACAGAGTTGTTTGTGATCCTAAAACACAATTTACAAAGAAATTTTTTTTTTTAATAAAAAGGTATTTATTACAGTCTCCCAGACTTGGGTTTGCACTGTGATTCTTACCAGCAGGTGCCTTTCACAACTTCTTCCGCATGGTTTCTAAACTTTAATTCTGTCGTTAGTTATGTAAATTTACACAATCAAGTAAGCCAAATAATGCCAGATCTCTATTTTGACCACACCATACTTACTCATTTGCTTTTTCCAGACAGAACTAAGGGAGGAGGTGTGGCTCCCTGTTGCTCAGTTTTCTGTCTTCTTACTCAGAGCTGCTAAGTACCTACACTTCATTTTAAACGCCCTTAGGAACAATGCAGTTGAGAGAGAATTTCACATCAGCTTTGTCTATAAGAGTCCAAACAGGAAGTTAATGGGAATTTAATTCTCCTGCACAAGCCTTCACAGGTCTTGCCGCTGTGTTCCTGGATTAAACAGTGAGACCTGAGGTGTGGGAGAAGGAGCGGGAGGAAGCTGAACTTCCAGACAGCCCCCCAAACCACCCCACCCTGGGAAATAAATGATACCAGACAAACGCCAGGACCTATTTTTAATGTGAAAAAAGTGGAAGTGTTAGTTGCTCAGTCATGTCCCACTCTTTGCAACCCCCTGTACTGTAGCCTGCCAGGCTTCTCCATCCACAGGACTTTCCAGGCAAGAGTACTGCAGTGGGTTGCCGTTTCCTTGGACCCAGGAATCAAACCCAGTCTCCTGCATTGAAGGTGGATTCTTTAACGACTGAGCCACAAGGGAAGCCCTATACGGGAGTGGGTTGTCAAGCCCTCCTCCAGGGGAACTTCCTGACCCAAGCGTTAAATCCAGAGTTCCCACTTTGCAGGCAGATTCTTTACCATCTGAGTCACTATTAAACGCTGACAAACCAGGACAAGAGGCTTCTCCCACCCCCACCATGCTACCTGGATTCCCACCTCCTCACAGGTCTCTATGCACACTTGGAACAAAAAGATCTTCCCTCCACTAACCTGTGCTTGCAACCAAAACAAGGCAATTGTAAAGAACAAAGTTTAATGAAGTAGGAAACAAATATAGCCCAGAAAAAGGCAGCAATGCTCAACTGATTGTTTTCTTAAATAAAATCAATAAACCCTTAGTAAGACTAATAAAAAATTAAAAGGTAACAGTACCAATATCAGGAAACAGGAAAAAGCAACATACATAATAAACTTTTATAAGAATATGAACAATTCTTTGCCAGAAAGTAAAACATTTAGGTAAAATTGACAACTATAATTTTAGAAAACACAAATAACCAAACTAAGCATTTTAAGAATTTTGAATGAGATTTTCTTCTATGTACTAAAAAATTAAATATAGAACTAAAGACTTCTCTAAAAAGAAAACTCTTTGCTTACAGGGCTTCATTGGTGAGTTCTTTCAAAACTTCAAGGAAGAAATAAAGCCAAACATTTACAGACACTAAAAAAAGGTGGACTGATTCCAATTTTAATTTGTTAGGAGGCCAGAGGAGCTCATTACTAAAATCTGATGAGGGCATGATAAAGAAAAAACATCCTCAATAAAACATCAGTAATAAAATTGAGAGATATATGTAAAGACAATGTATTTCTGCTTCTAGGGAGAGTGGTGCAAATTGTGGGAAATCCTAAGTCACTAGAAAATAAAATGAACTATTCTCCCCCCCTAAGAGTACTGCAGTGGGTTGCCGTTTCCTTGGACCCAGGAATCAAACCCAGTCTCCTGCATTGAAGGTGGATTCTTTAACGACTGAGCCACAAGGGAAGCCCTATACGGGAGTGGGTTGTCAAGCCCTCCTCCAGGGGAACTTCCTGACCCAAGCGTTAAATCCAGAGTTCCCACTTTGCAGGCAGATTCTTTACCATCTGAGTCACTATTAAACGCTGACAAACCAGGACAAGAGGCTTCTCCCACCCCCACCATGCTACCTGGATTCCCACCTCCTCACAGGTCTCTATGCACACTTGGAACAAAAAGATCTTCCCTCCACTAACCTGTGCTTGCAACCAAAACACGGCAATTGTAAAGAACAAAGTTTAATGAAGTAGGAAACAAATACAGCCCAGAAAAAAGGCAGCAATGCTCAACTGATTGTTTTCTTAAATAAAATCAATAAACCCTTAGTAAGACTAATAAAAAATTAAAAGGTAACAGTACCAATATCAGGAATTAGGAAAAAGCAACATACATAATAATCTTTTATAAGAATATGAACAGTTCTTTGCCAGCAAGTAAAACATTTAGGTAAAATTGACAACTATAATTTTAGAAAACACAAATAACCAAACTAAGCATTTTAAGAATTTTGAATGAGATTTTCTTCTATGTACTAAAAAATTAAATATAGAACTAAAGACTTCTCTAAAAAGAAAACTCTTTGCTTACAGGGCTTCATTGGTGAGTTCTTTCAAAACTTCAAGGAAGAAATAAAGCCAAACATTTACAGACACTAAAAAAAGGTGGACTGATTCCAATTTTAATTTGTTAGGAGGCCAGAGGAGCTCATTACTAAAATCTGATGAGGGCATGATAAAGAAAAAACATCCTCAATAAAACATCAGTAATAAAATTGAGAGATATATGTAAAGACAATGTATTTCTGCTTCTAGGGAGAGTGGTGCAAATTGTGGGAAATCCTAAGTCACTAGAAAATAAAATGAACTATTCTCCCCCCCCACACCCCCCCGCCACACACACATAAAACCTATTTGAAAGCACAGAAGAAATATCGCAAAGTGAGAATTAGTGGACTTCAGATCCTAACCAATGTTGTGAAGTCACAGGATGCTTGGTTATTTGCCAGTTTTAGATGCAAAGCAAAATGATAAGAATTTGGGGCTGCTGCCCCTGCAGAGTTGACAAACCAGCAGAATTTTTGACCATCTTCCAGAGCCAGAAAGACAAAAAATGAATGCTTGAGAGATGGACAAAAGCATGGGCATTTTCCCCCAAGATATCTCCTGTACCTTGAAACTGCCTGGACAGGAAACTATATTTCTAACGGGATGGGCTTTGCAAAGCAAGTGGAGTTTCCCAGTTTTCACAGTGCGGCAGAGACAAAAACTGGAGTTCAAGAGACAGCCTGCAAGCAGAAGAGGCTTTGGCCCCCAGGTGGCATGTCTCTACGCCCCAGCAGCTGCGAGGAGTGGCACGTCACCCTGTCCAGAGTGTAGCCCACCTGCCAACCAGCCCAGTTCCTAATTTTGACCCATTCTTTCTCCCTAGAAGAGGATAAAGTAGGGATCCTCTATATTATTTATAAGAGCTTTCTCATTCAATAAAAATCAATAAGCACACTAAGATAAAACAATATGAAACCAACTCATCAATAAAAATAATAGAAACAGATTGATGTTTCATTCAGATATGAAACTTAAAAGGATTTAAAGTAACTATGATGAATATGTTTGATGGAGAAAAACAATGAAAATTTGGAGAATCTCAGAAGAGAAATAGGCTCTCAAGAAAGATTAAAGTTGGTTCTTTAGGAGAAAAAAAAAAAAAAATACCAGTAAACATGTAGCAGTGAAAGTGGAAAGTCACCCAGTCGTGTCTGACTCTTTGTGACCCCATGGACTATATAGTCCATGGAATTCTCCAGGCCAGGGTACTGGACTGGGTAGCCATTCCCTTCTCCAGGGGATTTTCCCAACCCAGGGATCGAATCCAGGTCTCCCACATTGCGGGCAGTGTTTTTGCCAGCTGAGCCACCAGGGAAGCCCAAGAATACTGGAGTGGGTAGCCTATCCCTTCTAGAGCAGATTTCCCCAACCCAGTAATCGAACCAGGGTCTCCTGCATTGCAGGCACATTCCTTTATCAGCTAAGCTATCAGAGAATCCCAACATCTAGCAAAAATACTAAATAAAAGTGAAAAAAAAATTATAATATCAGGAATGAAAAGAGAGTATCACTAAAAGTCCAAGGAATACTAAAATATAATGGTTCTATTATAAATGACTTCAAGCATAGAGTTTTGAAGATTACTTGAAAGAACTAAATTCCATGAAAAATATAATTTATAAAATAAGACACAAAAGAAATAGAAGATGTGATTGCTTATAATGCTATTTAAAAAATTAATTTGTAGTTAAAAATATTTTCAAAAACAAAACTCTAGGTGTCCTCATCAGTAAATTCCTCCAGTAACTAAAAATAATGCCACTCTAATTAAAGTTATTTAGTTAATTTGGAAGGAATAAAAAGGACTTCCCAAATTTATCATGGTGATCAACTTGATAACTGCAGAAAAAGCACTTGATAAAATTCAAACCCCAGTTATGGTTTTAAAAATTAGCAGATAAGGAATTAAAAGTAATTTATCTAATCTGGTAAAAAAAAATGCAGAAAAATGCTTACAGACTGTAGCATACTCATTGATGAATTATAGATAGAAAGCTTTCTCACTGAGAATGTATCATGACACTCACCACTGCTATTACTATTCAATACTTTACTGAGGGGATAGCCAATGTAATAAGGCAGTAACATGGAAAATCTGAAGACTGGAAATAGGGAAAAAATTAGTCCATTTTCCCCATGTGATACTTTCTTTACAGAAAACCCAAAAGAATCTAGAAACAAAGTATTAGGATTCATGAAAAAAATTAGCAATCTTTGAATGCTATTTTTTTAACAATTATAAATTTATTATTTTTAAAAATTTTTTTTTTATTTTTTAATTTTTACTTTATTTTACTTTACAATACCGTATTGCTATTTTAAAAAATATCAGTGGTATTGCTACTTAATGAACTGGAAAAGATCTTTAAATATCTTCATTACAACAGCATCTGAAAAGTATCAAATTTCAGAAGATATGCATGATCTCTACAAAGACAAATAGAACTAATAAATATGATAAATAACCCCCAAACTGGCCTTCACCTATACAGCTTCCTATAGTTTGACAAAACTCTAAGAGAAGTGCAGTGGAGAAACAGTGATTTTTTTCAATAAATGGTTCTGGAGCAAACACATACAGACAAAAAGGAAAAAACTAACTTTGACTCCTATACCTCACATGGTGAGAAAAATAATTTCCAAGGGAATTGTAGACCCAAACACAGAAGCAAAGTGATGTGGTGAAAGCCAAAAATTTCAACAGAATACATAAACAATAAACAAAGGTAGTAATTGACAATATCAATTTAAGAAAATCTCTTCAAAAAAACACTACCAAGTGAAAAAGCAAGTCTTAAACCTCCCTTTCCCTCATTCTGTGCAATAGCTGACAATGAAAGACCCAGTGCAATGAGGCAGCTTCCAGTGGTTTGTGTCATAACCAGTAATCCATCCACTGACCCTCCATTCACCCACCCACCCATCTATCCATTGACCATCTTCACACTCATCTGTACCTATGTGTATATGTGCATTTCTGTGTGGATGTATTTGAAGAGTAAGTGATAGAGCCATTAAAGGCAAATGGATTTACATCACTTTGAATTTATACATCAAATCTCTTGATTGATGTCCCTGGGTCACTAAGTGAATGACTTTCAAGTCTGTAGAAGTATGTATAATAATACCTCATCCCATAGCTGTGTGACTCAATTGAAAGCACCATGAATCATATGAAGCATTATCTAGAGGGCAGCACATTTTGTCATACTTTTTTTAAATACTGAAAGTTCTTTAGTTCTGTAACTAAATTCAGCTTACATTGTCCCGTTCTTTTGCTTATCACCACATAAATTTTGACCTTGGACGAATGATGGGATTTTTCTCATATAAATGAATTCTCCAGAATCACAATCATCTTGTGATCTATCTTAAAGCTAAAAACTATCTGACGATGCTCTTGCTACATAAGTATATGTTCCTCTGCCCTCAAGACACAAGAGGCCAACCACAGGCCTGGTTCAGAGAATCAGGGTATTTACACAACCTAAGCAAAGACTGCCCTTCCTTTTCTTCCCTTATGATGGATTTAATATGCTATCTTACAGACACGGTTGCACAAAATTTGAAAACTGCTCTGGAGTCATCTTTCTCTCCTTCTACTGTGACCCAGGCAATCACTTTATGGAGAGTAATACGTGGTAGAATTCTAAGGAGTCAGTTTATGAGCATGTTTTCACGATGTCATCATGTTCTTCTCCTACGAGGTGGAAATTCAAATGTTTCTAAACTTCTGAAGCTATGTAAGTATTACCCTTGGAAGTTTTTTTTTTTTTTTAAAGATTGAATAAATGTGTTACTTTTAAAAATTGATTAATGTTCACAGAAGAATTTTGAGCACATTGTCTAAATAATAACTATTACTCATAATACACTGGCAAAAACAGTCATACACTGGATAGTAAATTCCACTTTACTGAAAACAGCTGGTGAGGTTGAACTTTTTTGACAATATGAAGTAATAAGAAACTTAGAAATGCACTGCTTTTGAAGATGAATGATCATGCACCAGTCTACTGCAAAATGTACCTGAAACATTTTGATTTTTCACTTAGTTACAAAAAATAGGTTTCATATAGCACTGAGCTATATGATTCCAAGATGGACTTTGAGTTTAGAGTCAAAGAGATTGACTCATGGAGTCCCCCACAGACACAGGCAGATGCCAAGGCTGCACAGACTTGTCACTCAGATATACAGACCGTCATTCTGTATGTTTAGGCAGTTTTTACAATCTGCTTCTCCTGTTCAGACCCCTATAACCATCTGTGACCTGGGCAGTGCTATATAGCTCCACAAGGAAGACCCCAACCAAGGTTTCCAAGAGCATCAAATACAACAATGTACTGCAAAAAGTGTATGTTGTTTATATGATTAACAGGCTTCCCTGGTAGCTAGCTGGTAAAAAACCCACCTGCAATGCAGGGGATCCCAGTTTGATTCCTGGATCAGGAAGATCCCCTGGAGAAGGAATGGACTACCCACTCCAATATTCTTGGACTTTCCTGGTGGCTCAGACAGTAAAGAATCCACCTGCAATGCGGGAGACCTGAATTCAATCCCTGGGTTGGGAAGATCCCCTGGAGAAGGGCATGACAACCCACTCCAGTATTCTTGTCTGAGAAATCCCATGGACAGGAAAGCCTGGTGGGCTACAGTCAGTGGGGTCGCAAAGAGTTGGACACAACTGAGAGACTAAGGACAGCATATGATTAACACGTAGGCTATCAAGTCTAAAACCTGAACGTACTACCTACTGCCAAATCTCTTTTACTGATGTTTTCCTTTTCTGAATTGTGTCATTCAAATTCAGGGCCACCTTGTACAGCTGTAGAGGGCTCTTCTAACTCCCTGGTACCATCCACATAACAGGCAGTATTAAATGGTCTCCTAGAGTTGTATAGGGGCTTCCCAGGTGGCACAGTGGTAAAGAATCCACCTGCCAATGCAAGAGACACAAGAGATGTGAGTTTGACCCCTGGATAAGGGAAGATCCCCTGAAGGAGGAAATGGCAACCCACTCCAGTATTCTTACCTGGATAATTCCATGGACAGAGGATCCTGGCGGGATTACAATCTATGGGGTCACAAAGAGTCAGACACAACTAAGTGACTAAACTCACACACACAGAGTCGTGTGGCACAGGCAACCTGTCACTCCCCCTAGAGTGACATCAAAAACCTAGACTCCACCATGTCCTTAAATCCAGTGGCCAATACATCCTTGCATCTCAACAGCCCCCAGCCCCAAGACTGCCTTATCTCCATCCCACGCCCACTGCTTCAGGTAAGTTGTCTGTCTCTAGCATGAGACGGCCTGAGAACCTGCCTCCATTCGTGGTCCCTTCTAAGCCAGTAACCACAACAGGCAGAGTCAAATGTTTAAAACACACGCTTGTTTTGACAGTCCCTTATTTAAAACACTCCAGCGCCTTCCCCTCCATCTACAGCATAAAGTCCAAACTCCTCAGCTCGGCACTTTGGCCTCCAAGATCAGACCTGCCTCCCCCTCCACCCTCTCCTAAGAGCAGGCCCTCCTCTGCTGCAGCCCGGCCCCACACCCCCCAGCTCCAGCCTCAGTGGAGAGCACAGGCTGCCTCACACACGCTGTGGTGTGTGTCCACGTCACACCTTCACATCTCTGCAGTCCTACCATCCATGAAATGCACGTTTGCAACTGTCCCCTCGTTGAAGCTCTCTGCTACTCCTCCCTCTGCCCCATGTCACTGCTAACTCACCTGATTAATGTCCACCCACACTGACAGTAACTGTGGCCATGTCACTTTGCCTTACCAGACCGTTAGGTCCTTGAGAACACGTAAAAGGCATGGGCTACAGTTATATCCTAGGCAGCTACCACAGTGACTGGTACTCAGTGAGGCCCAATAAGTGCTGTTGAATGCATTAACAGAGGTTTAAAATATCACCAACTTCCTGCTTCTACTGTTCAAGTAAACTCATAAAATTAGTATTAAGAAAGGGGAGCTAGCCTATATACAGTAAAATCACACAGATACTAAATAGAAAAGATATAGAATACATAAGTACTTCAAAGAAAATGAAGGTAAATTGCAGATGGAGATTAACCTTGGTTAATAGAATTTTTATTCCATGAAAAGCATCTCATTGAGAATGCCATCATGGAAGATTATTGACCATTCGTGGCATCTTGCTTTAATTCAAAGGTCAATGGGTTTCTTCATTAGAAAATCTATTTTCTTATTTCAAAATGAGATTTGAAGAGAGTAAAATCTCATGGTTCTAATTCATAATAAAATATTTGAATAAATTTCATAAGCTGCATTTTGAAAGGATGATTTTTTTTGCAGTGGATCTTTTTTTCAATTGGAGGATAACTGTTTTACAAAGTTGTGTTGGTTTCTGTCATAGAACAACATGAATGAGCCATAAGCATACACATCTGCCCTCCCTATTGCCTGCACTGCAGGAGACCCAGGTTCGATCCCTGGGTCAGGAAGATCCCCTGGAGAAGGGCATGGCAACACACTCCAGTACCCTTGCCTGGAGAATCCCATGGACAGAGGAGCTTGGCGGGCTGCAGTCCATAGGGTCACACAAAGTTGGTCATGACTGAAGCTACTCAGCAGCAGCATCAGGATACCACAGGGAACAAACACTCCATGTTGTGTAATTAAGGGGAGAGAATCTGAAGAAGAAAAATACATACACACACATATATATAACTGAAGTGCTATGCTGTACACCTGAAACTTACATATTATAAATCAACTATACTTTAATAAAAAACAAATAAACATTCCCTTTTATAAATTTGACTACTTTGACTTTCTCTTTGAGCCTGTTACATCATCTGCCTTGGGCCCCCATATCATGAATTTTAAAAATGCCTTAACCCACACACACAATCACACATATACATACACAAATCAGAGTCTGAAATGCAGCCACGGCTTTGTTGCTGTTGTTCAGTTGCCAACTTGTGTCTGCCTCTTTGCGACCCCATGGACTGCAGCACGCCAGGCCTCTGTCTCTCACCATCTCCTAGAGTTTGCCCAAGTTCATGTCCATTAAATCGGTGATGTCATCCAGCCATCTCATCCTCTGTCACCCTCTTCTCCTTCTCTCCTCAATCTTTCCCAGCATCAGGGTCTTTTCCAGTGAGTCAGCTCTTCACAGCAGGTAGCCAAAGTATTGGAATTTCAGCTTAGCATCAGTCCTTCTAATGAATATTCAGGGCTGACTTCCTTTAGGATGGATTGGTTGGATCTCCTTGCAGTCCAAGGGACTTTCAAGAGTCTTCTCCAATCCACAGTTCAAAGGCATTGGTGCTCTGCCTTCTTTATGGTCCAACTCTCAGCCACAGCTACATATCCACAAGCAACCATCTACTGACAAGGAAATCATGACTGGATATGCAATCATCATCTTGCAAAACTCCAGGCTACTGCAGCTAAAGATGTTCGGTCAGGTTACAGTGGACATATGGTGGAGCCCATTATTCTGCCAACTCCTGCTTTAATTCAATCTAAAAGTATCCTCCAACTCAAAGCTGCAGCACTTTAAATTGTTTCAAAGTTTTTAAAGGTAGACATCCAAGGACACAGAGACCTCTGAGCAGACATACCAACTCACAGCCAAGCTGAAGCACCAGGCACCTAGAGGAGAAGCTCTTTCCAACAGAATAATTGTGAGAAAAGCCACGGTGCTTGTTAATGAAAAGCACCTCCTTTAATAAGTGCTGATAAAGATTATAATTAAAATTTAGCCTTTGAACACAAAGACTGAGAAATCTTTGGAAGGAGTCTTGAAAAATCCTTATAAAAAGCCAAAACCTTCCCAAAACAGACTGGCACAAGGCAAAAAAGAGTAGCAAATGAGCCAGAAATATGGATTTAAAACGATATATAGAAGAAGATTTCCATTAACACAGTCGAAGGCTTTCACAATGCTTTAATAAGGCTGTAATAGAAGTTACATACAAAGCACATGCATGAATACATATGCACACACACCTCACAAGGTGACTGTATTCCACATGGCATGAGGGTTTCATCCCCTTGGCGGAGCTTCAGTTATTCACAAAGTTTCCTTTCCACGTGTGTCACACCTGGAGTCCATTTTAACTAGCAGCAGCACTGTGCTGTGCTTAGTCGCTCAGTCATGCCTGACTCTTTGCCACCCCAAAGACTAGAGCCCACCAGGTTCCTCTGTCTATGGAATTCTCCAGGCAAGAACACATAGTGCTTAAGACCATGTATATTTGCAATTTCAGCAGCTAGAAAATATTTGCAAAGTGCCATTTTAACACTGGATATCTAAACGATGAATATTGTACTACCTGAAATTACTCTATGGATATAAAGCTGCAGATTGTCTTGAAAATGCTTTGGTACAGGAAGGGGAAAGTGTGTGCCTCTGTTTTCCTTTATAAATTCATCATCTAGTATGGGACAGACAAAGAAAGCTGAAATCAATAATATTAGGTACAGCCAAGAGACCTATTCTGAAACTCAATAGCATGTAAATTTGTTTCTTAGAAGATAAAGAATCCCTACCTTGTTTCATATCATCTCCATCAATCTGAAAAGAAATTAAATTTAGGCTGTAGTCAATCAAGATAAAACCCTGGGCACTGTAGTCCAGTTTTTTAAAAAACAGAACCAGAAAATCACAGAATGACAAACTAGGAACAAAGTATACCATTGAAGAGGTGTTGTGTTCAGTTGCCCAGTCGTGACTGACTCTGAGACCCCATGGACTACAGCATACCAGGCCTTCCTGTCCCTAACCATCTCCTGGAGCTTGCCCAAGTGCATCACCACTGCAATGAACAGGAATACAAGAAGAGGTAGTAGGACATTAATACTGGCATCAAAAATCTGCCAATTAGAACTTACAGAGATTTTTCAAAAAAGACATACAAATGACCAACAACATGAATTATTAGAGAAATGCAACTATTAGAAAAATGAAAATCAAAATTACAATGACATACCACCTCACACCCATCAGAATAGCCATCACCAAAAGTCTACAAATAAATGGTGGAGAGGGTGTGGAGAAAAGGGAACTCTTCCACACTGTTGGTGGAAATGTAAATTAGTGCAGCAACTATGGAAAATAGTGTGGTTCCCTTTAAAGGCTAAAAATGGAGTTACCATACCATCCTGCAAGCCCACTCTTAGGCATATATCTGGAAAAGATGAAAACTCTTGATTTGAAAAGACGTATGCACCACAGCGGTCAAAGCAGCATGGTTTACAACCTCCAAGACATAGATGCAACCACTGATGGATGACTGGATAAAGATGTGTGTATGTACATACACACATACAGTGGAATGCTACTCAGCATAAAAAAAAAAATGTAATAATGCCATTTGCAGCAACATGTTTGGACCTAGAGATTATCATATTAAGCAAAGGGAGCTAATATACACCCATGGTGGATTCATGTCAATGTAAGGCAAAACCAATACAGTATTGTAAAGTAAAATAAAGTAAAAATAAAATTTAAAAAAAAAAAAAGCAAAGTCAGTCAGACAAAAAAAGATAAATATCATATGCTATCACTTATAGGCAGAATCTAAAAAAATGATATATATGATCTTATTTCAAAACAGAAATAGACCCAAAGACATAGAAAACAAAACTTATGGTTCCCAAAGGGGGAAAAGGAGAGGACGGGAAAAAAATAGCAGTTTGGGATTAACAAACACACACTTCTATAAAACAGATAAACAATAAGGATCTACTGTATGACACAGGGATCTATAGTCATTCTTGTAACAATTTATAATAGAGGGAGGGGAGAGGGGGATTCAGGCTGGGGAACATATGTACACTCATGGTGGATTCAAGTCAATGTACGGCAAAACCAATACAATATTGTAAAGTAAAATAAATCAATTAATTAATTTAAAAAATAAATGTTAGCAATTAAAATAACTTATAATGGAAAATGATTTCAAAAGGAACATATATATGTATATATAACTGAATCACTTTGCTGTATATTTGAAACATTTTAAGTCAACTATACTTCAATAAATAATTTTTTTTAATATTATGTTTAAGGAATTGAAAAGGCTGGAAGTCCAAGTGGGCTAAGAATGCCTCAAGTAAAAATTAATAAATATAAACCAATGACAATGATAAAATTTTCCAATTCTTTATTCTAAAATTTAAGAATTCTCTGCTTTTTGAAACAGAGAGAGAGATTGACTGAGAGAGATGCAGGTGACAGGGAGACAGAATGAAGGTGGAGAGGGGAAAAGTGAGATTCTCTTCATAGCAGGGGCTGCTCTGGGTGATTTTATGACAAAATGTTAATGTGAGAATGTAAGAGTATGATTGTCTAAGAATCCTTTAAAAACTGTGATGCAAGAAAGCCAGGAAATGAAAGAAGCCAAGCTGTCACTTTTTGTGAAGGCAAAATGACACGTGTTGAGACCCACAAGCTTGAGGACTGAGGTGCTTCTCAGTCCACAGATGGTGGTGGGTGGGCTGAGAGAGGGAACAGGAATAACCTTGCATGAAGAGATCACTGCAGAACCTTACTGACAGGATGAAGAAGACCAATTAAACAATTTGGAGAAAGGAAAATATCACGCATGTGGGTGGTCTATTCCTGACACAAACCAAGAATAAATAAAACTAAGCATAAAGAATCTTGCTAATTAGTATAATTAACTATAGCAACTAATGAAACAAACAGAGGATTTTTTTAAGGATGGAGAAAGTCTCCTTCCCAGTCTGCAAATGAAACTGATCACAAATACAAAGACAGGCAATAGGATAGCTGAAAGGCTAAAAATTTTTCGTATTTACACAAAGAAATGCAAGACAAGGTGTATGAATGGAGAATAGTTAGACAACCACAGAGATGCAGCCATAGACATATCTTCCTTTTGAAAAGGAGAAGGACCCCATGGGGCTCTCTGAGGGCAAGGTGGTGGGCGGGGACAGGATTTCCCCACTCTGCTGTTTTAACTCCTCTCTGATGTACCAAGATAACAGTATTCGAGGCACATTTCCTGAGTCATTTCGCAGATGTGAAAACCCCCCACCAAATGGAAGATTTAACCACTGATGGCCATGTGCACTCAGCCCCAGGCCTCCTGGAGCCTGCGGCTGATAAAGATACTCCCTGTGACACCACCCGATTCCCTTACCTCAGAGAACTGTGCATAAGCTGATTATACACCCTGCAACTCCCCCCAGCTCCACCGCCATCACCTGGCTTTTAAAAGTACTTGGGGGCTGGGGGTAGCTCGGGGTTTTTAGGGCATGACCCACCTGTCTCCTTGCATGGCCCTGCACACAAACCTTTCCCTGCTCCGAACACTGACATTTCTGTTTGTTTGACTTCACTGTGCATCAGGCAGGAACCTGGGCTAACACTTCCAATAAATGGCAGGAAGGATCTTGATACTCAGTGATGTCTCACTAAACTGAACATTTTTGCATTCATCCCACTTCAAGGTGAAATTGCTTGGACCACCTGCAAGGACTTTGGGGCCCCTGAAGCCTCTTGCCAAGGTGCCCAGATTTGAGGGTTCAAAGACTATATGCAACAAGTTGGGGTGTAACCAATAGGACCTGAAATAGATTTGAGCAAAAAGCTATACTTGTGGAGGTGCAAGACAGGTGCCTGATGGGCCACAGACTGTTCAAGGGTTTTCATTTATATCAACAACCCCATGAGATAATTATTACCCACTACAGGAATCAAGAGAAGTAAGATTAAGCAAATCAGCAAAAATGCTGGCCTCAGTTGCTGGCTTCTAGCACCCAATCCCTGGTACTTGCCAGTAATCCTGTTTTTCTTTTCCTGGAAAATGGGGTATTTATTCTGCCCATTTTGGAAGCCTGAGGAAAGATATTCTAGACTTTCTACTAGGCTGGAATAAATGCCACTGACCACCATTTACCAAAGTGTCAGGTGTGACTTTGGCTCCCCTACACCAGAAGGGGCACATCTCAGTCTGTTCGAGCTGCTATAACAAAATACAATAGACCCAGCAGTCTGTGAACAGGAGAAATGAATTTCCCACAGCTCTGGAGTCTGCAAAGTCCAATCATGGTACCGCCAGATTGTGTGTCTGGAGAGGGCCCACCTCCCGGACCTAGACTGTGTCTTCTCAACGTGTCCTCAGTGGTGGAAGGGGTGAAGGGGCTCTCTGGGGTCTCCTTTGTAAGGGCACGAATCGTATTCATGATGGCTCCATCCTCATGAACTAATCACCTAGTCCCCCAACCAAAACCATCACGGGGGTTAAGATTCAACCTATTTATTTTGCTTGGGGCAGGGGACACACAGATATTCAGTCTCAGCTGGGCACATATGGGGACTGGTCAGCAAAGATATGATACTTTGATACTCCTATGCTATGATACTTTGATACTCCTATGCTTTGATATTTTGAGGCTCTATCTGCTGCCTGTTGGAGCAGATGGCTGAGAGTAGAGATGGCTGGGGACCTGGGATTCAATTTAAGAAATAATTCTTCTCTCAACCCAATACTGCTGGTTCACAATAAAGTACGTAACTGATGCCTAGATTCCCCTCAGACAAGGGCTGTAACTGCCACTGCACTTTAATCTGTGTTTCCACGTGGCAGCCATCAGCCATGTCTGGCCATTGAGCACTTAAAACTGCAGGTGGACTGAATTAAGTTGCAAATGCAAAATGCACTGGATTTCCAAGACACAATACCAAGAAAATGTACAACATCCAGTATAAATAGGTTTATACTGGTTACATGTTAAAATGGTATTTTGAGTATATCCAGTTAAGATGTTACTAAAATTAAATTCATCTGGTCTTTATGTTAATATGAGTACTGGAAAACTTGAAATTACACGTGGCTCATGTTATGTTTTAGCGCTGGTCTGAATAGCCCTTAATAGATTACAGATAAGAGCAATCAATCAATCTTTCAACATGCCCCATGGTCTAATATTCACAGCTATGATGCTCACATTTGAACACGTGTGAGAACTGCCAGGAGAGGCTGGTCAGGTGACAGACCACCGCCCTCACCCTGTCTTTCCCACAAACTGTCTGAATCAGGGGGTCTAGAGTGAGCCCATGTAATTGCATTTTTAACACAGATGCCAGGGATTAGCCTTTGAGAACCACTATTACCACATGTGGTCAAATTTACTCCACCAGCTCCAGTGGCCTGAGAATAACCTTGAGAAAAAAGTTTTTGTTTAGGTTGTGCAGTACCTTCTAGTTAGACACCCTAACATTTCTTTAAAAATAAAATAAAACCTTCCAGTAACAGACCATTCACCAATGTATTCTGGGATCGCACACCAAATAAGATTAAGGTCAATAAGACATTACTATTATTAGGTAACCTGCCTGAAGTTATCATTGATATACAATAACACAGAAAATGCTTAGGGCAAGAGTGGCCAGATTAGTCCTCAGGTTGTAAGAGGTGATGTATGCAGATGCTGAAATATGGAGGTTAAAGGAGGCAGAGGACTTATTAACACTTGAACCTCCAAATGTACACTGAATCTATTTATCGCCTCTT
The DNA here is from genome assembly GCA_006410635.1 of Cephalophus harveyi. Classification (NCBI taxonomy): domain Eukaryota; kingdom Metazoa; phylum Chordata; class Mammalia; order Artiodactyla; family Bovidae; genus Cephalophus; species Cephalophus harveyi. Next base: position 355,082 of record SJYT01027948.1, on the reverse strand, counting down.
ACACCAAGCAGTGTGCCACAGTGCTGAGTAAAGGGGTTTGCTTTTTCAGCCTAACCTAGGTTAATCTTTCCCTCTCCTCTCTTCATGTTATATTCATGACCTGAAAAGTTATTGCAAAAAAGGGAGTTCTAGGTACCGACTCGTCCCTTCTCCTAATGGGAAATCAGGGTATCTGTGAGCAAGAGTTCAAGATTGATTTATTTCCTGAGATTAGAAGCTACTGATCTCAAGTGGTGATTGAAAGTCAACCAGCTCAGGTCAACCACTAAGAAAGTACTAGAAGCATAGGCCCATGGGGATCTTACAGGAGACCACCTCCACCAATTATTTCACTGGACTTCAGAGTCTTTATTTTCTATCGTTTAAAGATTTTATATTAATGCTACTTTGTGACATTATAAAGCTAAGCTCTCCTATAGTCAGAGGACAACCACCTGCATCTCCCACCAGGAAATGTGTTGCATTCGTTTTTACAGTTTAGTTTAGGTATGAACTTAATGATTTTAACTAGTTTACCTTGTTACTTCTCAATGAACTTCTACTTCACAAAGTCCATGCTGAGCACCCCAGAATGCACACATTCAATCTTGCTGATTTACACACATATCATTGGTAGACTGCAATTAACATGAATTGTGCACCCACAAAGACATTATCACTCAGCAGAGGTTTCCAAGGTGCCTGTTCAAAAGTCCTAATTCTATTGGCTGTATTAATTAACATATGGAATTTTAATTTTACTACTGCATAGAGGAATGTCATTCTTGAATTTAGAGAAACTATTATCTAAAGAACATACTAATACAGTCCCAAGTAATTCACGCAGAAAAATACAAATGAAAAATAAAAATTTGCATTCATCACTCCTCACACCAATACCACTGCCCTCTTTAAAGGCAAATTCTATTACCATTTTGATGTAAATGTTTCCAGAACATCTGATAGGTGTTTAGATGTATATCTGTACATATGCAAATCTTTTGCTTTCACATAAATGCAAGTATACTAAACCCATTTTTTGAAAAAGCTTATTTTGTTCCTTAAGAATATTTTAATATTTGGGATGATATTTTGTATCTTTCTGAAAATAGAATTATTAGTTTATATACACTCAGACTGCATGGGGGTTGGGATGGGCTAAGCTGCTGAAAATAGAATTATATGTATGTGTTAGTGTGTTTACAAGCACTCAGGCACACATCAGTCTTTTTACTACTGGAAAGTATATCAGAGTATGGATATGCCTTTCTTTTCAGTTATTAATTGTTATTAATTATCTGTGTGTATGCGTGCCAAGTCGCTCCAATTGTGTCCTACTCTTTGCAACCCCATGGACTGTAGCCCGCTAGGCTCCTCTGTCCATGGATTTCTCCAGGCAAGAATATTGGAGTGGGTTGCTATGCCCTCCTCCAGGGAATCTTTCCAACCCAGGGATCGATCCCATATCTCCTGTGGCTGCTACGTTGCAGGTGGATTCTTTACCGCTGAATCACTGGGGAAACCCATTAATCATCTAACCATTCCCTTATTTTAATTTTCTCTTCAATATTTCTTTATTGCCAATGATGCTATGATGAACACTGTGCTAATGAACAATGTATCAGGTGAACACTTTTCCAAAATAGAAAACCAGAAACAAAATTGCTTAGGTGTTTTTTTTGGATGTATATTGATATTGCCTACCTGCTTTTCAGAACAATTGATCCATTTTATACACTTAGTATCAACATTCTCATACCAATGTTAGATGTTATTTTTCACTGTTAAAAATATGAGAATGCACACAAATTTAGAATAAGTTTCATTAAATATTTTACATATCCCTGGAGAAGGCAATGACAACCCACTCCAGTACTCTTCTCTGGAAAATCCCATGGATGGAGGAGCCTAGTAGGCTGCAGTCCAAGGGGTCGCTAAGAGTCGGACATGACTGAACGACTTTACTTTCATGCATTGGAGAAGGAAATGGCAACCCACTCCAGTGTTCTTGCCTGGAGATTCCCAGGGACGGGGGAGCCTGGTGGGCTGCAGTCTATGGGGTCGCACAGAGTTGGACACGACGGAAGTGACTTAGCAGCAGCAACAGCAACTACATATCCCAGTCCATCTTTCAATGTATCTGACCCTGTGCCTAGAGCAGATTTGTTTAAATACTATAGTTTTACTAAAATTGAAATTATTTATTAAAGCTGCTTCTGGTTGTCTCTTTGACCTCAAAAAGGCAATCCTCAGACAAGCTACTCCCAAGCCCAAACCCCATCTCAGTCTCAATCCCAATCCTCCTCAACGTGGACACAGTGCCTCTGAGGAAGACTACTGGCCTTCTGTCAACTACGTTCTCATCTGTATGGGAATAACAGATGGGGATAACTATTTGTATGGGATGGGAATAACTATTTCTCCCTCAGAGTGACTTACAGCTGCCTGGTATACAGCTGGTGCCTAATTAATATGGGTCCCCACACCTCACTCACTTCTGCTTCTCCAACACTCCCCCACTTTCATTAAACTCAGAGTGCCCTGACAGCGTTCCCTTCCTCATAACTCTATGCAATGCCTTAAAATTCAACTGCTTTGTCTGGCACAGGCTGGCTCCTCGAAGTAGACTGTCAGCGCCACCTCATTAGTAAAGAAACTAATCCAAAACTTGGCAAGCAGGAGGGCTCTGCTTCCTCCGTCCAAATGAAGCCAAGATGGCAAGTCAGAGGCACAAAATGCCAAAGGCCTGATTGGTCCCTAGGTAATCCCCCGCCAAGGTTCCACAATCCTCAGAGAGGACACTGTGCTTGCTGATGACAGTGAAAAATTGTGTGAAAAGAAAATCAAAAGGAACTTAGTTCTGCCTAAGCACTTCAGCACGGGCTTGCTGCCGTCTTAGATAAGGAAATATGCAGAGCCGTGTGAAGACTGCTGGCTGGAGGCCAGGGGACATCACAGACCCTTGGAGGGGCGCCTGGGCCAGGGTCCAGAGCCAGCCTGGGCAAGGAGCAGCCTGGCAGCCATGGAAAGGCAGGCGCTATCGCTGTGGGTCCAAGGGACCTTGAGGTTCATGGTTAGGTTCCCAGATATGATCCCCTGAATTGCAGTCCAAAGTGTGCTCATATGTGTACATTTTCTCAGGGAGAATTCCATCTCTCTCTCTGCAGATTCTCCAAGTGGTCCAGGACTCACAGCCAAGAAAGAAAAGAGGAAGTAGAAAAAATAGAATCCAGTATCTTTGCAAAAGGAGATGAAACTGAAAGCCTGTTTATGCCTGTCAGTCTTTTCTGTTTCATCATGTATTTTACACTAACTAGCCCTCTTTGGTTGGAAGCTATCAAGATACTTCACCCACTTTCACCAGCCTCTCTTAAAAGATATGTCCCAATTTTATTAGTTTCACAAACTACTACCTCAAAAAACATGAGAAAATAAGAGAATATAAGAGATCAATTTTATTCAGTTCAGTCGCTTAGTCATGTCTGACGCTTTGCAACCCCGTGGACTGCAGCACACCAGGCCTCCTTGTCTATCACCAACTCCCGGAGTTTACTCAAACTCACGTCCATTGAGTCAGTGATGCCATCCAATCATCTCATCCTCTGTCATCCCCTTCTTCTCCCACCTTCAATCTTTCCCAACATCAGGGTCTTTTCAAATGAGTTAGCTCTTCCCATCACGTGGCCAAAGCATTAGAGTTTCAGCTTTAGCATCAGTCCTTCCAATGAATATTAAGGACTGATTTCCTTTAGGATGGACTGGTTGGATCTCCTTGCACTCCAAAGGACTCTCAGAGTCTCCTCCAACACCACAGTTCAAAAGTTCAATTGTATTAGTCTACAGTTTATCCTTCTGCCAAATTAAACTAAATATTTTTTCCCTACTTTTCCTTTTTAAAAATTTCTGTATTTGTTCTCACTCACGGGCCCTGACAGTGTAAGACCTTGAATGCTTTGTCCTCCAGTCACTTTTCCACCCTCCACTGAAGCCGTTCTGGGTCAACCTTCATTGTTCCATAGCAAGGGGCCCAGAGTGAACCAGGGCCCAGAGCCCAAGAATGTCACCTGTCTGCTTCACCTGAAGGTGTCCTACCCAGCATTTCAAAAGGAAGGCCATACTGGTCACAGCCAAACTCCTGATTATCAGAAACTGTATCTACCTTCTATTTTTCCTCATGGGATTCATTTCTTTAATGCAAATCACTAGTGGTCTTTCTTCTCACATGGCTAATCTTAATTCTCATCCTTGATTTCATACTGAACACCCACTAATATTACATGCACCTATGGATTAACTTTGGAGAAGGAAATGGCAACCCACTCCAGTATTCTTGCCTGGAGAATCCCATGGACACAGGAGCTTGGCAGGTACAGTCCATGGGATAGCAAAGAGTCAGACATGACTTAGCAAATGACCCACCACTATGGATTGACTTCTGTCTGCCAGATACAGTCTGCAACTGGGCATTGTGTCATTCACACCTCGGAAGAACAAAATCCCTGACCATGAAGGCATTTTCATTTGGTAGACAGGATGGGAGTTTCACAAAACACTACCTCAAAAAAAAAAAAAAGAGAGAGAATATAAGATAAATACAAGGGAATGTCTTGACGCTTCGAGCAGAGAGAACTAACACAGTTAAATGCAATTAGAAAGGCTTCCTGGCAGAGATGGTACCTCCCAGCCCTGGAAAAGGGCAGGAAACATGGATAGCACCAAGTAGTTATACTGGGCTGATGCTTGCGTTTTATTGTGAAAATGTTCAATGCAGATTGTTGCCATCTCATGAAGCTGCAGGCATGAAGGAGCCTAAGCAACTCACTGGACTTGTTAGCTTGTGTCTCATTTTGCTCTATTAGTAATAAATATGGCTTTCATCATTCTCCCTGAATAATCATTCATTAACACACGGCTAACTAAGCAACGCAGTCTTCCACAGGCAGGATTTCCTCATGTACCAAACGCTTGTTCCTTCAAGGGTCGATTTTTTTTTTTTTCATTCCTTTTAGGCTATAAATCTTTCTAAACTTTATAAAACACATCCCCATATTATCAGTTTTCCCTCAACACATGAACTTACTTCTTTGACATCCAAGACCAGCCTTCACATGGGAATCCCGCGCATCCCGCACGGAACAGACGCCCTGCCATCAGCGCATGCGTGGAGGAGAGGGTGAAGCCCGCCCACTACGCCCGCCGGAGAAAAGCCTGTGATCGCGGAGGCACTTCCGGTGACGTCAGAGACGGCGTCACGTGCACGCAGGCCGACCACGACATTTTGTAATTACAAAATGGATGGAGGTCTGACTCCTGAGTAACTGGAACACTGTGGTGGATTCTTAAAAGACTGTTCCTCACAAAGTAGTGAATGAATTCACAGGCCTCACATTCCAGTTTCGTACCCACGGATTTGTTAATCTGGAAAATATTGAATATCCATTCCTGTCAAAACTCGGTGGTAGCCTGCTGATTGTTTTAATATACACCAGGTACCATTTTTAGTACTTTTTCTAAGAGTTTAGTGAATCTTCACAACAATGCCCCACCCTGAGAAAAGTACTATAATTAGACGCCCCATTTTAAAATGAGACCAGACCAGCAAGGCACAGAGAGGGCAGGTAAGTCCCCGCAGCCACACAGCCGTCAGCGAGGAGGCTAGGAGGCTGTGAGCTTAGCCATCTCCCCTCTTGTTTTGTGTAGCTCAGGAGTTGCCGTTTTCAGTTGCCAATAATAATTTTTATTACTATCTTAATCCAGTATTTCAACAAACTTACCTTTCATGTGCTCAACCCTATCCAAAATTCACTTTCCAAATAAAGCAGAGTAAACAGTGTTAGTCCACTGGGCATTTATATCTGTTAGCTGTTGCCTAAAACCCATGCAGTATCCTAAGGACATTTCCAGGAATCATCCAGGAAATTGATTCCTCATGACATACTCATGGTCTAGTCCACTTTTTCCTGCATTTCAAGAGTCTTAGTTCCTAGTCTCCAATTGATTCTCTGACATAAAATGACTGGCTCTTTGCAACTGATAAAATTTTCCTAAAATACCCAAATCAGTCTGCATAATTTTAAATGATAAACTCTGGTCTGTGATTAAATTATAAAGATATAGTTGCTTCCTTCACAAATGGAGAAAGACTCCCTTAAAATGTAACAGGGAAACCCCATTTCACAGAGAGTAAGAAATGTAAGTGCATTTTGATAAAAATAAACAACTACTAAGAAAAAGAAAATAATCCAAACTTCCAGGACACGTTCAGGCTTTAGGAGGCACTTGATTGGCCTTTAAGGGAGTTCAGAGCAAAGGGGCTAATCTTTAAAAATAAAGTTCTTGACGGGCACTAATGGGAAGATTAAGGGTTGCTGAAAACTGATGTCATGATCACCCCAATGAACCAGGAATCTCAGGGCATGGGGTCCTCAGCTGTACCCGCCGACTGGGCCATTTTGCAGACAGACCAGTCAGCACAATTCTTACCTTTGAAGCCAGAAACAGAGACGCGGCATGGCCCTCTCACTCGCACTGAAGTTTCATCTGCATGCAAACACTTAAGTTTCATCTGCATGCAAACACTGAAGTTTCATCTGCATGCAAACACGTGCAGGGCACTGACTCTTCAAGTCGGTCCAGAAGAATTCCAAGAAGTCAAGGGAACTGAGCAGAAGGACCTGGACTTTTGAAAAAGTCTCCCCTGACATCATCAGATGAAAGGGAACTGGGCCCATTGGAGAAACAAGCTTCCCAAGTTCATGTAACGAGTACAGTAAGCATGGTAAGTGAAGGGGCAGGTTCAGAACACAGTTCTCATCTCCTAACGCAGGCTTCGAGGGACCTCACAAAGGCAGAGCAGGAGGAGAGGTCAGCAAGCACCCCAGAGCTGCACCCGGCCCAGTCCAGCTTCTCCCTCCTTGCTGAGCCAGTGAGGATTCCAGGCCTGAAGAGGCGCAATCACCGAGCATTGCCGTCACCTGGTCTGTGTGGGTCTCGCTGCCCAGGCGATTGCAGAGTGGCCTCACCTGATGCCACATGAGCCCCAGCTTGCCTAACAGAGAGCCTGCATGCTGACTCAGAATAATGAGCTCCTATGAGACCCATGTCCTATTTGGCAAGGTGTGCATGCCTGCTCATTCCTGTAGGATTCTTTGGGATCCCATGGACTGACTGTAGCCCGCCCGGCTCTCTGTCCATGGGTTTTCCCCAGCAAGAATACTGGAATAGGTTGCCATTTCCTTCTCCAGGGGATCTTCCTTCCCAGCCCAGGCATTGAACCCACATCTCCTACATTGGCAGGCAGATTCTTTACCCCTGAGCCACCTGGGAAGCCCTCCTATTTGGCAACCGCCAGGCTTAAACAAACCTTCTGCGGAGACCCTCCCAGGCTTCCATTGCAGCTTTCTTCAGTTTTTCTTAAAAGCCTTTCCCTTGGGCAGTTCATTTTCCCCTGGTCTCCTGAGTGGCCCCTGGAGGTAGGCTTCATCGGGAATGAACAATGCAGCCATCAACATCTCGTGCCAACTAGAAACCCAAAACGCGTCTGGTGTGCTGCGGACGTGAAGGTGGCCGAGAGGCCGGAGAAAGAGCAGAATTTCCAGCAGCCGCTACAGAAATAGCACAGCCAATTAAGATGCCAGCTGCACAGCGGCAGCAATACAATCTGGAGCATTAATAACTCTGGACTGTGCATTTTTAGGAAAACAGATTTGCCTTTTACCTGCAGGTTTGGTGATAAAGATCGAGAGCAGGGCCAGCCAACTGGCATCCCATTAAGTCCCTCCCCTCCCTGCGTGTTGTAACCGGATCCTCCCCAACTACACTCGCTTGGCTCCAGCCTCCTAAGTACCTTTTGGTTCACCTGCTGTACAGCTGGTCTCTTGAGTTGAGGTCAAAGAGCTTGACCAAAATAGTTCTCAGGAGAAGAATAAGATTTAATAAAGAGAGAAAACTAAAGGAAAAATTGCCTCCATGGAAATAGCTACACGATGTGTGAATACAGACACTATTTCAGTGACTAGGAACAGAGTTCCATAAAGTGAACGTCGATAGCTCACATTTTGCGTGATTGTGGCTGAATAGATTTCCAGGGCTCTGGCATCCTCTGGCAGGGGAGGAAAACCAACCTTATGTCCAGGACTGAACGTGAGTATGGTGAACGAAGCCCAGTTTCATATCAGAGCCCAAAAGCATTTCCAGTTCAATCCAAGCCTTCATTGGTGAGAGAGTAAACAAAACGTTTGCTGGTTGTCAAACTCCTGCGTGCCCGATTTTGTCCATCTCAGTCAATGGCATCAGCCACCTAAGTGGATTTAAGTTGCTGAAAATACAAACCTAGATTTTTCCCTTGATTCTTCCTTTTGCAAATTCCTCAGTAAGACCTGGTCATGTTATTCCCAAGAAATGTTTTTAGTTGCCTTACTCTTTTTTCATGTCCACTGGCTTCACTCTGGTCCAGGCTGACATTATCTCTACCTCTTCCCTGGACAATCACAGGGCTCCTGATACTTCTCAGCATCTTGGGTAGCACTGCCAGATAGTGCCACCCTTGTGAATGTGTGTGTGTGTGTGTGTGTGTGTTAGTCGCTCAGTCGTGTCTTTGGAGTCCATGGACTGTAGCTGGCCAGCCTCCTTTGCCCATGGATTTCTCCAGGCAAGAATACTGGAGCGGGTAGCCATTACCTTCTCCAGAGGATATTCCCCACACAGGGATTGAACCTGCATCTCCTGCATTGCAGGCAGATTCCTTACCATCTGAGCCACCAGGGAAGCCAGGTGCCACCCTTGCCCATGCCATCTCCTCACTATCCACCTGCCACACATATCTCACATGTGAGTCAGTCATTCCCCATCATTCCCCATAATCTCCCAGCAGCTTCCCACTATCTTTAGAGTAAAACTCAAATTTCTAAGCCTCTAAGCCCTCTGTGCCTGGCAGAGCAGAGCCCCTCAACTGGCCCACCAGGTACCCCCTTGCGGGTCCCTAGTGCTCCAAGCACCTCACCTCTTCCCATGACTGGCTCCCCAAACAAGCCCCCAGGGTCAGTGAGTGACAGACTTTGCATGTGTCTCTCCAGCATATGCAGAAAGCTGGCACAACCCTAAGGTACTGGGAGAAGGGGTACAAACTTGGGCATCCAGGGACCACCACAGGGAAAACAAAGACACTCTCAGCACCCAGCTGACTCTGTGGGATCTGGAAAAGGCATGCCATCTCCAAACCCCCAGCCCAAGAAGGAACAAGAGGTGTGAAATAGGAATCCCCATAGAAAAGGTCTGAGCAAGCATCAGAATTCCTAGCCAGGCTGGCTGGTGAAGGTATTTCTCTCCTGAAGCCAGTCAGTAAGAACAGGAGGGCAGAGCCCAGTAAGTGACAACTACTGTTCTCTTGTGTGAGCTAGTTTCAACATTAAAAAAGGCAGGAGGTAAGAGAAAAGAAAGTTATTGTTGGAAATAGTGGAGTAGTCAAAACCTCCAAAAAATTGATCGTTTCCTCCCTAAAGCAAACACTGGCCAAGTTGTCAATATCAACTCTACTAGAACTCTGGAAATCAACAAAATGCTTGAAAACGATGTATCATGTGACGATATGTTCCACCTTATTAGTTTATGCAGAAAAGGAACTATGAACCAAAATCCAGTAACAGGTTACTTCTTGGCAAAATGGTGTAGTCCATTTTGGGAAACAGTTTAGCATTTGCTTAAAATTTACTTACAGAATTATCATATGACCTAGCAATTCTGCTCCAAGGTATAGAACCAAGAGAACTAAAAACACATCTCCCCCACAGACCTGTACACAGATGTTCATAGGAGCATTATTCACAATAGTCCAAAAGTAGAAACAACCCAAAGGTCATGATAAACAGATAAGCCAAAAAAAAAAAAAAGCATATGTATACAATGGAACAGCATTTAGCCATTAAAAAAAAAATGCTGGGACTTGCATAGGCCTTGGAAACATTAAGCTAAGTGAGGTAAGTCAGATAGGAAAGGCCGCATATTACACAGTTTCACTTTTAAATGTCTAGGATAGGCAAATCCATCAAAACAGGAAGTAGACAGGTAACTGTCAGGGCTTGGGTGAGGAGATATAGGGCTGCTAATGAGGATGTTTCCATTTACGGTGATGAAAATGTTCTGGAATCAGATAATGGTCATCATTGCAAAATACTGTGAATATACTAAAAACCATTATGTTACATACTTTAAGTGGGTGAATTTTATGGTATATGAATTATATCATAATTAAAATAAAAGCTTCAGCTAGTATTAATAAGTATGCTGGCTATTACTTTACACTTATTTTAAGAAATAAAAACTCACACCAACACTGAGTGGCGAGGATGGAAGATATGAAAGATCAAGACCAGCAAATTGTTCCAAGAAAAATAGAGACTTAAATGGGAAGATCAATAAACTTGTAAAGCAACAACAGGGAACATTTTATGAAAAGGGAAATTTTCATTAAGTTTTTCTGAGATGATTGCATAAGTGTGGACATATATGTAAATATCATTAGCTGTACCTCTAGTGTTTATGTGCTTTACTGTACACAAAAAATACTTCAATTAAAACAACAAAGAATACATTTTGCATTAAGATTTAGTACACATCCATGTACATACACTCATGTACACTCATACACTTGAAAACTGCTTCAAGAAACAAGATTCCTCTTTGTCTTAGGATACATTCCAATCTATTCTAATCAGTCTACTTACACAAAGCAAACAACAAGATAACAGCATTAAACACTTGAATTCATCTGGAAAACATTACTTTAGAGTCACTCTCTTTTTCTAATGAATAGGAGTTTAAGCAAAAAATTTAATTTATTTATTTATATACACATATATCATATCCCTATAGATTTTAACAAGTCATTCTCTCACCTGAACAAATTTTTCGTTTCACTTTCAATTTATTGTCTTCGTATCCTTACTTTCTCATAACCCTTCATGAATCATTTTGATTAACAAAAGAAAGTCAAGAAAATTCTCCCACGAACAAATTTTCTGGCACTTTAAAAAAAATCCAGTTGTTACCTTTTGAAATAAGCACCACGATTTCCAAAAGTTTCTCTTTGGGGGTTATAACCATCAATCATTTTTATCACTAAAGGCAAACTGATGTTTTTAAGTGCACAAGGCAAGTCTTTATCATCACCAGTGTGGTGATAACTTAGGATTATAATGAAGATTCACTCAGCGGTGGCTCACGGCTGATCCTGGCCCTATTTAGGGTAAAGTGCAGCAACGCAGTTCACCCAATTCCATGAACTGAGACAAACAGAGACAGACCATCAGAGTGGGTACAGATACCTCTGTTACAGACTGGGCTCCTGGGATGAACTGGTTTTCCTGGTTCTGACAGGAAATTGGCTTCCTTCCAATTTCTGACATAGTTTATCCTGCCAGAATCCCCAGACAAAGACGCATCTTGATATCCCGCAGTGGTCCTTTCCACATCTGAACAAACTGTCGGACTCACTTAGGACTTCTCTGTACTTCTCCCCCAACTTTAATTCTGAATCTGCGTGTGGAACTCTTTTTAATGCCTGTAAAAAAAAACATCATCTTACTGAATTGGTTTCACTGTTCTTGCTTGTGTGTTTTTTATTTAGCATATATTTTACATATACATATACTGGGGATTCTAAATCTTACAACATTTCTCCCTCGCGGTATCATATCTCCAAGTATAAGCATCTACTGAGCATATAAGTATAGCAGAGGGGTCCTTGAGAAGAAAAATGATGTTGTACCTGGTTCTGACGACCAGAGCCAAGATAGAAGACGTGGGCTTCACTCTCTCAGTCAGCTGTCACTGCAGTTCACCTTTATGAGCTGCAAGTTGTGTGCAGTAGGTGCTTTCCTCATCATTGTTCTTGTTCCAGGGACTGATGTCTATCTTTAGGGGGGACATGAGGCCACATCTACATTTCAAAATAATTTATAATTATGAAATAGTTAAAATATACAAAAAGGTACATTCAATAATTGAATAAAAGTCACAGATACACTCATATACTTGTATTTAACAGAATGATGTCATATTTGCTTAGAACTTTTTTAAAGTACTAAAATACATCAGATGCTATGACTATCCCCTTTTTTGGATTTCCCTGAATACAATATAGCAATGAATATACATGAACAAGACTTACATGTATAACAAAGGAGGACCTGCTAGGACAATGCAAAGTTATGTGAGAAATGTTAGCTACAAAAGGCTGCATCTTGTAGGAACATATAGGATTCTGTATATTAGGGATACAGACATGTATGTCCATGCCACACACATAAACATGCTATGGAACCATAAGGAAGTTCATGCACATGATAACTGCTAACTGCAGCATTCCCCCCTCTCTTCAATTCTGGGAAGTAAAGACAGAGAATGGGATTGAGGAAATCACACGTAAAGACACACAGTCAACCACATGTCCACTACGACCCAGCAATTCTACTGCTAGGTATGTAGCCTCGAAAAGAGTGTCTTTGAACATGAGCCAAAGATATTAACATGAAGTCAAAGTACAGGTACTCAAGAGATACCTGGAGCAATAGGCAAGGTTGGACTTGGAGTACAAAATGAAGCAGGGCAAAGCGTAACAGAATTTTGCCAAGAGAATGAGTTGGTCATAGCAAACACCCTCTTCCAGCAACACAAGAGATGACTCTTTACATGGACATCACTAGATGATCAATACCGAAATCAGACTGATTATATTCTTTGCAACAGAAGACATAGAAGGTCTATAGAGTCAGCAAAAACAAGACAGGGTGTTGACTGTGGCTCAGATCATGAAGGCCTTATTGCAAAATTCAGACTTAAATTGAAGAAAGTAGGGAAAACCACTAGACCATTCAGGTATGACCTAAATCAAATCCCTTACAATTATATACAATGGAAGTAACAAATAGGTTCAAGGGATTAGATCTGATAGAGTGCCTGAAGAACTATGGACAGAGATTTGTAACACTGTACAAGAGGTGGTGATCAAAACCATCCCCAAGTAATGCAAAAAGGCAAAATGGTTGTCTGAGGAGGCCTTACGAACAGCTGAGAAAAGAGAAGCAAAGGCAAAGGAGAAAAGGAAAGATATACACATCTGAATGCAGAGTTCCAAAGAATAGCAAGGAGAGACAAGAAAGCCTTCCTCAGCGATCAATGCAAAGAAATAAGGAAAACAATAGAAAGGGGAAAGACTAGAGATCTCTTCAAGAAAATTAGAAATACTAAGAGAAAATTTCATACAAACATGAGCACAATAAAGACAGAAGCGATATGGACCTAAGAGAAGCAGAAGATATTGAGAAGAGGTGGCAAGAATACACAGAAGAACTATATAAAAAAAAGATCTTAATGACCCAGATAATCACAATAGTGTGATCACTCACCTAGAGACAGACATCCTGGAGTGAGAGGTCAAGTGGGCCTTACGAAGCATCACTTCAAACAAAGCAAGTGGAAGTGATGAGATTTCAACTGAGCTATTTCATATCCTAAAGATAATGCTGTTAAAAAGCTACAGTCAATATTCCAGAAAATTTGGAAAATTCAGCAGTGGCCACAGGACTGGAAAAGTTTTCATTCCAATCCCAAAGAAACGCAATGCCAAAGAATGCTCAAACTACCTCACAGTTGCACTTATCTCACACGCTAGTAAAGTGATGCTTAAAATTCTCCAAGATACACTTCAACAGTACCAAGAACAGAACCAAGAACTTTCAGACGTTCAAGGTATATTTAGAAAAGGCAGAGGAACCAGATATCAAATTGCCAATATCTGCTGGATCATGGAAAAAGCAAGAGAATTCCAGGAAAACATCTACTTCTGCTTCACTGATTATGCTAAAACACCTGCCTGTGTGGATCACAATAAACTGTGGAAAGTTCTTAAAGAGATAGGAATACCAGACCACCTTACCTGCCTTCTAAAAAGTCTGTATGCAGGTCAAGAAGCAACAGTTAGAACCAGACATGGAACACTGTTCTGGTTCCAAACTAGGAAAGGAGTATATCAAGGCTGTATATTGTCACCCTGATTAAATAACCTCTAGACAGAGTGGATGTGAGTTTGAGTGAACTCCGAGAGATGGTGATGAANGTATGCAGGTCAAGAAGCAACAGTTAGAACCAGACATGGAACACTGTTCTGGTTCCAAACTAGGAAAGGAGTATATCAAGGCTGTATATTGTCACCCTGATTAAATAACCTCTAGACAGAGTGGATGTGAGTTTGAGTGAACTCCGAGAGATGGTGATGAAGAGGGAGGCCTGGCGTGCTGCGATTCATGGGGTCACAAAGAGTTGGACACGACTGAGCGACTGAACTGAACTGAACTGAGACAGAGTATGGGGAATTAAATAACCTCTAGACAGAGTATAGCAAAATGCTGGGCTGGATGAAGCACAAGCTAAGATTGCCAGGAGAAATATCAATAACCTCAGATATAACGATGACACCACCCATATGGCAGAAGGTGAAGAGGAACTAAAGAGCTTCTTGATGAAAGTGAAAGAGAGAGTGAAAAAGTTGACTTGTAACTCAACTTTCAGAATACTAAGATTATGGCATCCAGTCCCATCACTTCATGGCAAATAGATGGGGAAGCAATGGAAACAGTGACAGACTTTACTTTCTTGGGCTCCAAAATCACTGCAGATAGTGACTGCAACCATGAAATTAAAAGATGTTTGTTCCTTGGAAGAAAAGCTATGGCCAACCTAGACAGCATATTAAAAAGCAGAGACATTACTTTGCTGACAAAGGCCCATCTAGTCAAAGGTGTGGTTTTTCCAGTAGTCACATATGGATGTGAGAGTTGGACTATAAAGAAAGGTGAGGACTGAAGAATTGATCCTTTTGAACTGTGGTGTTGGAGAAGACTTTTGAGTCCCTTGGACTGCAAGGAGATCGAACCAGTCAATCGTAAAGGAAATCAGTCCTGAATATTCATTGGAAGGTGAATACTTTGGCCAATACTTTGGCCACCTGATGGGAAGAATTGACTCATTTGAAACTTGACCCCGATGCTGGGAAAGATTGAAGGCAGGAAGAGAAGGAGATGACAGAGAACAAAATGGTTGGATGGCATCACCGACTCAACTGACATGAGTTTGAGTAAGCTCTGGTAGTTGGTGATGGACAGGGAAGCCTGGTGTGCTGCAGTCCATGGGTTGCAAAGAGTCAGACATGACTGAGTAGCTGAACTGAACTTGAACATGAAAGATAGGTATGTGTCCAGCCACAGGACAAAGTCTATATAATCCCACCCGCATAAAGTTCAGAGTTGGCCAAACTATTTTCTAGTAAGAAATATAAGGAAAGAAATAAATTGATTAATGAGATAGCCCAATAGTGAATGGGAGGAGGCATCAGGAAGACTTCAGGGTGATGAAAATGATCCCTATCTTGGTCTGGGTACTGCTTAGATATGTGTAAGTTCATAGAGTTATACCCTTAATATTTGTATGTATTTTGTATTTAAATCACATCTCAATATTGAGGATTCCCAGCTGGCTCAGTGGTCAAGAATTTGCCTCCAACACAGGAGACCCGGATTCTATCCCTGGATCAGGAAGATCTCCTGGAGAAGGGAATGGCAACCCACCCCAGTGTTCTTGCCTGGAGAATTCCTTGGACAGAGGAGCCTGGTAGGATATAGTCCATGTGGTCACAAAGTCAGACACAACTGAGCAACCAACCATGCTTGCATTCTAAAATAAGAAACAAAGCACCTTCTTCATTATCATATTTCTGAGACTTTCCATTCTTTTTGCCTTTCCACACTCTGGACTCAGGTTTGAATACTTCTGAAGTCTTAATTAACAAACAATGCCTATCCTGGTGAAGGGTTCCTGGGAATTACTGGGGTCTTTCTTCTGTTGTTACCATTTCCTTTATTTGAGAGTTTTTTGTTTTTTGTTTTCTTTCACCATCCTGCTCAATGTTTCCATAACATCTGATTTGCTGTGTGGGTCATATTTTTTTACCCTCTAGTTTCAGTTTTAAGACCTTTAAGTCTTAGATATGTGTTTCTCCAAATAACCTAATCTTTCCCATAATCTTAAACTTATACTTAGTGTTTCAAGATCCTGAACCCTGCATCAGAAAATAAAATCTTAACTCCTCTCATTTCCCAGAACTTGGATGGGAAGGAGTTGGAAAACCTGCACTTTTAGACACCAGAGAGAGGTGTACATGAGGGCGTGCTCAGTCACTAAATCATGTCCGACTCTTGCAACCCCATGGACTGTAGCCTGCCAGGCTCTTCTGTCATGGGATTCTGCAGGCAAGAATACTGGAGTGGGTTGCCATTTCCCTCTCCAGGGGATCTTCCCAACCCAGGGATTGAATCTGAGTCTCCTGCTTGGCAAGTGTATTCTTTACCACTGAATCACCTGGGAAGCCAAACCCAAAAGCATGAAAAACTGGAGGTGGTTACACAAACGATCCAGAATAAAATACCTTGGAATAAACACAAACTAACCTCTTCTATGCAAATATACTCTATCAGCTTGGAAAACAGACACTTCTGTTGGACATGCATGGAATGTTTCATTAACATCTCTATCACCAGGATCCCGAGCACACCAGCATTAGTGGTCTAAAAATTAAAAAAAAAAAAAAATCTTAGATGCTTATCTGAAATCCTCATCTTTCAAGATTTCATGTATATATGTAAACCAAAATAACTTACAGAGAGCTTTCTCCATCTGACTGAAAAATAAATAAAAAAGCATTATTTCCAAGTCTTTGGAAACCGGCTCGAGGCTGACACCTCTCACTGTGCCTAATGTTATAAAAATCTATAAGCCATTAACTCTAGCCACATTAAATATATAAAAATCAATTCCAATGCCCTGTACTTCTTTCAAAGTCCCAATGCGCAATGGGAAATATATAAGAAAATACTACCTGCTCCCCGATGTTCTTCAGATGTTTTTCTGATTTATCCTGGAAAGTCAGTCAGTTGTGCCCACCTGTACCAGGGACATTAGGAAGAAGGCAGCTAGTCTTATGGTCTTTAGGAAGCTCACAGTCAGACTGTTCAGAGGCCAAGCCCAGCTCTCAGGTGCCTCCGTGGTACTAGAGCCACAGCCTCTAGGGGAAATCACCTGTTACCATGGTCCAACACCAGGCTTTGACTCACTGTACAGGACTCCCTTCCTTCACTATGAAAATACAGGGAATTTTACTTTCTGGGAAAGCTCCAATTAACCCAATGATTACAGCTATATGGTTGACAGAAGCTTTATCCTCTCCTCTTTCAATATGCATGTGTTTATAGATAGCAGATGCAGATGACACCACCTTTATGGCAGAAAGTGAAGAAGAACTAAAGAGTCTCTTGATGAAAATGAAAGAGGAAAGTGAAAGAGTTGGCTTAAAGCTCAACATTCAGAAAACTAAGATCATGGCATCTGGTCCCATCACTTCATGGCAAATAGATGGGGAAACAATGACTGACTTTATTTTTCTGGGCTCCAAAATCACTGTGGATGGTGATTGCAGCCATGAAATTCAAAGACGCTCACTCCTTAGAAGGAAAGCTATGACTAACCTAGACAGCATATTTAAAAGCAGAGATATTACTTTGTCAACAAAGGTCCGTCTAGTCAAGGCTATGGTTTTTCCAGTAGTCATGCATGGATGTGAGAGCTGGACTGTGAAGAAAGCTGAGCACTGAAGAATTGATGCTTTTGAACTGTAGTGTTGGAGGAAGCTCTCGAGAGTCCCTTGGACTGCAAGGAGATCCAACTAGTCCATCCTAAAGCAGATCAGTCTTGGGTGTTCATTGGAAGGACTAATGTTGAAGCTGAAACTCCAATACTTTGGCCACCTGATGCAAAGAGCTGACTCATTTGAAAAGACCCTGATGTTGGGAAAGATTGAGGGTAAAAGGAGAAGGGGACGACAGGGCATGAGATGGTTGGATGGCATCACCGACATAATGGACATGGGTTTGGATAGACTCCGGCAGTTGGTGATGAACAGGGAGGCCTGGCGTGCTGTAATTCATGGCGTCGCAAAGAGTTGGACACAACTGAGCAACTGAAGTGAACTGAACTGAACTAATAGCTAGCAGATTTTTTTAATGTAGTTGATTTATAATATTGTGATAGTATCAGGTGTACAGCAAAATGACTCAGTTATCTCTTTTAAATTGTATTCCACTATAGGCTATTCTAAGATATCGAGTATAATTCCTAGTGCTAAACAGTAAATCCTGGTTGCTTATCTATCTTCTATACAGTAGTTTGTATCTGTTGATCCCAATTCCTAATTTGTCTTTCTCTCCCTTCCTCTCCTGTTTGGTAATTGTAAGTTTGTTTTCTATGTCTGTGAGTCTGTTTCTATTTTATATATAGATTTATTTGTGTCATTTTTAGATTTCACATATAAGTAATATGATATCATATTTGTCTTTGTCTGACTCACTTCACTAAGGATAATATTCTCTAGGTCCATCCATGTTGCTGCAATGGCAATACTTCCTTCTTTTTATGGCTGAATAGCATTCCACTGTGCATGTATGTGTATGCATATATACACACATACATACTCACACGGCCCCTTCTTTATCCATTCATTTGTCGACATTTAGGTTGTCTCTGTCTCATGGCTATTATAAATAGTGTTGCAGTGAACACTGAGATGCATGTATCTTTTCAAATTATAGTTTTCAAAGTTTCCAGATATATACTCAGGAGTGGGATCACTGGATCTAATGGTAGCTCTATTTTTAGTTTTTTAAATACCTCATGTTGCTTTCCACAGAGGCTGCACCAATTTACATCTCCGCCAATAATGTATGAGGGGTTCCTCTGTCTCCACACCATCTCTAGCTTTAACTATTTTCAGACATTTTGTTAGGCTTCCCTGATGGCTCAGATAGTAATGTGGGAGACGGAGACCCAGGTTCGATCTCTGGATCGGGAAGATCTCCTGGAGAAGGGAATGGTAACCCACTATCGTATTGTTGCCTGGAGAATCCCATGGACAGAGGAGCCAGGTGGGCTACAGTCCATGGGGTAGCAAATGTAGTGTTTTTTAATTTAATTGATTTTTTAAATCAGAGGTTAATTACTTTACAATATTGTAGTGCTTTTTGTCATACATTGACATGAATCAGCCATGGGTGTTCCATTCTCTAATAATTAGCGATGGGCTTCCCCTGTGGCTCAGTGTCAGAGAACTGCCTGCAATACAGGAGATGCAAGAGATGTGGGTTCAATCCCTAGGTCTGGAAGATCCCCTGGAGGAGGGCATGGTAACTCACTCCAGTATTCTTGCCTGGGAAATCCCATGGACAGAGGAGACTTGAGGGCTACAGTCCATAGGATCACAAAGAGTCGGACATGACTGAAGCAATTGAGCACAAGCACAAATAATTTGCAATACTGAGCATTTTTTCATCTGTTTATTGGCCACCTGTATGTCTTCTTTGGAGAAATGTCTGTTTAGGTCTTCTGTATTGTTCTAATAAAGGTGCACAGAAAGGTTAATGAAAAATTATAAATGAACTTTAAAATTTTCAGCCTAAATCACAGATAAAGAAGGGCAGTTTATTATGTCTAGTACCATCAACCAAAAAAGGATTTGCTAATTATAGTATTTAGAGGAGTGCTAAGAAATCAGAGAATAAGCAGTTATAAAAATACATTAAAGCTAAAATCTATTCAACAGCTCACCTTGCAGGCAAACTCATAGGATCAAATCAAAGCCAGACATATGAGCATCTGGGTCAGGTTCAGCATCCTAGTCCAGCACATTGTAAGCCCCATGCAGTTCAAATGTATATAAAGTAAAACTGCTTGAGGCGCTAGGTGTTGTCAAGATTCATATTGTTTGGAGTGCAAATAGTCCTTAAAGATTTACTGAGCAAGGCCTTGCCCACCAGAACAAGACCCAGTTTTCCCCACAGCCAGTCTTTCCCATCAGGAAGCTTCCATAAGCCCTTTACCCTCATCCATCAGAGGGCAAAGTGACTGAAAACCACAATCATAGAAAACTAACCAAACTGATCGCATGGATTACAGGCTTGTCTGACCCAATGAAACCATGAGCCAAGCTGTGTAGGGACACCCAAGATGGAGGGGCATGGTGGAGAGTTCTGATAAAACATGATCCACTGGAGAAGGGAATGGTGAACCACTTCAGCATTCTTGCCTTGAGAACCCCATGAACAGTATAAAAAGGCAAAAGCATATGACACTGAAAGATGAACTCCCCAGGTTGGTAGTGCCCAATATGCTATTAGGGAAGAATAGAGAAATAGTTCCGGAAGGAATGAAGAGGTTGAGCCAAAGCAAAAACAATGCCCAGTTGTGAATGTGTCTGGTGATGGAAGTAAAGTCTGATGCTGTAAAGAAAAATATTCCACAGGAACCTGGAATGTTAGGTGCAAGAATCAAGGTAAATTGGAAGTGGTCAAATAGGAAATGGCAAGATTGTACATCAACATTTTAGGAATCAGTGAACTAAAATTAACTTGAATGGGTGAATTTAATTCAGATGACCATTATATCTACTACTGTGGGGAAGAATATCTTAGAAGAAATGCAGTAGCCATCATAGTCAGGAAAAGATCTGAAATGCAGTGCTTGGGTGCAATCTCAAAAATGACAGGATGATCTCTGTTCATTTCCAAGGCAAACCATTCAATATCACAATAATCCAAGTCTATGTGCCAACCACTAATGCCAAAGAAGCTGAACAGTTCTATGAAGACTTAAAAGAAGCCCTAGAACTAACATCCAAAAAGATGTCCTTTTGATTATAGAGGACTGGAATGCAAAAGTAGGAAGTCAAGAGATACCTGAGTAACAGTCAAGTATGGCCTTGGAGTACAGAATGAAGTGGGAAAAAGGCTAACAGTGTTTTGCCAAGAGAACACACTGGTCATAGCAAACACGCTCTTTCAATAACAGAAGAGACAATTCTATGCATGGACATCTCCAGATGGCCAATACCAAAATCAGATTGATTATACTCTTTGCAGCCAAAGATGGAGAAGCTCTATACAGTCAGCAAAAACAAGACCTGGATCTGACTGTGGCTCAGATCATGAAATCTTTATTGCAAAATTCAGACACAAATTGAAGAAAGTAGGGAAAACCACCAGGCCATTCAGGTACGACCTAAATCAAATCCCTTATGACTATACAATGGAAGTGACAAACAGATTCAAGAGATTAGATCTGATAGAGTGCCTGAAGAACTATGGACAAAGGTTTGTGACACTGTATAAAAGGCTGTGATCAAAAACATCCCTAATGGGGAAAAAAATGGTTGTCTGACAAGGCCTTACAAATAGCTGAGAAAAGAAGAAAAGCAAAAAGCAAAGGAGAAGAGGAAAGATATACCCATGTGAATGCATAGTTTCAAAGAGTAGCAAAAAGAGATAAAGTCTTCTGAAGTGAACAATATAAAGAAATAACGAAAACAATAGAAAGGGGAAAGACTAGGGATCTCTTAAAGAAAATTAGAGATATCAAGGGAAATTTTCATGTAAAAAATAAAATGGGAAAAATAAAGGACAGAAATGGTATGGACCTAACAGAAGCAGAAGATATTAAGAAGAGGGTGCAAGAATACACAGATCTTAATGACCCAGATAACCACGATGGTGTGAACACTCACCTAGAGTCAGACATCCTGGAGTGCGAAGTCAAGTGGGCCTTAGGAAGAATAACTATGAACAAAGCTAGTGGAGGTGATGAATTCCAGCTGAGCTATTTCAAATCCTAAGAGATGATGCTGTTAAAGTGCTACACTCAATGTGCCAGCAAATTTGGAAAACTCGGCAGTGGCCACAGGACTGGAAAAGCTCCTTTTCATTTCAACCCCAAAGAAGGGCAATGCCAAAGAATGCTCAAACCATTGCACTGCTGCTGCTGCTGCTGCTAAGTCGCTTCAGTCGTGTCTGACTCTGTGTGACCCCATAGACAGTAGCCCATCAGGCTCCCCCGTCCCTGGGATTCTCCAGGCAAGAACACTGGAGTAGGTTGCCATTTCCTTCTCCAATGCATGAAAGTGAGAAGTGAAAGTGAAGTCGCTCAGTCGTGTCCGACTCTTAGCGACCCCATGGACTGCAGCCCACCAGGTTCCTCTGTCCATGGGATTTTCCAGGCAAGAGTACTGGAGTGGGGTGCCATTGCCTTCTCCGAAACTACTGCACAATTGCACTCATTTCACATGCTAGCAAAGTAATGCTCAAAATCCATCAAGCTAGGTTTCAACAGTATGTGAACAAAGAACTTCCAGATACACAAGTTGGATTTAGAAAAGGCAGAGGAACCAGAGATCACAATGCCAACATCCGTCGCATCATAAAAAAAAAAAAAAAAAAAAAAAAAGGAAGAGAATTCCATAAAAACTTCTGCTTTGTTGACTATGCTAAAGCCTTTGACTGTGTGGATCACAGCAAACTGTGGAAAATTCTTAGAAAGATGGGAATACCAGACCATTGTACCTGCCTCTTGAGAAATTTGTATGCCAGTCAAGAAGCAACAGTTAGAACCAGACATGAAACAACAGACTGGTTCAAAATTGGGAAAGGAGTATGTCAAGGCTGTATACTGTCAGCTCTGTTTATTTAACTTATATGCCAGTTCAGTTCAGTACAGTTCAGTCACTCGGCCGTGTCCGACTCTTTGCGACCCCATGGACTGCAGTAGTACACCAGGCCTCCCTGCCCATTACCAACTCCCAGAGATTACTCAAAATCATGTCCATTGAGTCGGTGATGCCATCCAACCATCTCATCCTGTCGTCCCCTTCTCTTCTTGCCTTCAATCTTTCCCAGATTCAGGGTCTTTTCCAATGAGTCAGCTCTTCACATCAGGTGGCCAAAGTATTGGAGTTTCAGCTTCAGCATCAGTCCTTCCAATGAACATTCAGAACATTTAGGATGGATTGGTTGGATCTCCTTGCAGCCCAGGGGACTCTCAAGAGTCTTCTCCAACACCACAGTTCAAAGCATCAATTTTTCGGTTCTCAGCTTTCTTTATAGTCCAAATCTCACATCCATACATGACTACTGGACAAACCATAGCCTTGACTAGACGGACCTTTGTTGGCAAAATAATGTCTCTGCTTTTCAATATGCTGTCTAGGTTGGTCATAACTTTTCTTCCAACAAGCAAGCATCTTTTAATTTCATGGCCACAGTCACCACCTGCAGTGATTTTGGGGCCCCCCCAAAAACAGTCTGTCACTATTTCTATTGTTTCCCCAACTCTTTGCCATGAAGTGATGGGACTGGATGCCATAATCTTAGTTTTCTGAATGTTGAGTTTTAAACCAACTTTTTCACTCTCCTCTTTCACTTTCACCAATAGGCTCTTTAGTTCTTCTTCACTTTCTGCCATAAGGATGGTATCATCATTATATCTGAAGTTATTGATATGTCTCCTGGCAATCTCCATTCCAGCTTGTGCTTCTTCCAGCCTAGCATATATCATCATGTACTCTGCATACAAGTTAAATAGGCAGGGTGACACTATACAGCCTTAACATACTTCTTTCCTGATTTGGAACCAGTCTGTTGTTCCATACCCAGTTCTAACTGTTGCTTCCTGACTTGCATACAGATTTCTCAGGAGGCAGGTCAGGTGGTCTGGTATTCCCATCTCTTTAAGAATTATCCAGAGTACATCACTGAACTGCTGGGCTAAATGAAGCACAAGCTGGAATCAAGATTGCTAGGAGAAATATCAATAACCTCAGAGATGCAGATACCACCACCCTTATGGCAGAAAATGAAGAGGAACTAAAGAAACTCTTGATGAAGGTAAAAGGGGAGAATGAAAAAGCTGACTTAAAACTCAACATTCAGAAAACTAAGATTTGGGCATTCAGTCCCATTACTTCATGTCAAATAGATGAGGAAACAATGAAAACAATGACAGAGTTTATTTTCTCCAAAATCACTGCAGATGGTGACTGCAGCCGTGAAATTAAAAGACACTTGCTTCTTGGAAGGAAAGCTACGACAAATGTAGACAGCATGTTAAAAAGTAGAGACATTACTTAGCCAAGAAAGGTGCACAGAATCAAAGCTGTGGTTTTTCCAGTAGTCATGTATGGATGTGAGAGTTGAACCATAAAGAAGGCTGAGCGCCGAAGAATTGATGTTTGTGAACTGTAGTTTTGGAGAAGACTCTTGAGAGTCCCTTGGGATCCAAGGAGATCAAACCAGTTAGTCTTAAAGGAAATCAATCCTGAATATTAATTTTAAGGACTGATGCTGAAGCTGAAGCTCCAATTTTTTGGCCACCTTGATGCAAAGAACCAACTAATTGGAAAAGACCCTGATAGTAGGAAAGATTGAAGGAGGAGGAGGAGAAGGGGGTAACAGAGCATGAGATGGTTGGATGGCATCACCAACTCAATGGACATGAGTTTCAGCAAGCTCCAGGAGATGGTGAAGGACAGGGAAGCCTGTCATGCTACAGTCCATGGGTTGCAAAGAGTCAGACACAACTGAACTACTGAACAATAGTCCATGTTGACATTGAAGAATCAGGATTCAGGTACTTCTCTGAGAAGGTATCACCCACTCATTTTCAGTAACCATAGATTTCCCCTTGGTTCCTCACGTTGACATCAGTTTCAGTTTTGCTAATCACACTTCCAGTCTTGCTGCCTCAGATGTGGAATATAGCTCTCCAGCTTTTGACATGTAATTTGTTAAAGGAAAATGTTTTTTTCCTGCTAGAAGCTAAGTTACTCATTGAGGGATCTCTACCTCAATAGCATTGTGATTTAACCAACTGGGCTGACTGCCTTGACCTTATATACCTAGACTGCATACAAAAAGGAAAGAAATTACTGGAATTTCTTTGCTGTCCTAAATTGCTTTCAGTCTGGATTTACTTAAACCACTCAAGAGTCAGGTTCCCATCCAATATTTAAACCACTCAGGAAAGAGACAATCAGATGTTAAAGGTGTCAGAGAGCTTCCGAATACACAGGACCAAAGGAATCCAAAGTCCAGGGAAGGAAGAAATGTTAGAAAGTCAGCTGAACACCTGCAGACGCCTTTCCCTGGGGGCATTTGCCAAGCCATTGAGAAATGAGGTTTGGTTTAGGCAAAAGCCACAGCTGGGGGCAGAAAAAATGTTAGAGAGTTTGGTGTCCATAAGGAGCTGGAAAATCAAAACTGGAGGCTTGTGTGTATCAGCACAGCTAGTCTCAAGAGGTTTGCCAGTTTCTGAAGCAATGCAAAGCAGGAGGCTAACGTAGTAGCTTTAAAAAACATCTGTGAAGTAGTAGAAGAAAAGTATCCAAAGTCTCTGACTTAAGGAGACAAAGACCCACCAGGTTCTCATTAAAGATGTCGTCAAATGAGGTAATGAGCCAAGAAAAAGGATTCAGGAAATGAGAGCAAGAATATACCCTACAGGGAGAGAAGTGAGCCCTGGGTGAGGGTGGTGCGGTGTGCTAGAGGGCACCTGGCCCAGCAGAAACAGGAAATCTCTAGAAAGAGGTTTCCTGGAGGAAAATGGTCAAACATTTGGTACACTGGAGTAGTTGGAAAATATTCCGGACAGACATTTGGCAGGTATGTTGAACCATTCCAATATATATATATATATATATATATATATATATAATTGATGGGAACATAAAAATCCTATACCAAAAATCCTATACCTAATATTTCCTTGAGGAAAAATTAATAGTGAGCATGAGCTCACTACTTCATTTGACCAGGAACATTAATAAAAGTCTGGCTATTGCTTCCAAAAATGCAACGCAGGCATATTAAAAGCATGTAAAGAGAAAAATTGTGTGGAGGAGGCTGTGTAATGAGTTAAATCTTCACCCGTCAGAGAAGGAAACCAATAAATAATATCTAAAATGGAAATCTGTGAAAGCAATAAAGCACAGTACTTAGCAATAAAGACCTAACAAACACAACAACAAAAATAATTGAAATATATTGTCTAGTTGGGGCTGAGGGAAGAAAAGTGAATGACTGCTGGTTTTACTATAAGGCTTTTAACACTCTTGACTTTTAAACTATATCAATGTACAAGCTAAACTTTAAAAATAAGAATTAGCATATTTTATATGTCATGAAATAATTGTATAAATATTTCCATTGAAAATTAACAAAATAAATTTTCATTCCCAAGAAGTCAACTTTTTTTATGTAAAACTTTGAGCTGCACAGAAGAGCTAAAAGGGATTTTTAATATATGTTGTACAGAATATATGCATTAATACAGCATCTGAGAATTGAGAAAGTTCTATCTCTTGGCTCTCAGTTGTAACAATTGTACACCTTGGGATTTCTGGAAAATAATTACTTGCAAAACCAACAAACCATCCAAGACACAAATTATGCTTAACAAAGCTTAGCTTTCTAAATTGCACAATATAATCACCATGTTTGAAGTTTTCAATGTAATGATACAATTATCTTTCTGTGAATTTTTGTACATTTTTCCAACAAATATATATATTGACACTCTACTAATTGCCATGCACTCGCTAACTACTTAGAGTACAAAGATAAAGCTGAAAAATAAGTCTGCTGTCAGAAAGTCCATAGGAACTCACACAATCTCTCATCATTGCCATTATATCAAAGAACAAAGATTCTAAATCTCCATTTTCTGGACTATCTCACAATTTAACCCCGAACCAAGTCAATATTGAGATAGATGTTCTTAACAGAAAACCTCTTCAGGGATTTTTGTGTGGTGGTTCTAATAGTGTCAATATAATTCCCAAATAATTCTAACCGCCATTTAGAATTCCAGAAGAGACTAGAGAATTCATCTGCCAATGCAGGAGACATGGGTTCATTCCCTGGGTCAGGAAGATCCCCTGAAGGAGGAAATAGCAACCCACTCCTGTATTCTTGCCTGAGAAATTGTGTGGACAGAGGCACCTGGTGTGCTACAGTCCATGGAGTCACGAAGAGTTGCACACAAGTGAGCACCAAGCACAGGGAGACTAGGACTTTAGGATCAGGGAATAAATATCCACTTCAATAATTTCTTGCTTATTGAATTTACCACAATAATTCATGTACATGCAACTATGAAGAAATAAGACTATTTTCTTTACACCACATGTGAAAGTCAGTGGAATATCTCATAGTTATGCATGTATTTAAGATCGTGTTTTATTTTAAAGGGCTTCCCTGGTGGCTCAGATGGTAAAGAATCCACCTGCAATGCAAGAGATGTAGGTTTGATCCCTGGGTCAAGAAGATCCCCTGGAGAAGCTAATGCCTACCCACTCCAATATTCTTGCCCGGGAAATGCCCCTTTTTTCATTTTGATATAGGAAGAAAAAACTGTAAACTCATTTCACCTAATTCAATATAGTTCTGACTTTCTATGCTTTCCTGTATGAAGATGAAACACTAGTCACCATTCACTTCGATACATGGCTTACTAAGGAAAGGAAAAAAATGGGTCAATAATATTTCATTTGAGGCAATGTCTCTCTCTTTCTCCTTTGGGAAAACAAACCTCAATCTCATATTCAATATTAGCTTGCACTTTTAACTTAGAGAAACAACCAATTAAATCTTCCCTTAATACTAACAAGAGTTTACAGAAACAACACAGAGTGACGCCCCCAAGGAAATCTGTAATGAACACAAATCAATCTGTAACAGGACCTATTGACTTGGTTTTCAGGCACTTAGGATCACAGAATGGTGAGTCTCTTCAGTAAAAGGAGTCAGTTTGACCAGAAAAAGCGCCATTTTTTCATTGTCAGTTTACCATTTATTTCTTTTAAAAGACACTATTGCAAAGTGGTACTGGAATTTGACAGCCTGAGTTTGATTCGTGATTTTGCTATACTGTCAATGGAAGTAGGTCACTTAACCTCTCTAAGACTTAATTTTAAAGGGATAATAATAACCAGTCTTAGATCTATACTGATAATCATATGTAACATATATATAGCAAGCAATAATTGTAAATGACCAGTAATTATGTAATTAGCATAATTATAATATGAAAAAATACAATATATTGTCATAAAGTGTTCCTACAACATTTTAAATCCCCAAATCGACAGTTACATTTTCTTTACATTTGTAACATTGTGTTTTCTCTTTTTGAAACAGACTTGGAAAAAAGATATTTATTTTGTTGTTCTTTTCCAGATAAATAAAAATCATAAAAATAAAAGTAAGCATACAGAGGTAAAGTAAATATCAATTAATGTCTAATATATTCTTCGTGCACCCTAATGAATTATTTTGAACATTCCCTTTTTAGTAATTATTAGATGGATAGATAAAGTTGTAATATTTCTCTGGGTTCTTCATTTAAAGCAAAAGAGCCCAAAAGGCTGAAAATATTTATAATCACTTGTAAGTGATTGTAAACATTTACAACTTCACCTTGAAAAATAAAAGCTTGCCAGTCTTTGTTACGTCTTAACAAATAACAGCAGTTCACAACTGCAAAATATATGGATGATTCCTCTAATAAATTGATGAGCAAAAACATCAGGCACACACTGAGCTGTCGGTTTATGTAAGTTCTAATATCTACAAAGCTCATCTATGTTGTTGGAATTTGGGGTGAAAATCGCCTGAGTGGCAGGGCAGTGACCAGAAGGTGGAGTCAGACAGTGCACTGGCGAGCTTCCAATTCTTGATCTGAACTCTGGTCAAATGACACATTTATTACTTGTTCACTTACATGTCTACATTTTTGTCAATAAAAAGTATTTATTTTATATATTAAAATAATTATTATAATTCATTTATATATTTTAAAAATTTATGAAGTATGGTCATGTGGTACAGTATTGTTACCATGAGATAAAGTGGTATCATCATAAGCAAAATAGGAACATAACCCTGGGACGTAAAAGCTGGACTGTAACATAAAGCATCACTGACAAATCGGACATGACTTAGTGATTGAATAACGTCAGCAACATAAACACATCGATTTTCAATCTTTTTTTCCTTACAGCTAAAGAAAATAAAGCCAACAGAAGGCATTCGGTTTGGTCAAATTAATATACTTTCTTTGTTGTTGTGTTGCAGTCCCTCAGTCGTGTCCCACTCTCTGTGACCCCAGGGACTGCAGCCCACCCGGCTACTCTGTCCATGAGATTTTCCAGGCAAGAATCCCGCAGTAGGTTGCCATTTCCTCTTCCAGGGGATCTTCTCAACCCAGGGATCAAACCCACATTTCCTGCATTGGCAGGAGGATTTTTTTCCCCTCTGAACCACCTGGAAAGCCCTACTTACTTTGTATAAGAGGACAAACGAGATCCAGTTTTCTGGCTTAAAAATCCAATACTTTTCTGACCACACAACATGCTTTAATACTCTTCTCAACAAAACAAAAGAAAGTAAAATAGCCAAAAAATGCAAGTCTTATAACTTAATACCAGTGATCATCTTCATGAAATTACTCTATCATAATTTACTATTTAAAGTGGCAAATATTTCAATCATTTGTATAGTTCAATATGTCTTTTCAAAGAGAAGAAAGAAATATAAAAATGTGATGATTAAAAAGTTTGTCCACAAGAAGTTTGAAAACAGAATTTATGGCCTCTCCAAGCCCTGTGATTGTTCCCATCACCACACTATGATAAACACAAAAATTCATTTTTAAAATTTTTAAAGTTTAATAATAAGATATTTCAACCATCCAGAAAATATGCAAAATAATAGACACCATCTTAGAGTCTTAGAATCTTAGATCTAGTTACTAACATTTCGATCTATATGATTGATATCTTTATTAGGTTTTAACTTAAAGAAGTGTAGCTAGAGCCAATCACTGCCATATACCTAGCTCCCTGCATTTTCTCACTCTCAAGAAGCAACCCCTAACCTCAATTTGGTATTTTTGCAAGTTTTCAAGTATTATTTTACTTAAAGATACAAATTCTTTTTGTACTTATATCATTATAAAATACTGTTTTGTATATTTTAAATTATGTACATAAATGTTCTGAATGTATCCTTATTTTAGATGGAAAGTTCTTAAGGGTTTGCTTCCAAATAATTTTTCAAACCCTCCTAGGACAGAAATCACTTGACTTTCATCCTCAAAGTGCTTTGAAAGGTAGATTATAATTGTAGTGTCCTATTCTGCCTGTCATATTTTATTTCTTAAGCTGCCTACATGTGAGTTCAATCTGGTATCTATGTTTATAATTAATTAGACCCCAAAATAGAAATGGCAGCAGAGAATAGAATTTTGTTGTTGAAAGTATCAGAATTGACTGCAGTGTCTTGATATTTCCTTATAGTCTGTGCAACCTTTTTCCACTTACATGAAATCTCAATAAGAAAAAGAATTGCTTTCTATTTCCCAACTTCAGCAAGAAGGTCATTACTCTTTTATTGGGCAGCTTTGCAGTAAATAGCATTCATTCGTAAAGCTTTGATTTTGAGCTTCATTTTAACTCTGCTCCACTGTCAAGCATTTCTTCTCTGAGTCACCCTCTCCCACCTCCCCTCCCAGATCTGTCCATTAACACCTGTCTATTTTCTCTACAGTCATTGTCATCTTCTGGAGTCACGTCACATCCAACCCCTTCATGCGACTTCAGTTTAACCAAACCTGCCACTATGTCCCCTAATCTGATCTCATTACAGCTGCGCTAAAGGAGAAACAGGAATCTCAGGTTTCTAACATTCTCTAAATCTCTGCATCTTAAAATTCTTATTACATCTCTGACCTCACTGGGCACCAGTTCCCATGCAGTCTCTACTGTAAAACTATGGTGGGCTCTCTCAGTTTCTAGAATGGTCCATGCTCCTCATCCCTCCTGAGAGCCCTGGTGGAACCCAAACCCTTTGCTCAGGGCTCTGTCCTCCACGCCAGACACAGTCCTTTTCCTAAGAAGGTCACCTCTGCCCCCACCACTTCATCTACTGTACCTTGCTGTTTTCCTTCACAACCTTATCAGTGTATCTCTGTGTGTGTGTGTGTGTGTGACTGGTTCCCTCCCTCATTAAACTTTAAGCTCCATCAGAGCAGAGACCATATCTACACTGTTTAATATTCAACACTGAACCCCAGCACTTCGCATTACTTGGCTTATAGTAGGTACTTCCTGAATTGTTGTTCAATTATTTTAAAATGTGCATTAGGAAATGGCAACCCACTCCAGTATTCTTGCCTGGAGAATCCCATGGATGGAGGAGCCTGGTAGGTTACAGTCCACGGAGTAAAAGAGTTGGACCCAAATGAGCGACTTCGCTTTCACTTTGTATCAACTAATGAATATGTAAGCAAGTGGAGGGTGGCATACCCAGTATCCAGCAGTGTTTGAGGTGAGATCCATCAAGGCAGCACAACCTTACCAACTAGAGAATCAGCCGCAGCCTCCACCGCTCACAAAAACTGCCCTGTAAGCTCGCCTGTGTGTGGAACCTCCCTCACGTTCCATAGTCAACCTGCCCGCCTGTCTTCACGGCTTCAATTGCCAGCAAGCTAAACAAAGTTCTAAAGGCAGGGCTCTTTGGGAGGTGACAGAGCACGTGGATTGTAACCAGGCAGGAAAGCGGAACCTGTGGAAGCTTAAAGAAGTGAGAAGCTTAGGAGGCAGTCATAGGAGAGAGTTAAAAACATACGTGCGGTGCGGGAACTCAGTCCTTATTCTCCACTTTAGCTCCTGACACTTCTGGTGAGAATACAAGGAGAGAGAACACCAGACAGGGAAAGATGTGGGCAGCGCAGGACATTCAGTCCTCTGCAGCCGCCTACCGGTCACCTCCCTTCTTTTCCACGCCCATAAGCCATTATCCTGTCAAAGCAGGAAGTTCCAGGGCTTCCCTGATGGTCCAATGGTTAAGACTTTGCCTTCCAGTGTTGGGGCTATGGGTTTGATCCCCGGTGGGTGAACTAAGATCTCACATGTCATAGGGTATGGCCAGAAAGTAAGGGGGAAAAAAACAAACAGTAAAACAAGAGTTTGGAAACACCATCCCATCTTCTCCTGATGCTGAGACCATTTGCTTTTTTCCACATTCAATGTATCTTAAACAACTTGTAAACAAAAATCTCTTCTTTAGGAGAGTGCTTTCCTTATCTATTCTCACATGCAAAGGGAATAAATTAGGAAAGATAAAGATTTTTGTATTTAAATGCCTTACTGCAAATCCCTGTGAATGTATCTGTAATCATGTCTATTTCAAGACTTGGCATAATCTTTGTTTTGCCCTTGCTGTTAATCTACTTATTATTAAGGAGTCTAAGAAGCCGGGGCCTCTGAACTGTCTAAAAGTGATGCCTTCCTAGGGTTTTAAGATGTTCCATTTCTTTTTAAAGATAATAACAAAGCGTTACTAGAGGTGACTTTGACACCTTTGAAACTGAACAAATAGTGGTCTAGTTGTTGGCTATCAGATTCACAGAGGAAATTCATCCTACGGGTGAAACACTTCCAGCCTGGGGAAGACTCTGAAACAACTGTCAAAGACGTGTGAAACAGATGGTACAAAAAAAAAATGTACACAGATCATGCAAAGACTCAAAAAAAAAAAAAAAAAAAACCCACAAAGACAAGTATATTATTACCACTTTGGAATTCACATTTTTGTAATTCTCTACATATGCAACACATGCACTCTGAATAAAAGTAAACTGAGACTTATTCTTCTAGCTGTCAAAACTAATCATAAACTTTTATTAATAAGAACAGTAAAGTTTAAGAACAGGCAAACAGACAAATGAACCAAAAGTCAAAAAGTAACCCCACATACAGATAGGAATGTGGTTATTATAATTTAGTGAGGTTATTTTAAAAAGTGGTGGAGCATTTGCCTATCATTGCAGGGGGGACGGATTTCTCTTCTTCATGGGCACATGGCTAAATGGCCTTTCTTAGCCTCTCTTGAATTTAGATATGACCTTGTACCTGAGTTCTGGCTGATGGAAGGTGGGCAGGATCAACACACCTCCAGGCCTGATCCACAGAAGATTTCTGTGCTATCGCTGTGGCTTCCCCACTCCTCTGGCAGCCTTGAAGCCCACTGTCAAATAGCAGAGCCACTGTATTCTTGCCTGGAGAATTCCATGGATAGAGGAGCCTGGCAGGCTACAGTTTTCATGGGGTCTCAAAGAGTGGGACACAAATGAGTGACTTTCACTCAGTTCACAGTGTGGAAGGAGCCCAGGTTTCTGAGGCAACTCTTAGAGGAGGGACTCCTGACCATCAGAAACACCCGTTTTGGACTTAGCTGAGAGTTAGTCATTCAGTCATGTCTGGCTCTTTGTGACCCCATCGATTGTAGCCCTCCAGGCTTCATGGCGGAGAAGGCAATGGCACCCCACTCCAGTACTCTTGCCTGGAAACTCCCATGGACGGAGGAGCCTGGCGGGCTGCAGTCCATGGGGTCGCTGAGTCAGACATGACTGAGCGACTTCACTTTCACTTTCCACTTTCATGCATTGGAGAAGGAAATGGCAACCCACTCCAGTGTTCTTGCCTGGAGAATCCCAGGGATGGCAGAGCCCGGTGGGCTGCCATCTGTGGGGTCGCACAGAGTCGGACACGACTGAAGCGACTTAGCAGCAGCAGCAGCAGCAGCAGCAGGCTTCATGGAATTCTCCAGGCAAGAATACTAGAGTGGGTAGCCATTCCCTTTTCCATATCTTCGCAACCCAGGGATTGAACCCAGGCCTCCAATATTGCACGTGGATTCTTTACCACTGAGCCACCAGCAAAGCCCTAGCTGAAAGAAATAAACTTTTATTGGGTTAGACCCCTGAGATTTGGGAGTTTATTTCTTAAAGTAGCTACCACTGTATTTTCAAATACAGATTTTCTTTTCATACCATAAACATTACACCTATATTATTAAGACCTAAATATCTTTGACACCCTACAAAACAGAATATAAGAAAATATATATTTATGCATTTAGGTAGAACTGGAACACTTAAACAAGACACAAATGCAAAACAGTAAATCATAAAGGAAGAATCTACCTACATTAAAAGGAAAAAGAAATGTCTTATAAAATACATATAAACATATCAACATCATAATCAAAACAATGTAAAGCAGAGAGAAGATATTTATAATGCACATGACTGACAAAAAAGATTAGTATGGAGAACATTAAAATTCCTATAAGTATTTTTAAACAAAGAACACAATTAAAAAAATGAACAAAGGATGAAATCTAAGGAGCCAATAGAAACATGGTCAAATTACTATCAAATTAAGAGTAATTAAGGAAATGCACAGTAAACCACAGCAGAAAGTTTGACACACATTTCAAAACTGAGTAAATTTAAGGGAGTGTAAACACACGGCCTGCCTCCAGGGCTGGGGGTTGGTGCAGGCATTTTAACGCAGAGGTGGAAATAGCACATGTAATCCCACTACAGCCCAGCCAATTCCACTGCAAGGCATATAATTCAAAGAAGTTAGCTCACATACGGAGAAGGCAATGGCATCCCACTTCAGTACTCTTGCCTGGAAACTCCCATGGACGGAGGAGCCTGGTAGGCTGAAGTCCATGGGGTCGCTAAGTCAGACACGACTAAGTGACTTCACTTTCATTTTTCACTTTCATGCATTGGAGAAGGAAATGGCAACCCGCTCCAGTGTTCCTGCCTGGAGAATCCCAGGGATGGCGGAGCCCGATGGGCTGCCATCTGTGGGGTCACACAGAGTCGGACACGACTGAAGCGACTTAGCAGCAGCAGCAGCAGCAGCTCACATACATACATACAAGAAAAATTCCTGTAGATACATTAAGAGTTGCAGAAACTTACAAAGAAACCTTAAAAAGTCCATCAATTAATAATAGATAAATTCTGGAATGTTCATAATATTAAATGATATGTGATAGTAAATACTAACAAACTAGATGCATATGTTTTAACAAGTATAATATTGGTAAAGAAAAAGCAAATTCAGTTCAGTTCAGAAGCTCAGTCGTGTCTGACTCTTTGTGACCCCATGAATCGCAGCACGCCAGGCCTCCCTATCCATCACCAACTCCCAGAGTTCACTCAGACTCACGTCCATCGAGTCCGTGATGCCATCCAGCCATCTCATCCTCGGTCGTCCCCTTCTCCTCCTGCCCCCAATCCCTCCCA
>SJYT01027948.1:276168-315744 GCA_006410635.1 Cephalophus harveyi | reverse complement strand
ATGGGAAATAGATGGGGAAACAGTGTCAGACTTTATTTTTTGGGCTCCAAAATCACTGCAGATGGTGACTGCAGCCATGAAATTAAAAGACGCTTCCTCCTTGGAAGAAAAGTTATGACCAACCTAGATAGTATATTCAAAAGCAGAGACATTACTTTGCTGACTAAGGTCCGTCTAGTCAAGGCTATGATTTTTCCAGTAGTCATGTATGGGTGTGAGAGTTGGACTGTGAAGAAAGCTGAGCGCTGAAGAATTGATGCTTTTGAACTGTGGTGTTGGAGAAGACTCTTGAAAGTCCCTTGGACTGCAAGGAGATCTAACCAGTCCATTCTGAAGGAGATCAGCCCTGGGATTTCTTTGGAAGGAATGATGCTGAAGCTGAAACTCCAGTACTTTGGCCACCTCATGCGAAGAGTTGACTCATTGGAAAAGACTTTGATGCTGGGAGGGATTGGGGGCAGGAGGAGAAGGGGACGACTGAGGATGAGATGGCTGGATGGCATCACTGACTCGATGGATGTGAATCTGAGTGAACTCCAGGAGTTGGTGATGGACAGGGAGGCCTGGCGTGCTGCAATTCATGGGGTCACAAAGAGTTGGACACGACTGAGCGACTGAACTGAACTGATCCTCAATGATGGATTTCCAATAGAGGAGAGGCATGGTCAGTGTTTGAGGAAGATTGATTGGGCAGCCATGTGTAAATCACATTCCAGAGGGAAAAATGAAAGGCATTGTTTCAATGCATGATATCAAGGGCTTAGTGTCTGGCCCATAGTAGCTCTCCAATAAATGACTGTTAATCACCAAGCACCGTGGCAGGCATTGGGAGAAACAGAACAAAAAGACAAGACCATTAAACCTTCTTTCTTCCTCAAAAGAATTCTTCTTAAACTCTACTGTCACATTCCTTTCCTCCCCAACCTTTTTTACAAATTTTGTTTTCTATGCCTGTGAAGACTCACTATATTTTTAAAAAATATTTTATTTTTTGGCTGTGTTGAAACCAAATAAATAGCTGCAGCACAAGGAATCATCACTGGGTCATGGGAATTTTTTGATTTGGCACACAGATTCTCTCTAGTTGTGGTGCAGGGGCTTAGTAGCTCATCAGCACGTGGGATCTTGGTTCCCCAACCAGGGATCAAACCTGTGTTACCTGCCTTGCAAGGTGGATTCTTAACCACTGGACCACTCTCCTTTTTGTGAAACTTCCATTAATATGTATCATATTCTCAGGGCTATCACGTCCAGGCTCTTTTAATTGAGCTTCTCACCTCCACAATACCTTTGGCTTAGATTTCTCTTTCCCCCTCTTTCCTGTATTTTGCTGGTGCTGAGTCACAGAACTTGTCTCCACACTGCCCTCCACCTCTTAAATTGTAATAGCACCATGTGCTTTTTGTAAAATTCTCCAAACAGTACAGAAGCGCCCACAGTATAAATAAATAAATAATGCACAGTACCTGGTATGTCGTGTGTGTTCTATAAATCTCGATAACAACAATGATAATGATCTCATCTTTGCCTTGGAAGAGTTTATTGTTTAATGAGTAAATTCAAAGAATAAGAATTATGCAGGTGAAGAGGGGCCTCCCCAGTTGGTCCAGTGATAAAGAATTCACCTTCCAATGGAGGGGATGCAGGTTCGATCCTTGGTCAGGGAACTAAGATTCCACATGCCACAGGGCAACCAAGCCTGCAACCGAAACTATAGAGTCTGCATGTGAGGATCCAGCACAGCCAAAAAAAAAAAAAAAAAAAGAAAAATATTGTTGGAAAGTGGGAGACAAGCAGTTTAAATGAAATTAAAAGGCAGAGGTAGAGAACTGGGAGGCTAAAAAGTAATAGCTTGGCCTCAACCTCTAAGAGTATTTCTCAAAGCATGAGTGAAAAACCACCTGCATTTCTCCTCCTGAGGTGCTTGTTTAAAATTCAGATTTAGTGGCCCCACCTCCAGCAAATATGGTAAATTCACACAGTGGAATTCTTGAATACTTCAGGACAAATGAATAAACTACAGTTGTATGTATTAACACAGATATAACTCAATATTGAGAGTGAAAAATAAGATGCAGAAAATACATATAGTAGGGTCAAAAGACAATACAGATTAAAACAGACAAAACCGAATACTATATTGCTTAAGCAATAAGCACAAACTGTCATGAAAAGCAAAGGATTTATTAATACAAAATTCTAAGTAGAAGTTAATTGGAATGGGGAGGAGGGAGGCTCAGTTTCTTTTCTATTTCTTAAGCTGGATGCTAAGCACAAATATTCTTTTGATCATAGAATTATAATTCTTTAACTTCCTAGTGATCCAATGGTTAAAACTTCCCCTTCCAAAGCAGGGGGTTGGGTTCTGTCTCTGTTTGGGGTGCTAAGATCTCACATACCTAGTGGCTGAAAAACCAAACCATAAAACAAAAGCAATATTGAACAATTTCAATAAAGACTTAAAAAAAACGGTTCACATTAAAAAAAAAACTTTAAAAAATCAATTAATATGCATTGTTTATATACTCTTGACTTTTAATTTATATTTTAAAAGAGAATAAAAAGCAAATAGGAAAACAATACTCTTCCACAAATGAATCTTTTCCACTTAAACCTCATAGAGATGAGTTACACTAAGAAGAGAAAAAAAAAAAAAAGACAGTTCAGAATGCCTGAGTCCAAACAGACACCAACCAGGTCAATCTCCTCCATTTATTCTAAATCACACACTCACACTTTGTCACTTTTCCTTCAGCTAAAAAACAAACCCTCCCTTTATATACATCAATTAGTGCAAACAAACATTCAGAAGATTACAGGCTCACCCTTCTATAAAGAGCTAAACTCAGACCCTCTGTTTGAATGGAGGATGACCTGCTGTATTAATAATGCTCTTGAGAACATCCTTATTTTTTCCTCTCAGAAAAAAAAATATTTCCACATTTTGGATTATTTCCACAGGGTGTGAACGCTTTTACAGCTCTCGTTGCTAGTTGCCAAATCGTTTTCTGAGTGAATTGTACCAATTTACAATGCTACCAGTCATAAATGACTGCTAGTTTCACCACACCCTCATCCTCGAAAAACACTGTTGCTAATATAATAGACATGATCCTTACATATTGTTTTAATTTGCATTTCTTTATCAGTGAAATGAAACATTTTCTCCAATGTCAGCTTCTTTATTTCTTCTGTTGTCCTTTGTGAATTTAGGATATAGGATCAGAATCAAAGAACTCCACTAGTTGACTTTCAGGAAGTTACTTTTTTCCTGTTCCCTTTCCCTCCCTGCTTTATTATTTTTCAAATGTTCATTTTAGAAATATCATAAAATAGAATTCAGCAAACAAGAAAGGTAAAATCACCTATTACTCCACCTACCAGGGATAACCACTACTGTTAATTGTACATCCTTTTAAACCTCTTCTCTAACAACCTAAACTTTCTGAGCATTTCCCCCCACTTATAAAATGGGAATACTTGTCTCTAAAGTTGATAATTAAATGAGTTGGTGTAGGTGAAAGTGATTTATAAGGTTCAGGATGTTTTATAATTGCAAGTTGCTGTGCTTATGGTATAAAACACCCTTTACCGTGCCAAACAGAACGGTGGCACTTTGTTCCCTGGATGTAGCCTGCCAGAACATTCTTCTCTCTAGAATGACTTTCTGCTCAATTCTTCTGAATAAACAAGCATCCACTTAAAAAAAAATAGTTTTATTTATTTATTTTTGGCTGCTCTGGGTCTTCGTCGCCGCGCTCATGCTCTCTCTAGTTGCAGTGTGAAGGCTTCTCTGTGGGGTGGGTTTTCTTGTTGCGAAGCACAGGCTCTAGGGGCAGGCGGGCTTCAGTAGTTGCTGCACGTGGGCTCAGTCCCGAGCTCTAGAGCACAGGCTCAATAGCTGTGGCCCACAGGCTTAGTTGCTCCATGGCATGTGGGGTCCTCCCAGGCCAGGGATTGAACATGTGTGTCCCATACTGGAAGGTAGATTCTTTACCACTGAGCCACGAGGGAAGCAAGCCCCACTTTTTTTTTTTTTTAATTCAGTATGTAAGATATACAAAAGGGAAATTCCCTGGTGGTCCAGTGGTTAGGACTCAGCCCTTTCATTCCATGGACTGGGGTTCCATGCCCGTGTGGTGGCATAGCAAGAAAAAAAAAAGGTATACAAAAGTTACAAAGAGGAGAGGAAAGAACAACTGTGTACCTGCCATTCAGCTTAAGAAATTAAAAAAAAAAAAGGAAAGAAGATTTTACCGACACAAATATTCCTGTGACTTCCTCCCCAGTTACAGCCTTTCTCCAACTCATATTCTATGCTCCTGAATTTGGTATCTCACTCCTGTGCCTTTGTATTTATTGATGTCCTCTGTCTCTCTAGATATATTGATAAGGAGATACTGATATACATCCCTAAGCAATGTATCCTACTGGTTTGTATAAACTTGTTTATGTTGTATATAAATGAGTAGCAAGGTTAAGAATTCTGTACCCCACCTCCCCAATATTATGTTTGTGAGGTTTTCCATGTTGAACTTAATTAATTTCCTTACTTTAACATTCAGTATATAATCATACCACAATTCACCTGTTTTCCTGATGATAGCTATTAGGTCATTTATGGTTTTTGCTGTCACAGGTATTTCTGCCTATTTTGGGTGCATCTTCTTGTGTATTTTGCAATATGTAGGAGTTTCTCTGGGTATACACACCTGGAAGTGAAATCCTGAGGTCACAGGGTGAGCGTATCTTTACCTGGATGTTGCCAAATTATTCTCCAAAGTGACTGTACTAATTTCCACCATCACCACCAGGGTGTAAATATTACCTTTACTATATTTTCCTGTTGGCCCTGAGTTTTAGAGACTTGAATTTTTCAAGTCTGATAGGTGTGAAATAACATCTCATTGTGGTTTTAATATGCACTTTCCTGATTAGTCTTGAAGTTGAACACCTTCTATGAGTTTATTGGCTGTTCAGTGAATTCTGTGTTCATAAAGTATCCATTCTTTAAATTCCCTTTAAAACACTCCCTCTCCAGGAAATATTTCCACATCTCCTCCATCAAGCAGGTGGAATCTCCATAACCCTTTCTATTGTATGTCTTGGGTTTCACTCACTTTTTTATTTTACCTTGTATTCTGTTTTGTGTACCTGTCTAAAGGGCAGAGCCTATGTTTAACTCAATTTTATGACCTCATTAGTACCTAGTACAACATTTCATAAATCTTCATTGAATCAAATCATTCCTTCCCTGCTTATAAAATCTTGGTTGCCTATTGTCTACAAGAGAGAGTTGAATCTCCTTAGTGGAGCATGTAAGATCCTTACATGGGCTCTGAAAGCAACTTTCCTTCCTGACTCTCCTCTTGGGATGACCATGCCTTCTCCCTCAGATTCTGGATTCTTCATCCACAGTGAGGTCCCAGTACTCAAATGTTTGGCTTCTCTCCTTGCAGTCACGTTGATCTCATCTGTTTTAGGGGCACATCAGATTACTTAACAGAAAAATTTAAGGATCCTAAAGTTTGCAGCTTGCTTTTACTGATGAGCAGGAGTTTTGCCCGGAATCTGTCATTTGTGTACTATGTGTATATACATTTCTTTATCCAGGTGATTTAGGCTCAACTAAAGAAAACTCAAAGCACTTAACTTTATCACCTTAGCCTAGAGTCTAAGCCTGGACACAGCCTGCCCTACCTCTTCAGAGTCAGAGGCATATCTCAAACAGAATATATGAATACATGCCTAATCCGCTTCGTATCTCCCCAACTGATTCAATTTAATTCAGCAAATACTTATTATACACCTATGACATCCAGGCCCAGTCCAAGGTGCTAGGGATATAGATATAGACACAACAGTTCTCTCAAGGAGCACATTAAGGTAGTTGAAGGAGACCAACATATGGACACACATTTTCAATACAAAGAAGAATATGGGGGCCACAGAAGGGCTGTCTATTTTTCTTAAAAAATTATTTATCATTTGACTGCGCTGGGTCTTAAGTTGTCCACATGGTATCTCTTGTTTTGACTGCGCTGGGTCTTCACTGCTGCATGTGGATTTTCTCTAGTGTGGCAAATGGGGGCTACTCCTTAGGTGCAGTGTCTGGGCTTCTCGCTGTGGTGGCTTCTCCTGTTGTGGGGCACGGGCTCTAGAGTGCACGGTCTCAGTAGTCATGGTGCATGGGCTTAGTTGCCCCGCAGCATGTGGAATTTTCCTGGAGCGGGGATTGAACCTGTGTCCCCTGCATCGGTGGGCTGATTCTTTATCGCTGAGCCACCAGGGAAGTCTGAAAGGGTTATGTTGAGAGTCAAGGAAGACTCCTTGGAGGAAGTGTCACTTAGAGCAATTGATATATGAATAAGTAGATGACCACAAGGCATGGTCTTGAAATTAAACTCTTTAAGCTTCCTATATGAATTCTGCTGAGCTTCCCTAGTGACTCAGTGGTAAAGTCTTAACCACTGGACTGCTGGGGAAATCTCTCCTCATCCTTAAATTGGAGAATTCTTCTATAGTTGACCCTTGAACAACTCATAGGGCTTACCCAGTGGCTCAGCTGGTAAAAAAAAAACTCACCTGTCAATGCAGGAGACATAAGAGACGTGGGTTTGATCCCTGGGTCAGGAAGATTCCCTAGAGAAAAAATGGCAACTTGCTTCAGTATTCTTGCTTGGAGAATGTCATGGACAGAGGAGCCTGGTGGGCTACAGTTCATGAGGTAGAAAGGAGTCCGACACAACTGAGTGAGCATACACGCGCGTGCACACACACACACATATTCACAGTTCCTTGGTATCTGAGGATTCCATCAACCACCAACTATGTAGTCCTGAAGTATTTACTCTTGAAAAATACTTGCATCTTAGTGAATCTGTGCAGTTTAAACCCATGCTGTTCAAGGATCAATTGTAGTTCTTGCCTCATAGGCCTGTTGCAAAGATCAAAAAGATGGTGCACAAAACATTTAGAAGTGGACCTGGAGGACATTCATCACAAGTTAGCTATTGTTACTAGTAATGCACTGTTATCCTTGTAGATGTTTAAGAAGCTTGCCATGAGCGAAACCAGCTCATGCAGGCTTGTCTCAGTATCCAGTCCCATGAGGGAGTCTGGTGTTCTTTGCCCCATTTACCTCTCTTCTCCCCATAGTTTGGTCTGGTTACCTCCTGAACAGATGGATCCTAATATGTTTCTTGATAGTCCTTGTATTGTCCTTTGTCTATAGCCTGGAGACTGCAGTAATGCCTTGTGGCTTATTTTAAGCCCAGCCAGGAAGTCAATGTTCCAACTCCTTGCTGGGCTGACTTCCCGGCTTTCCTAATGCAATTTCTGAGCCTGTCGTGGTCAAGCTGTCCCTAGACCAGGACATGGATGTTCAGAAATGTTTGCTGAAAGGTTTCCAGAGGCAATTAGACATGCACAAGAATTGAATGAACACGTTCTCATTGACATGTTGTCTATTATCTGTGAGCTGGTGTTGAATGGTGATTTGTCAGAGATTTTAGAATCACAAGACTTAGGCTTGATTCCTCATCCTGATTCTTATGACCTTCAGCAAAATACCTAACCTCTTTGTGCCTGTTTCTCATTTTATAAAAATGAGAATAATTATATCTTTTTCATAGGGTTATTGTGAGGATTAAATGAGACAGTAAAGCACCTAACGTGTTTTGGAACATGGTAAATAGTTGTTGAGTGAAGTGAAAGTGTTAGTCTCTCAGTTGTATCTGACTCTGTGACCCCATGGACTATAACCTGCCAGTCTCCTCTGTCTTTGGGATTCTCCAGGCAAGAATACTGAGTGCCTTCTTCAGGGCATCTTCCCCACCCAGGGACTGAACCCAGACCTCCCACATTGCAGGCAGATTCTTTTAAACAGATAGTTAAAAAAATTTTGCTCCTTTCCGAAAAACTATGAGGTTGAAGATGTGTCAAAAGTCAAAATACCTGGCAGGAGATATGCCCAGACACAAGGTCTGGAATATCTAAATACTTGAAGTGCAAGGCAAACTAGGTTTTCTTCCAATGAAGAAGTAAAGGAGAGTTAAATAGTGATAGACAACACGATTTAAAAAAATATTTATTTATTTATTTGGCTGCACTGGGTTGTGATTGTAGCATGCAGGATCTTTAGTTGCAGCATATGGCATCTAGTTCGCTGACCAAGGCCCAGGCCCCCTGCATTGGGAGCACTGTCTCAGCCACTGGACCATCAGGGAAGTCCTTAACTTAAGCCTTAAATTTAAGGTTTAATGAAGATGAAAACTGACTTTTAATAGAGACCCAGTTCATGGTATTCTGTAATTTGCTCTGTTGACCTCTTTGTTCTACTCTAGTCTTAGCTTACTTACCCAAGTTGTTCAGTCTACAGGAAGACAGAGAAATGAGATCAGAGATTGCATAGATAAAATGGAATACTCACTTTTATTATTGGTTACAGCTGCTCAAAA
Source organism: Cephalophus harveyi (assembly GCA_006410635.1). Taxonomy (NCBI): domain Eukaryota; kingdom Metazoa; phylum Chordata; class Mammalia; order Artiodactyla; family Bovidae; genus Cephalophus; species Cephalophus harveyi. The sequence goes on along the minus strand of SJYT01027948.1, from coordinate 307,285 downwards.
GACTCATTATGGAGATTATTTTGTAAGAGAGGAACAGGGTGCCCAACTAGCTCATAGTTCTTTTAAGGCAAAATTTTACCATCAGTATATTTGGCAATACAACTTGTGAACTACTTTATTCCCCTTGCCACACGTTCAAGTGTCCTAGGGCATATGTATTAGTTTTCTATTGAATTCTGAGCAAGCTTGACTGGATTTTTTGCTCAAGACTTATAAGACCAAAGTAAGAATGTTCACTGGACTGGGCTCTTACTTTGAGCGTCTGGGGAAGAATCTATTCCCAAGTTCATTTAAGTTGTTGACAGAATCAAAATTCTTGAGTTTATAGATATGAAGTCCCTGTTTCCTTTGCTGACTGTTAGTCTGAGGTCACTCTCAGCGCCTCAAGGCTTTTTTCAGGTCCTTGCCAAGTGGCCCCAACCATCTTTAAAACTGGCAATGGCCCATGAGAGCCTTTCTGTGCTTTGAATCTCTTTGACTTCTGCTACCAGCTAAAGAAACTCTATTTTTAAAGGGCTCATGTGATTACCTGGATAATCTCCCTACCTTAAGATCAACTGATTAGTAACCCTTCTTTACGTCAGCAAGAGCCCTTCAAAACAGTACCTAGATTAGTGTTTGAATGGGTAACCAAGGGCAGAATCTTGGGCATTGATCTTAGAATTCTGCTTACCAGAGCATAGCCACGGCCCCCTGAAAAACTATCAGTCAAATTCCTGAGCCTTTGACCTTTAAGAGTATTGAAAAGCTATAGCCTCAGATTTTCCAGCCTCTTGTAAAAGAAGCAATATGCATCCAAGCCCTATATGTATTCATACAAGAAAAGGAACCAAAGCAGTCAAAAGTGTTGCTATCTAACCTAAGGAATCCATCCTTCTGCAGATTTTCTATATGAACTATGTAAAAAGCAAATCTTAAAATTCCAACTGTAAGTATGCTGCATTTGTTGACAATTCACACTGAGTTTATTTACCCAAATTTCTGTCTTTGAGAAGTTAATGATCTGCCTGGGAAGATCGACAGATAAATAACTAATTGTGATCTATGCTGCTGCTGCTGCTGCTGCTGCTGCTAAGTCGCTTCAGTCGTGTCCGACTCTGTGCGACCCCACAGACGGCAGCCCATTGGGCTCCGCCATCCCTGGGATTCTCCAGGCAAGAACACCGGAGTGGGTTGCCATTTCCTTCTCCAATGCATGAAAGCGAAAAGTGAAAGTGAAGTCGCCCAGTCAGGTCCGACTCAGCGACCCCATGGACTGCAGCCCACCAGGCTCCCTCGTCCATGGGAGTTTCCAGGCAAGAGTACTGGAGTGGGATGCCATTGCCTTCTCCGGTGATCTATGAGTTAAGTGCTATAATAGAGCCATGTAAAAGTACACACTTCTTGGAACTGAAGACATTTTTTTTACAACTTAAGAATTATTTTGATTAAACATTAAAAAGACAATAAAGTCAGATTTCCTTCATCATAGCATATTATATAGGATATAGTGTCAAATGATAAAAGTATTATTTAAAATAATATACTCATTAATATAAAATAGAAATAAATTTAAATTAAATTTAGATAAAAAAGAAAAAAGCCTCTATTATGCCTATACATACATACATTATGTCTATACATATAGAACATTTGGGAAAAACTTCACACGTTCTATTTGAATTGGTTCTTTTGAACCATGAAGTTTGTCTGATAAGTGGTGGGGTCTGTGAATGATGACTGAAGAAGGGGCCTACTCAAATTCAATGCATTATTTCTATCACAGTTTGGAATATCTAGAAGACCATCCATTTCATTCAAGAGATTTTTGCAGGAATAAAATTTCTGGTAGCAAAGGCTATCTATAGAACTAATATTTAGTTTTCAACTTATATTTTTAAAGAATAGGAGTTAATTTTTCAATATCTAGGGCCTTGTACCTCATTCACTGGAATTGAAGACAGTTTTGATTGTCTTCCAACAGCTTTTTGGGACATTGAGACTATCTTATCAAATGTACATTGATTGACAATAGAGTATATTTATCACTGGGATTTAGGCTTCCCTAGTGGCTCAGACAGTACAGCATCTGCCCTCAATGCAGGAGACCTGGGTTTAATCCCTGGGTCAGGAAGATCCCCCGCAGAAGGAAATGGCAACCCACTCCAGTACCCTTGCCTGGAAAATCCCACGGATGGAGGAGCCTGGTATGCTACAGTCCATGGGGTTACAAAAAGTTGGACACGATTGAGTGACTTCACTTTTCACTTCATCACCAGGATTACTTAGTAACTCTTCTCTAAATCAAAGTTAGAGTCAAATTTTTTGTGAAAAGTCTAACTTTATTTGGATCCACTTAGCCATTTCTAAGTCAACAACTGTGGCTCAGATGGTAAAGAGTCTGTCTGCAATGCAGGAGACCTGGGTTTCATCCCTGGGTTGGGAAGATCCCCTGGAGAAGGGAATGGTTATCTACTTCAGTATTCTTGCCTGGTGAATTCCACAGACAGAGGAGTCTGACAGGACTCCTGTCAGACACGACAGGTTACAAAGAGTCAGACATGACTGAGCGACTTTCACTTTCACTTTAGTCATTCATCAAGCATGAATCTGTCATCAGTTCCAGCTCTGAAAGTTCTCTGTCCTTTTCTGAGAAATTAGCTAAATTAACACATCTGCAAAAACAATTATAGTACTTTCCCATTGACTTCTTTACCTGGCAGCTGGCTAGTTTCTTTTATACTGATTGTAAGGCTATCTATCTGATTTCAGAAGTATTAAAATGTGAAAAAAATTTGGACTTCTTTTTTTTTTTGAAGACATGCAGTTTTTAAGTGTTATGGGAAATAAACGAGGAAGTGATTAATTTTGCTTGGGGAAGAGGTGACATTTGAGTTGAGTCTGGGAAGTTGAGCAGGAGTTTCCCAGGCAGATAAGAGGCTAAAAGCTATCCAAGGCCAAGAGAAATCTCTATTATGGTGTTTATCTGAACCTATTCTGTTAATATTGCTCCACTCCCATGAGTCTATAAATGCCTTGAGGTCATGAACCAATTCTGTCTCCAAAACAGCCCATTAGCTCATTTTTTGGGGGGATATTTAATTATTGTTTACTTATTCTTTTCATATTTACTAACTTTATTCATATATATACTTACTGAAAAAATAATGTTATGAGTAGCTTGTTGTAGAACCTTTGGTAAGTAAAGAGAGGCAAATAAATCCTGCACAAATCTGCTGTAATTCCCCATTTGGAGAAACCACTGTAACTATATTGCTTCAGGCCTTTTTAAAAAATTCATATGTACATCTATATCTATCTACCTATACTTTTAAAGCAAAAGTGGTATATTTATTAGTTCATAATGTTATTTTTACTTAACCATCATATTAAAAATATTTGATCACTATTTGCCTACCCATTAAAGGAAATAATGTCAACTCAGTTTTCTACTCTTAATTGACTTGATCTCATGACCCCAGCTGATTGAACTAAAGGCTTGGGATCTGATCCAAGGACAGCCCACGTCTAGATGGTCAGAGACATGCTCATGGGGTGAAAAGGTGAGCTGGGTCAATCAGATGTCCCTGGATCATAGAACTGGGCAACTGACGTCCTCAGTGGAACTGATGGTGTAAGGATGCCATGGCCTTGCATCACATAGAGGCTAGAGTTGTGAGGGAGCAGAAAAAATTAGAGTGGAGGAAGCTGGTTGTCAGAGAGAGGAAGGTAGAACAGACCTGTGGCAAAAACCGAGATGCCCAGGAGGACAGAGCCATGCCATCAGGCTTCTGTTAGTCCTATTTTTTTTTTTTTTTGCTCTAGTGTTCTAGTCTATACATGTTTATTATAAATACTTCCCTTTCAGTCTTCTTTCCTCTAGAGATAACAAAGTGGGTTTTTTGAGTTCCCTGGTGGTCCAGTGGTTAGGACTCAGTGCTTCCATGGCAAGGGGCATGGATTCAATCCCTTGGTGGGGGTGGGTGGGTACTAAAATCCCACGTGACATGAGGCAAGGCCAAAAACAAGAAACAAAGAAAAAAAAAAAACAATGGGCATCTATTTCTTGAAGTCTGACCAGAACCATAAATCATTACTTATGGCTGTATAGCATTCCACTGTGTGGAGCTGCCATTACTGTGTAAAAACCAAGCAAACAAAAACAACCTAGTGATGGGCATTTAAGATATTTCCAATAAGCATCTTCATCATCAAATTTTTTCATGTTAAAAAATAACTTTGCTACAATATATTCCAAGAAGTGAAATTCCTTGTTTGAAGGATGGCTGTGTAACCACAAAGTTGGACTTCAGAAATATTGTATCAATGTACAGCCCAATCAGCAGTGCATGAGAAAGTTTGCTTTTTCACCCTCTTGCCAATAGGATCAATTAGGTACTGATGAACCTATTTGCTGGGCAGGAAAAGAGATGCATACTTGTGGACACAGCAGAGGAAGAAGATGGTGGGACAAATTGAGAGAGTGGCATTGAAACATATAACCATGTGTAAAATAGATAGCTAGTGGGAAGTTGTATAACACAGGGAGCTCAACCTGGTGCTATGTGACAACTTAGAGGGGTGAGATAGGATAAGGGGTGGGACGGAGGTTCAAGGGGGAGGGGACATATGTATTCTTATGGCTGGCTCACATTGTTTTATGGCAGAAACAAACACAACACTGTAAAGCAATTATCCTCAATTAATATAAATTTTAAAAAAAGGAAAAGGTTGGTACTCTGATGTCAGTTATGACCATAATGTGCATTTCTTTGAACTTGTTTTCATTGAGCAGGCATGTGGATTCTGTCATTAAACAGACCTGAACTTGAGTTCCAGTTATGCCTGTTGCTGTGTGGCTTCAGTTGAATTACTTAGTTCTCCATTTTCTCATCTTTAAACTGTTGAGATAATATTTCTTTGTTAGGATTATTATAAGGTTCAGATGAGAAAATAAATATAAAATACAAAGTCCAGTAAAGCCTCAGTACATTTCATTTGTTATACTTAAGAATGACAATTTGTGACAATTAGATAAAACTATTTTAGATATTTGACACTCAGTGAGATATGAGCTTAAATATTTAATACCTGTTGGAACTGTATGGTTCAAAACTTCCCTGGTGGTTCAGTGATTGAGACTTCTTCCAATGCAGAGGGTGTGGGATCCATCCCTGATGGGGGAGCTAAGATCCTGTATGCCTCAGGGCCAAAAAAAAAAGCAAAACATAAAACAGAAGCAATATTGTAACAAATTCAATAAAACTTTAAAAATGGTCCACATCAAAAACATCTTTTTAAAAAGTGATTTTGTTTTGAAAAGCTTGAGAAAGAACTAATTTCTGAATTTGTAACAAATTAAACCTTTGGCCATTTTTTTTTTAATGGAGGTGTTCTATACTTATAAGTTATCAAGTATCTCACTTTAATATTTTAAAGGAAGAATGGGTAAAACGAAAGTTGCTACAGCAAAAAGCCTGGGTCAGGTTGTGAAGTGGCTTATTTGGCATGCTAAGGAACTTGGGCCATATCCTGAAGAAAGTATTAAGAAAAGACCATAATAAGGAAGAATACGACCGCATTTATAGTTTAGAAAGAACAAGCAAGTCACTGCAGGGACTTTGCTGGCAGAGTGGAGAACAGAGATGATGTAATCACAGTGGAGACAGAGACAAAAGCAAGATACTTAGAAATAATACCAACTGCACATAAGACCGGAGAAGGCAATGGTACCCCACTCCAGTACTCTTGCCTGGAAAATCCCATGGACGGAGGAGCCTGGTAGGCTGCAGTCCATGGGGTCGCTGAGTCAGACACGACTGAGCGACTTCACTTTGACTTTTCACTTCCATGCACTGGAGAAGGAAATGGCAACCCACTCCAGTGTTCTTGCCTGGAGAATCCCAGGGATGGCGGAGCCCAGTGGGCTGCACCCCACATCTGTGGGGTCGCACAGAGTCGGACACGACTGAAGCGACTTAGCAGCAGCAGCAGCAGCACATAAGACATGAGACAAGGAGTCTGGTGTGTCCCGAACTGTGAACTGAGCACTACTAACAGCAGTTATTCCCTGAAGTCTGGATTTGCTAGGGCTGGAAAAACTGGACTGTAGTAGATTTCCCAGTGATCACTGGGATCTTCTGTGAAACTTAGATGTAATATTGTGAACTCTTTTCAAATATGAGTTTTCAACATCCTGAGCAATTTTGTTCTGTGTTTCTGCAAATATAATTCCTATCTGTCTGGAAAGGTAGTTTAATACGGAGGAGTTATATACTGGATTGTTGTAAGAGAAGAAAAAACTATTGTGATTTTAGACTGTGGACTGTGTCCTCAAATTTCAGAACTAAATCATAATGTTTATTTAAAATAAAGCATACCTGTGTTCAGAGCACGAGTTCTCTTAATGGAAGGTCACAACGGCTACCAGAGCTACCAGTGCCCAGAGCCGCTGGCTGGATTTCAAGCAGGAGCCCCACAATCTGTGGACTAGATTTATCTATTAAATCAGGCACCCAAATAGTTAATATTTTCAATAAGTCTTCAAAAAAGAGAGGTTGAGNTAAATCATAATGTTTATTTAAAATAAAGCATACCTGTGTTCAGAGCACGAGTTCTCTTAATGGAAGGTCACAACGGCTACCAGAGCTACCAGTGCCCAGAGCCGCTGGCTGGATTTCAAGCAGGAGCCCCACTATCTGTGGACTAGATTTATCTATTAAATCAGGCACCCAAATAGTTAATATTTTCAATAAGTCTTCAAAAAAGAGAGGTTGAGTCCTTGGGACTGGATTTTTAAATTATATTTCATAAATGCAGATAATCTTAATCTTATAGTTATCCTATATCATACTTTTTGTCAATTAACAGTGCCTAATTCTGCCAATGTAGGAAATGCCCCCTAGGATCCTGGGTGGGGAAGATCCCCTGGAGGAGGAAATGGAAACTCACTCCAGTATTTTTGCCTGGAGAATTCCATGGACAGAGGAACCTGGTAGGCTACAGTCCATAGGGTCACAAAGAGTCGGACAAGACTGAGCGACTGGGCATACACAATAGGGATTATAACAGGAGCAGGGTCAGGGTTCGACCCGTTAAAGTGTCTGCGGGATTCACAGGTTAAAATGTGCATTACACAGCCGAAAATACTGAACTGGGGCTTCTAGGAAGTCTGGTCTGAGATACATATTTACGACTCTTCAGCAATTTAAGGTGAACGTGCATAAAGTTATTTAGAAAAAAGTAGGCAAGGGAAAAAACGAAGAGTGCTGAGGCCAGAATTCCGTTGCATACCAATATTTTAAGGGCAGGCCACAAGTTGCAAGGAGAGGAGGCACTCCTAAAAAGGTAAAGGGTCCCCTAAAAAGAAGAACTTGCGAAAAACAGTAGCAACGAATCTAGCGGGAAGGAAATCTGGACAAACACAACTCTCCTGGTTTAGCATCCACTTCTCAGATACTAGAGGGGTTAAGCAGTTCAACTCCGGCGACAGCTGGCGAATCTGGGAGAAGACCTGATGAAATCTGGGAGACTTGTCTCGACTGCCAGTCTGTGCGGCCCCTTAGGGCAGTCTGGGTTCTGCATGTGTCCACAGGAACACACTGGGCCACTTCAAAGGAGGCCTTCCTTGAGCCCTTTGGTGCAGAAGAGTTTGGTTAGGCGGGAAGGGGAACGGAAGATGCCCACGTTTTTTATGTCAGGCTACAGACACTGGCGGCATTTTGATCAGCGGCGCGGATCGGGCGGCGGCCGGGGAGGGCAAAGATCCAGGGCCGGGGCGGGTCTTCTCCGTCCAGTAGGGCTGCCAGCTAGAAGGGTTGGCGAGCAGGCTCCGCCTTCTTCCTTCCGCCTCCAGAGGGCTTTTTGGGTGCAGGGAGGGGGCCTGGGGCGGAGCCGGGAGGCACAGGCCCTGCCTCCTTCCGCCCTCTCCGGTCGGCGCGGCAGGGCGGGGCCGCTGGGGCGGGGCCCGCGGGTGGGGCCGGCGGCGCGGGGCGGAGCCTCGGGGACCAGGGCAGCCCGCGCACAGTGCAGTAGCTGCCGCCGCCGCCGCCGCCCGCGCCTGCAAGGTCTCGCCGCTTCCTGAGCAGAGACCCGGGCTCGGCCGCCATGTCCTCCACGGACGAGGTTGACGGACTGGGCGTGGCTCGGCCGCACTATGGCTGTGAGTGTGGGCTCCGCGGCGCGGGGGTCCCGGGGCGGGCTCGCCGTCCCCCCGGAGCCGTTTTCCCGGGGGGCTGGCCTGGCGGGTGGGACAGGGCGGCTGTGGGCCGTGCGGACCCGGAAGAGCCGGTGCGACGGGGTGGCGGGTGGCGAGGCCCCCAGCCCTCGCCCCCTCGGTGTCCGAGGCGGCGGGGAGGACCCCGGCCGCCCCCACGCCTGGTCCCGGGCGCTGCGGCCGGAGGGCCCCACCCAGCGCCTCCCGCCGCCCAGCTCGACCGAGATTGGGGAGACGGCCTAGGGTGAGGTGGCAGGAGGACGGTGCAGGGCGTGTCCCAGGAACCGGAGCCCCGAGACGCGGGCTCTGCTCGGGCTTCGCGGGAAGGCGCTGCGCGAGCGCTGCCTGCGGGTACATCCAGGGTCCAGACCTGCCCGGCCCCAGGCTAGCTGAGAGGTGCGGCCCTGGGCAAGTCACTTCAGCTTTCTCGGGCTTAGTTCCCTCGACAGGATTTCAAAAGTGAAGACACAAAAAAGAAAAAAAGAAACATACCTCTGACTTCCTCATTTTCCGAATCTCATTTTCTGTCCCTGTCCTGGGACATCACTGAACTGCAGGTGGAATAGTTACCACTGGCCAAAGGAGGGCCTTTTGGAGTCTTGAGGTTTCCGATTTTAATTGATATTCTGAGAATAGTGTTTTAGGCTAATTTCACTCGACAGTTCTGTGCCAGGTATTACGTCAAATTTGTGACATTAAAGCTGAGTAAGACCAGACCCTGCTTTCAAAGAACGTTTTAATTAGGGAGGCAGACAGGTGTAACTATCTAATGATAATAAGGAGGGATAGAGATAAAGGTGTCATGTGAACCAACCAAGCTTAAAAGGTAATGTGGATGAAGAAGAGGGGTTTAGGGAAGGCAGTAGGAACACAGATGGGACATTTGAACAGAGCCTTGCAGGATGCTGTGCAGTTTGACAGGGCAGGGTGGGGCACGACATGAGGGTGAAACAGAAGAAAGTGAACTAAGTTATAGAAGAGAAGAGCGCTGTGTGTGTTGGCTCCTGAGTTGTGTGGGGCACACAGTAGTGTGGTGGCTCGGCCGCACTATGGCTGTGAGTGTGGGCTCCGCGGCGCGGGGGTCCCGGGGCGGGCTCGCCGTCCCCCCGGAGCCGTTTTCCCGGGGGGCTGGCCTGGCGGGTGGGACAGGGCGGCTGTGGGCCGTGCGGACCCGGAAGAGCCGGTGCGACGGGGTGGCGGGTGGCGAGGCCCCCAGCCCTCGCCCCCTCGGTGTCCGAGGCGGCGGGGAGGACCCCGGCCGCCCCCACGCCTGGTCCCGGGCGCTGCGGCCGGAGGGCCCCACCCAGCGCCTCCCGCCGCCCAGCTCGACCGAGATTGGGGAGACGGCCTAGGGTGAGGTGGCAGGAGGACGGTGCAGGGCGTGTCCCAGGAACCGGAGCCCCGAGACGCGGGCTCTGCTCGGGCTTCGCGGGAAGGCGCTGCGCGAGCGCTGCCTGCGGGTACATCCAGGGTCCAGACCTGCCCGGCCCCAGGCTAGCTGAGAGGTGCGGCCCTGGGCAAGTCACTTCAGCTTTCTCGGGCTTAGTTCCCTCGACAGGATTTCAAAAGTGAAGACACAAAAAAGAAAAAAAGAAACATACCTCTGACTTCCTCATTTTCCGAATCTCATTTTCTGTCCCTGTCCTGGGACATCACTGAACTGCAGGTGGAATAGTTACCACTGGCCAAAGGAGGGCCTTTTGGAGTCTTGAGGTTTCCGATTTTAATTGATATTCTGAGAATAGTGTTTTAGGCTAATTTCACTCGACAGTTCTGTGCCAGGTATTACGTCAAATTTGTGACATTAAAGCTGAGTAAGACCAGACCCTGCTTTCAAAGAACGTTTTAATTAGGGAGGCAGACAGGTGTAACTATCTAATGATAATAAGGAGGGATAGAGATAAAGGTGTCATGTGAACCAACCAAGCTTAAAAGGTAATGTGGATGAAGAAGAGGGGTTTAGGGAAGGCAGTAGGAACACAGATGGGACATTTGAACAGAGCCTTGCAGGATGCTGTGCAGTTTGACAGGGCAGGGTGGGGCACGACATGAGGGTGAAACAGAAGAAAGTGAACTAAGTTATAGAAGAGAAGAGCGCTGTGTGTGTTGGCTCCTGAGTTGTGTGGGGCACACAGTAGTGTGGGGGGAAGAGTTACCAAAAGTAGTTGTGGCTAAATTGGGGAAGGCATTGAATGCCTTCCAGCACTTAGGGATTTTTTCTGTTTCCTGGATGCCCATAAAGAAAGCAGGTTGCTTTGAAGTTAATCTTAGGGGCTTTTGAGACAGACCACCTGGGTTTGAATATGGGCTCCATCATTTATTAGCTTTGGGGCAAAGATCACCCAGCCTCAGTTTCCTCATTTGTAAAACATTTGATAATCACAGGATTGTTGTGGGGCTTCTATGGGAGACTGCATGTAAAATGCACAGTACAATTACTGCCACTTAGGTCTCAGTGACTGCTGGCTTTAGTGATTAATAAAAAAGTGAAAAAGCACAAAGTGCTCTGGATTGAGAGTCTGGCAGATAGATTAGCACAAATTTGGACCAAAATCTCAAGTCGTGTAATACATATAGTACATGTTCATAATATTGGGGGCTTCCCAGGTTGCTTATCAGTAAAGAGTCCACTTGCCAATGTAGAAGACATGGGTTCGATCCCTGGGTCAGGAATATCCCCTGGAGAAGGAAATGGCAACCCACTTCAGTATTATTGCCTGGAGAATCCCATGGACAGAGTAGGCTGGCAGGCTACAGTCCCTGAGGTTGAAAGAGGGACAAGAAGGACAACTTAGCAACTGAACAACTGTAACAACTGTACAATATATTATTGTATTTAAAAGTACAATAATAGGGGTGGGAGGTGGGAGGGGGACTCAGGATTGGGAACTCATGTACACCCGTGGCAGATTCATGTCAGTGTATGGCAAAACCAATACAGTATTGTAAAGCAAAATAAAGTAAAAATAAAAATTAAAAAAAGTACAATAACATAATATTGTACTTTTAAATAGATACTAAGATGAATATATAACAGTTGAAAAATGGTTCCTAAGGAAAGTCATTATAGTACACCTGGCTATCCACATGTTACCCTAACTCTCCAGGTGACCAGCAGGAATTTGATGCTGTGGCATTCCTTGATAGCTCAGGAAGGGTTACAGATTCTTGTGCTTACATTCTTTCTTTCATGTTTTAGCTGTCCTGGATAATGAGAGACTTACTGCAGAGGAGATGGATGAGAGGAGACGTCAGAATGTGGCCTACGAATACCTTTGTCATTTGGAAGAAGCAAAGAGGTAAAGATTGGCTGGAGAGAAGATTGGGAGAAAGGAGCTGATACTGTGTGAACAGAGATAAAGATCTCGTTGAGTATGTTGTAGGTGTGACTGTGGGAGGCAGGTTGTTTGAAGGAATAAGTAAGTATAGCTAAGATATTTTTTTCATAGGAGCAAGTAGCCTTGATGATAGTTTCATCATGAAACAGTCTGATGGGCACTTTTGTTCAGTCTCTAAGTCATGTCCAGTGGGCACTTATATATACTGAAAATTTTCCAGGTTTGTGTTGTTCAGTTTTATGCTTATGGTGCATGTTTTGGGCACTACCAGCTATAAGGGAGAAAAGCATTTTTAAGGTTTCAAGTTTGGGGCCGTAATGTTTCACTGGTTCTTTACTAATTTTGCTTTATATGTGAATTGGGTCCGTTTTCCCCTTGGTAGTGCTCTGGGTGTCACTCCATCCATTTGGCAATATTCAAAGACTGTTTACCAAAGGCAGTGTCATCTGCATTCTTTGTGAAGTTAATGTGCAACTGCTGTTTTCCATTTTCAGATGCTCCAAGACCTTGTGGTCTTAGAGTGTCGATTTACTGTCAGTGGTTCATTTCTTTTGTTCTGGTGCTTGTTTTTTTTTTTTTTTTTTTTTTGCAAGATTGCCGGGTAGATAGATGTAATTACAGATCATGTATCCTATAAGTGAGCTTTGGTGGAAAAGGCCAGCAAGGGAAAATGAGAGGTTTTGTGGTTAAAGTCTAATGAAAATCCAGGATGTTTCAAAGGGTGCTAATAAACAAGAGTTTTTTGTTTTGTTTTGTCTTTTTAATTTTGAAAATCTTAAAACACTACAGGAAAGTCCAGAGAACAATACACCAGACATCATGTCATCCAAAACTAGCAAATGTCAGTCCTTCAGATTTTTCCCTTTGCTCTACAAAGGCACAGTTGGAGTCCCTTTTGTGTTCCTCCCTGGTCCCATTCTCCTCCTTTCTATTCCTGGGGTTACCTCTAATATGCATTTGATGCATCTTCTTGGAATCTGGGCTTCTTTTCTGAGCTTAAAGCCCTTGCATGAGACTGGGGAAGAGGAGAGGGGATTAGTGATGATTTAGGTGGAGAGAATGGTAATAACACTTATTTTTCTAAATGGAAGGAGGTGAATATGTTATTAGGAATGGGGATGTTTCTCATGCAAAGTTTGTGAGGAACAAAAACATTAAGTCCTCTGTTACTCATATTATGGACTAGATCTAGTTTTGGAAGGTAAAGATTTTAAAAGCTGTGGCTGATATGAAAGACCACCTTGTGCTCTGTGAAGAGTTGGTTGGTATCTTTGTTGAGGTCACCTGTGGGTGAGAGAAGGGCCCCAACCTATCTTCCTTCCCCCGTCTAAAACATTTCTGCTTTTAATATTGGATTTGCACAGTAAAATTCCCTTTTTAAAAAAGGGTATTTTAGTTAACATTCCCTTGTGACCACTAATCCAGTTCTGTTATTATTTTTTAATTTGCCCATGCTTGTGGCTTGTGTGATCTTGGTTCCCCAATGAGGGATCAAAATTGCACCCGTGGCCATGAAAGCTTGGAGTCCTAACCACTGAACTGCCCAGGGAAGTCCTCAGTTTGGCTTATCTGGTTCAGCCATCTCATTTCAGCAAGGAAACTGAGGTCTGAATGTCCATGGTCACGTGTAGTTTTCTTTATTGAAGAATAGTTTCCATCATTTTAAACAGTGGTTTCTAACCAGCTGTGTACATTAGAACTGTCAGGGGAGCTTAAAAAATGTGGCTATTTGAACTTTACCACAGAGATTCTGGTTCAGTAGATCTGGGCTTAAAGGTCCAGATACCTATATATTTTAAAAACTCCTGATGGTTCTGATTGGGCTTCCCAATGCAGGAGACGCAGGTTCGATCCCTGGCTCGGGAAGATCCCTCTGGAGAAGGAAATGGCAACGCACTCCAGTATTCTTGCCTGGAGAATCCCATGGACAGAGGAGACTGGCGGGCTACAGTCCATGTTATTGCAAAGAGTTGGACATGACCTAGTGACTAAACAACAACAGCAGGATGGTTCTCATGGTCCCCCCTAGTAGAGAAATGAGATTGAAAGTCACATTTTAGATCTCTCCCTTACACTAGATTACGATAGCCTGACTAGGATGGTGTTCTTTATCACATTTCCTTTTTCAAGTGCTCCACTAGGAAGGCATTTCATTTCCTTCTACTCCAGAGCATGTTCTTTTCTGGCAGGTGTTTTTTTTTTTTTTTTTTTCCTTTTCCTAGAATAAAAAAGGATCCCATTTCCTTTAAAATCCATCCAGGGGCCATGATCCCCTGGGACGTTTTTCAGTTGGGTGCTTCTGCATACTTAGGGAGTGACTAAGGCGGTGAGACATTTGAGACAGTCTTGATTTTTCATGCTTTTGGCTATAGGGGAGAGCATAATAGCGGCTTTTTATCCTTGTACACTCTGCGCTTTGGCCCCACATTGAGGAAATGTGCCTGGTTTATTTTATGGAGGCAGTTACAGAAGATCTGGATGCAGTAGCTTTTGTTGTTTGTTTAAAGCTTTGATTAGATTATCAACTTCGGAAGCACCTCTTTAGACTTTATACCTAGAGAGGGCTAGGACAAGAAGCCTGGTGATGTCGTACTGAGAAAAGGAGACTGGGATACCTCCTGGCCACCTATCGAGGCTGCTGCCACCCCTGGAGTGTCCGAGGTGTAGCACAGACAGATCACATGCGCTTGCTCATTAGCTGCGGCTTCAGCCACCAGTTGTGTCTCCTGCCCTGGTGAACCGGGGCGTACGTATCTTGTGTGCTGCCCAGGCGCCTCTGGTCCTTTTTGCCTCTTTGGATTGGCCCCATCCTGTTTCCTTCATAACCTCTACCCCTCCCAGTTTGGAGGAGTCCCAAGGTCTAGAATTTACACCCACCCCAAGGCCAGGAAGAAAGATCAGAGAGATCCAGGGGAGAAAAGGCCCCCTCTTTAGTTCTATTTATAACACTGCTGCTCCTCCCACTAGTAGCCCCACCTTTTGCACAGTGGCCCCATTGTGTATCCCAGGGCGCCGTGCTTCTTCCTGTACCTGCCACAGCTCTGTTGTGGGAAGAGAGGAGGGCGTGTGGAGGGAGAGAGCATATAAACAGGGAGTGCAGGCAGGGAGTGTAAGTGAGAGTGTGTGTAGAGAATAGTGAGAGTGTGTTGTGAGTTTAACCTGCAAGGGTAATTGGGAAAATTTAGGAGTGATTCTCTAAAAGTGTACATTCTGGGAGTAGTTGGGAAATAGAAACTACAGAGATTCTGCTTTACTCTAGTTTTGATACAGAAGTTAAGTTATTGTTCTAATGCAGTGTCATCAAATTTTATGCTGAGGGCTACAGAGCAGACCAAGGGCTTTTTATTAAGTGAGACTTATTACATTCTGTATTTATGCTTACATATGGGCTCATTTTTATCCTATTGCCTATTCTGATTGGGCTTTACATTTATTTTGGCTAAGCAGCAGTTGTACAGTAGAGATGAAGAGCATTTTTCACTCAGTTGAAGGAGGTGAGGTTTAAATATATGAGATATGGTAAGTGTTCAGTAATAGAAAGATCAGAAGGTTCAGGTGAAAACAACTGAGAAGGGAATGTAACAGACTGCAGGGCAGGAGAACGGGTGAGTAGGACTAAAAATGGGAGGAGATCCAGTTAGGTTTAAGGTCACAGGAAGAAGGTTAATTCCAGCATTTCTACAAGTTTGACAGTTTAGGAGTCCTTCTTTCAGAGGCTTGCCCGTACACCCTTCTGAGCCTGCCATGGGTCTCCTTCCTCTTGCTCAAGTCAGGGAGCAGAGCAACTCCTCCCCTTGCTCCCCCAAATCGGGGAAAGCAAAGGCTGTGGCTGGTTGGAGACTGTCAAAAACCATGTGATGTTAACAAGAGAGTAACACTAAATAGAAGCACTTTACCGTCTGTAATTTAGGGGCGTTGAAAACGTATCTTGCAAAGAAATTGGTCCTTGAGAACAAATTCTCTTTTGTACGTATGTATGTCTTTGTTTCTGGCATCGAGTATTTTCCAGATCTCCTTTCCTGTAAGTGGGATCAGAATTCCAGTTACATCTGGATGTATCTAGGCTGGTACACTGCGATCATGAAAAGAGAAATTAAAGATGTTTAACTAGAAGCTTGCCCACCAGCTTGGAGAATTCCCTTAGGGAGGAATATCACTTAGAGATTGGAGAGGGTCATTTTTAGATTGATTCAAGCTCTTCTTTCACAGATGAGAAAACAAATTTAATTGTTTGATGAGGCCCAAGGAGAAGGCAGTGGCAACCCACTCCAGTACTCTTGCCTGGAAAATCCCATGGACGGAGGAGCCTGGTAGGCTGCAGTCCATGGGGTCCCTAAAAGTCGGACATGACTGAGGGACTTCACTTTCACTTTCATGCATTGGAGAAGGAAATGGGAACCCACTCCAGTATTCTCGCCTGGAGAATTCCAGGGATGGAGGAGCCTGGTGGGCTGCCGTCTTTGGGGTCGCACAGAGTCGGACACGACTGAAGCGACTTAGCAGCAGCAGCAGCAGCAGTGTGACTAAGGGGCCGCAATAAATGCAGCTTTGTAGTGGTACTTTCGAAGTACAAGCTGGATGCATTCATGTGTTTATGATTGTCAAGGAGAAGTATGGGGTGGGATTTATTCTTAAAATGGTGACATAGATGAAAGTCTCATTTTTTTCTGAAATTTACCTAGTGCAACTGCCTTGGAAAGACTCCAGGGTAAGAAGTAGGTTGCTGTTTAAAAGTGATAAAACTGATTCAAACCATGAGTGCTTTTTCTTATTATTACAATGTTACAAATCGGCAGATATGTTCCCAGCATGGCCACATAAACCTCGCCTACAGTGTAGCTGAGCCATTTAGTAAATTTACAATTTGAGAAAGGTAGACAGTAATCTGGTATAAATTAGGCAGTCTACTAGTTATTAACTGTTGTGATTACTAAGAAAAGTCATATGACCATAGTCTCATAATACTTATAATTAAGTAAAACAAAATTTAAAAGCCTGAATAGAACATCTTTGAAAATCTTGACTGTTGAAATACTCGAAGTGTAAAGAATGAGGACTTTCAGTTTTGGCAGGAGTGAATCTGATTCTGATCTTGCCAGTTTCTTAACCTTAGGAGGAAGAGCCCAAGTTTGTACTTTGCAGAATGCTGTGCATTTTAGGGAGTTGAGGTGAGTGTAAGTGCCTGGCACAGTGTCTGAAGTACAGTAGGCACTCAATAAACGTATTCTTTATCCTGGTCCTTGAGGAAAAGCAGATTTAATGTGAAGACGAAGAGGCATTCATAAACTTTTCTGGGGAATTTTCTGGGTACTTTCAAGATTCTCAAGGTTGGTAGCTCTAGTTTTTTCGCTTCATTCTTAAGCTGTTGTCTGAAAGAACAAGAGGATACCTCTAGGTATTGGAGGGTGTGAGAAGGCTTTTCCTTTTTACATAATGCTTTTCCATGTACTTAAAATGCTTTTTGAAGGTAATGGCAACCCACTCTACTCTTGCCTGGAAAATACCGTGGGTAGAGGAGCCTGGTAGGCTGCAATCCATGAGGTCTCGAAGAGTCAGACGCGACTGAGTGACTTCAGTTTCACTTTTCACTTTCATGCATTGGAGAAGGAAATGGCAACCCACTCCAGTGTTCTTGCCTTGAGAATCCCAGGGACAGAGGAGCCTGGTGGGCTGCCATCTATGGGGTCGCACAGAGTCGAACACGACTGAAGCGATTTAGCAGCAGCAGCAGCAGCAGCAGCAAATTGCTTTTTACAATGATCATGAATTTTATAATGAAAAAGGAATGGATTAAGAAAAAGGAAAAACTGGGAATTCCTTGGTGGGCCAGTGGTTAGGACTCTGCACTTTTACTGTGGAGGGCCCAGGTTCAATCTCTTGATTGAAAGAAGAAGAAAAAGGTAAAAGTGTACAAGTATATAATTTTTAGGTAGTGCTAATCACTAATTTTGGGCTTCCTTGGTGGCTCAGACAGTAAAGAAATTTAGAATTTGTAATTGTCATCTTAATTATGATTTTCATTGGGTACACGATATCTGTAGTTTACTTAGATTTATTCCAAAGTTATATTGCCTTGATTTCTGAAAAGATTAAATGTTTTCCCATATATTTGTTTACTGTTTATTTTATTATGCAAATTATCAATGGTGTTTGTCTGTTTTCTAGAGTTATATTGTTGATTTTTGGAAACTTTCTTATGGGTATCAGCCTGTTGTATTGCTATATTTTCTCTTGATTTTCTATTTTATTCCATATCATCTCAGATAAAGTTTAAAGATGTGTATAAGAGACAGTCTTTCTACTATGTATTAGCGATTGATATCTACTATGTCAGATATTGAATTACATATAGT
This sequence comes from Cephalophus harveyi, assembly GCA_006410635.1. Lineage (NCBI taxonomy): Eukaryota > Metazoa > Chordata > Mammalia > Artiodactyla > Bovidae > Cephalophus > Cephalophus harveyi. Next base: position 289,400 of record SJYT01027948.1, on the reverse strand, counting down.
TCTCTTTCTAGGCTTATTATTTTGTTATGGTGAACTGTATTTCATTTTTCTTAGAGAAATGTATAACTTCATTTTTTGTATTTGTTATTTAGAAACAACATTTGAAGCTAGCTTGATTTTTAGCTCCAAGACAAGTAACATTTTAAAAATACTTTTTCACAATTTGAAACTTGTAAAGTTCTTGTTTCTTATAAAGTGTCCTCATGTTACATATTACAGTTGATACCGGCTTAGTAATTTTGCCTGTAAATGTGGAAACTCTTCTCGATTTATATCTTCATATCTTTTTTGTTTATTTTTGCTCTTGGAAATCGTTATACCTTTAATAATTGGTTCTGATTTAGTAGTCTTTCTTGGGGGTGCCTGGTGGTAAGGTTAGATATCTCAGTGTCTTATGGCTGATCTTGTTTGTTTAAATTTTCTGTTTCACTAACTTGGTTTTCTGCCATCTTGATTTTTCCTCTTTGAGTCTGTTAATGGTGGTTGCTTTGTCCTGTTGCAGTGTTCATTTGGGCCTATTAACTCCTTTTCCCTCTTTACTGTTGTTAATAGGTCAAAAAGTCTCTGATTTGGCTACAAAATCCTTCTTTCCACCTGAAAAGGATCCTGTATGTATCACTAAATACTGTGATTTAGGATTCTTTTCAGGTGGAAAAAAGGAGTTTGTAGCCAAGAGAATTGGTTACTTTACCAGTTCCCCTTATTTTCAGTAAGTGTTAGAGTGGATCTGACCACAGGAAATTGGTGTTAACCGGTTTGTCTGCCAGTCAAGGTTAGGAAAGTCTGGTTGGGCTAAGTCTTGGGCCATTAGTTTGACCTCATCTGACATATTTCTTCTGGCCTTAGATGTCAAAGCAGCAATTGTTCATATGTCTTGATGTTCCCAATTTAAGAAACAGTAAAAATATACTTGAAGGCCGAAGTTGGCATGTTCTAGGAATGTGATTTTCTGATTTTGCATGATACTCTGTCTCTAATTTCTGCATGATTCCTTCTGTTTCACAGTTTAGCAATTTGGGGATACCTGATGATAGAAAGACCTGTTTCGAACATTTTTAAACCATGCGGTATTTGATGGTTGCATGGCTGTTTCTATCTGGGGCTGCTAAGTAAACCCTTTCACAGGAAGTATTTGTGTAAGAAAGTGCTGGTAGGCAAAGTGAGACCATCCGGAAGTGATTCATGCGACTGGGGTTGTTTGTTTCAGTTAGGACTTGGTTGCCTAGAGACCGTATCTGTGCAAGCTGAGTGAAGTGCCACATGAATGCAGAGGTCTCATTGCCTACCTGATCGAAAAAGGACCCTGCCATTTGATTTTTCTTCTGAAAGACCTTCTCATAACCTCATTGATCCCTGTACTTTGACTATGTGTGAATCAAAAAATCTTAAACATATAAATGAAAAAATCTGGTTAAAGGGTTTATGTTGAAGGGAAATCTACTTGCTTAAATCTGAATGTTTAAAATTTTTTTCTTTGTGCGATAGGAAGAATTAAATTTTTTCAGTGTTTTATTATAGAAACTTTAATACTTCCGATACCTTTACACCAGCTAAGGGTAGCAAAACAACCCCCACACCCCTTAGCCAAAACCCAACCCTGCAGTTTGCATGGACAGCATGATATGCAAGATTCCTGTTTGCCCCGAGGTCAGTGTCTCCCCACCCCCCTCATCATCATCATCAGTACCATTTATTGAGCACTTAATCATGTACTGGATACTATGCTAAGCACTTCATATGTGTTGTCTAATTAGCTGTGCTTGAAGTCACGTGAGGTGCTTATTCTTATCTACATTTAACAGAAAAGAAAGCAAAGCTTGACTCACCATCTCTTTAAGTGATAGATCCAGATTCCAGGCTTGGCGAGGACTCCGAAGCCTTTGCTCTTCCTTGGTCCAGTCTCTCACTTCCATACCATTTATGCTTCAAAATCTAATGCCAGCAACAGTAGTTACCAGTAATTAAGCAGAATGATGGTGTATTGTGTGTTCAGATGCTAAGTCATCTCCAACTCTCTGCGACCCCATGAACTACAGCATGCCAGCTCCCCTGTCTTTCACTATCTCCCAGAGTTTGCTCAGATTCCTGTCCATTGAGTCAGTGATGCCATCTAACCATCTCATCTTCTGCCACCTTCTTTTCCTTTTGCCTTCAATCTTCCCCAGCATCAGGGTCTTTTCCAATGAGTTGACTCTTTGCATCAGGTGGCCAAAGTATTGAAGCTTTAGCATCAGTCCTTTCAATGAGTATTCAGGGTTGATTTCCTTTAGGATTGATTGGTTTGATCTCCTTGCATACAACATTACAGTGAGATAGGCATTGTTTTTATTTTAAAGAGGGACAAAAATGAGTTGGTATCACATATTTCAAGGTCACGTAACTATCTGTGGAACTCAAGCCCACTTCTGTGTGACACTGTCACTGCCGCTGTCAGCTTCTACTGAAGGGGCAATGTTTAAGTCCACAATTCAGTCAGCTAGTTCCCAGACATTAAACAGCTTCCTTGGTGTCAGGTGGGTGAGGGAATGTGAGCTATTTCTTGCTTCTCATTGCAGAGTCTCTTTTACCTGCTTCATATAGGTGGTCTCTGTATTTGTCTCATGTATTCTTGCATCTAACAAATTGTCGGACTCTGCCTAATATACTTTTGCTTATTCACTGCAAAGCTAAAGATAGTGATAGGCATACATGAGTAACTGCTGACTATTGATTGAGGAGAAATTTGTGCCTGCTTGCTTATAAGGAATGCAGTAAACATTAAGTTAAGTGACTTTTTACAGGGGTCTAGAAACATAACTTGGGACCTCCCTGGAGGCTCAGTGGTGAAGAATATCTGCCTGCCAATTCAGGAGACTCAGGTTTGATCCATGAGTGAGGAACATGCCCTGGAGGAGGAAATGGCAACCCACTCCAGTATTCTTGCCTGGAGAATCCCATGGACAGAGGAGCCTGGTGGGCTGCCGTCCATGGGGTTGCAAAGAGTCAGACACCACTGAGTGACTAAACAACAACAACAAAGAGACATAACTGGTCTGTGATAAATTTGTGTCTGTTTAACTTTTTTGGCCTAACGCCTACTCACTCAGATGGCCTTCCGGGATTGGAAATGGACACAGTAGAGGTCCCATGGTTACATATAGCAACTCTGGGGAGACTAGAGAGAGGGCCTGGTTAGTTTTCTTCTTCCTAACCTGGCACGTCTTCTCAGTTCAGCTCAGAAAGGCTTTCCCTCCTTTTCAGTTGCTTATTTTTTCAATAGTGACCTCATGCAGACAGGAGTGGCATTGGAAATTGCCTTGAACAGTTTGACAAGAATTGTATTTTTTGGTGTTGTGGGTGGAGGAAAGGCCCGTCTCCAGGCCTCTATTTCTTCCTTACTCCGAATACCTTCCTGTTGACTCACTGGAAATCCTAACGAGAAGCAGAAGGAGCGTCAGAGCTGCCAGCCCAGGGCTTGGCTTCTGGCGGGCTAGAAGTCTGGGGACTCAGGACTCTGGCTTTAAGAAAAATTGTGAGCCTTTTGCAGTAGAAGGGAGTACTATTGTTGTGATAGGTGTTTATCCGTAAGGTAGAAAGCATCAGCCTTTTGCTAGGGATCATTAATCAACAACATAAAAAACTATTTCCTTGAAATGGCTTAATTAGTGTTCCTAAAAATTGAAGCAGAGGAACTGAAGTATAAAAAGAGGGAATGGGGCACATTTAGAAAACCTGAAAGGGAAAAAAACCTATGATAGTAAAAATAGAAAAATGGTATAAAAGTAAAATTTAAGGGAATTTCCTGGTGGTACAGTGGTTGGGACTTCATGCTTTCACTCCCAAGAGCGAGGGTCCAATCCCTGGTAAGATCTGGTAAGCCGAGTGAAGCAGCCAGAAAAAAAAAAAAATTTGAAAAAAATCTCATGATGTAGCAGATCATTTTATTACAAATAACATACATCTCAGATAAAGTTTAAAACAGCTAAAAGGAGACAAAAGTTACTTATCACTTACATGGCTGTCACAGCACAATGTTTTCCTGCCCCGAAGACTTAGTCACTGCTAATTTGACGAGCTTGTGCTAGACAGTGGCTTGACTTTGGGGGTTTTCCTTTAAAAACTCAAGAATACCCACAAAGGTGTTGGCAAATTTGGTCTTTAACTTTTTAAAATTAAACTTTTATTATTAATTATTTAAAAAACAGGTAATATAGAGACATGATACTTAATTCAGAAGCTCTGCTAGGATATCCAGTAAAGAAAAAAAAAGTCTGCCTGCCTAGTCTTGTTTCCCAGGCACCCAAATCTTCTCTGTATATGCAAATCACTTTTGTTTCCTTGTGTAGAAGTGATAACACTATACTTTCTTCTTTGCATCTTGTAACATATTCTGCGTGGATACATTATAGTGCTTCATTCCCCACCCACCGCCCCGCTTCACAGTTGCATGGTTTTTCAGTATATAGGTTTAACCCATCAGTGGACGTATCCATCCCAGCTTTTACTCTAATCAGTAGTGGTGTAGTTAGCAACTTTGTATGGCTGCCATCTTGTTGCATTTATGAGTGATGTAGGATGAGTTTCTAAAAGTGGAATTTCTTTATTTTTTGGTTTTGTTTTAGATCACTTTATTGGCAAACAAGTTGCTACAGATTTATGAGAACGAATCATTTGATTTTCAAGGAACTTTGAATTTTAAATATTGGAATAAGGGGTTGTGGACCCATACCTCTCCATGGATATTAAAAAGAAAAAAATCCAAACCAAGAATTTACAAAGATGAATTTATAATCATCCCTCTTCCAGTTTATCTTCTTTCTCAACCTCACTTGCCAGCTCTACTAGACATTCAGTTAGGCAGACCTAGAAATTGCATTTTTTTTTCCTGTCACCTTTCAGGTCTAATTGATGTAGTTTTTTAGTGTTGTTTTAATATGTACATGTGCAACATGATTGCACACACACCCACACCCACACACCATCTATTTCTGTCAGCTCACCCCATCCTCACTGCCACTTCCCATATTCAAGCTACTCTCATTGCCTAACTGATTTGCAAAGATAATCCTTCATTTGGTCTCCTGTCACCTGGGCTTTACTGATGGCTCAGCAGTAAAGAATCTGCCTGCAGTGCAGAGATGCGGGTTTGATCCCTGGGTTGGGAAGATCCCCTGGAGGAGGAAATGGCAGCCCACTCCAGTATTAAAGCCTGGAGAATTCCGTGGACAGAGGAGCCTGGAGGGCTATAGTGTGTGGTGTCGCAAGGAGTGGGACACGATGAGCATGCACATATCTACTTTTGATCTCTTGCAAGTGATTCTTTATCTTTAAAGACAACGATCATTTACAGGCAAATAACTCCACCTCCCCCAGCCCAGTGCTATCCCATGCTATTTAATTTCCTCCCTCCTTCACTAACAGTTACTTAAGATAGGAAACAACACACCTGCAAGGTGCTGGTGGAGTTTGACTCTAGGCCCAAATCTATGATCTAAACCAAATTAGTTTGTTTTTTTGTTTTTAGTCACTAAGCCCTGTCTCTTTTGTGACCCATGGACTGTAGCCCGCCGGGCTCTTCTGTCCATGGAATTTCCCAGGCAAGAATACTGGAGTGGGTTGCCATTACCTCGTCCAGGGGATCTTCCTGACCCAGGGATCGAACTTGAGGCTCCTTCTTGGGAGGTAGATTCTTTACCACTTAGCCACCAGGGAAGCCCCAACACATTAGTTGAAGTACTGCATTAGTTATATTATGCTAAAAGTAGAATTTCTAAGTCAGTGGGAATATCCACATTTTGTTGTTGTTCGGTTGCTCAGTCGTGTCCGACTCTGTGACCCCATGGACTGCAGCATGCCAGGCTTCCTTGTCTTTCACCATCTCCCAGAGTTTCCCCAGACTCATGTCCACTGAGTCAGTGATGCCATCCAACCATCTTATCCTCTGTCATCCCCTTCTCCTCCTGCCTTCAATCTTTTCCAACATCAGGGTCTTTTTCAGTGAATCAGCTCTTGGGATTAGGTGGCCACAGTATTGGAGCTTCAGCTTCAGCATCAGTCCTTTCAATGAATATTCAGGGTTGCTTTCCTTTAGGTTTGACTGTTTTGATCTCCTTGCAGTCCAAGGGACTCTCAAGAGTCTTCTCCAACACCACAGTGTGAAAGCATTAATTCTTTGGTGCTCAGCCTTCTTTATGGTCCAACTAACACATCTGTAAATGACTACTGGAAAAAACCATAGTTTTGACTATACCGACAAATATTGTCAGTCTGCTTTCTCTGGAGGTTGTACCAGACTTTATGTGCATCAGTGATATATGAGAAAACTGCTTTCTCTATGATTTCACTAACCTAGAGTATGTTTTTTTGGTATATTTTCATAGTTATGAATTTCATAGTTGAACATGGTGTTGTAATTGCAGTTTCTTTTTCAGATTGCCTTACTCTGAGTGAAGCTGAGCATCTTTACATGTGTTTAAAAGCCTTTCTGTTTCCTTTTCTGTGAACTGTTGGAATTCTTTGCTCGTTTTTCTTTTTTCTTCTTTTAAACCCTTGATATTTTTCTTCGTTCATTTTCGGCTGCACTGGGTCTTCATTGCTGCGTGCAGGCATCCTCTAGTTGTGGAGAGCAGGGGCTGCTCTCTAGTTGTGCCTGGGCTTCTCACTTCGGTGACTTCTCTTGCTGCGGAGCCCAGGCTCTAGACGCTCGGGCTTGGGTAGTTGTGGCTCGAGGGCCCTAGAGGGACGGTGCACCGACTTCGTTGCTCCGAGGCTTGTGGAATCTTCCTGGGCCAGGGATTGAACCTGTGCCCCCTGCACTGGCAGGCAGATTCTCACCCACTGGACCACCAGGGAAGTCCTGCTCATTTTTCTAGCATGTTATTGCTCTTACTGATGTAAGAGTGAGCTCTTTTTATATTGAGGAGGTCGACCCTTTGGATGCTGTCTTTTAACTTTCAATTTTAAGATGTTTAAAATAATTTAGAATTTTGAAAACATATTTGGTTTTACTAAGCTTTTGTTTTTTAGCTTTATGGCTTTGTATCATTTTTAAAGGGACTCTTTAGTCCTTCTCCATACAAAAATATTCCCCCAGGCTTTCTTCAAGTATTTTTAGGATGTAAAGAATTTTAACATCTGACCCTTTGATCCTTTTAGAATTTATTTTGGTGTAAAGAGTGAGGTAAAACTCTTTTTCTCTGGATGGTATTTGGATAGTATCTTAAATCAGCTGTCCCCAGCCTTTTTGGCACCGGCCCCTGGATTGGTCCCACGGATGGGGGTTAGAGGAGGTGGTTTGGGCTGATTCAAGCACAGCAGCTTTGGCACTCTGATGAGAATCTACTGCTGATGCTAATCTGATAGGAGGTGGAAGCTAGATGGTGATACAAGCAATGGGGAGTGGCTGTAAATACAGATGAAGCTTCATTCGCTTCCCAGCTGCTCATCTCTTAACAGACTAGTACCAGTCTGTGGTAGCAGGGCTGGGGACCTCAGTCTTAGATGTTGAATACCAGGACTGGCTCTCTCATGAAATGTGCTCTGGAATTTGCCAAACTCTTTAGTCTATGAATTGAGATTTAACTTTCTTTTTTTTTTTCAGAATAAAGTATTTCAACTTTTGAGAATTTTGCAACATATGGCTTAAATATCCTCTTGGAAATATTAGCTAGAAGTTTCCAGAGAGTTTTCAAGCAAGTTATATTATGTTAAAAAAGTTAATAGTGTAATGAAATTAGTCTTGAGAAAACAGGTTTTGGATGGACAACTTTGACATGTATACTGTGAAGCTATGAATCAACTTGTCAAACTCACAATTTATTCTTTGTGTTAAAGGAGAGTACAGTTTTGAGGAACTTTTGAAAATTGTGTAGCTAACCTCTGTATCATTATTTTGAGGTGTATTCTGTTAATGTGACATTAAGGAGGAAAGGGTTTAGTGGTCAGATACGTTTCAGAAATACTGTAATAAACCAAGTTAAACAGATTATGTAACTAGTGGACTGTTAGACTATCATGGGCTGTAAATTCTGAATCTTCAAGGGCGAGGATCATGTAGGCAATATTTTCCAACCTAGTTTACTATCAGATTTTTTCCTCACAGATGGTCTTTCTTAGGACTAGTTGTTTGGGAAACAGTGTTCTCTATCAGAATAATGGATTCAAGGGACTATTTCAGTTAAGAATTCAAGACCTCTTGATGGTCACTTCTTAACTGTTCTATGTTTTATCTGTAGTTTCATTACTTCCTTCATTGAGTTCTCATGTTCTTGATTTATGGAGCTTAAACTAAAGCCATTAAAGTACAAATTGGGTCGGCACAATTACTGAACTGTCACCAGCGATCTTTAAGACATTGTGAAGAACAGGAGTGTGATTTTTGAAAATGGGGGACTGCAAATGTACTAGTTATTAAAAAGGAGAAGATATCACAAATTCTAGTCTAGTGAACTAGACTCTGGCAGAAGTCCATAGCATATGTTCTGTCATGTGTTAAAGAGGGCTCCCCTGGTGGCTCAGACAGTAAAGAATCTGACTGCAGTCTAGGAGACTTAGGTTTGCTCCCTGGGTCAGGAAGATCCCCCAGCGAAGGGAATGATTATTCATTCTAGTATTCTTGCCTGGGAAATCCCATGAACAGAGGTGCTTGGCGGGCTACAGTCTATGGGGTTGCAAAGGGTCAGACACGACTGAGAGACTAAGCATGTATATATGGCTTATGGTAAGAAATGAAGGGATCCTTAGGAGTCATCCAGGACTTCCTGAGAAAGGCCCTGTCACCATGACATCATTGCCTTTTGGACAGGGTCCCCAGATTAGTGAATCAGAGAAACAGAGTAATGTCTAGATTTCAGTAAGGCATTTGAGAGTTTGTCTTGTGATGCTTCTGCAGATTGGATACATGTGGACTAGACTGTAATGTGATTAAGATTTGTAACCAGTTGAATAAATCATTCCAGAAGAGCTGCTCTGTGGGGAGTGACTGCTTCATGGGTGTAGGGTTCCTTCTGGGTGGTGGAAATTTTCTGGAATTAGATAGTCATGGTGGTTGCACAACATTGTGAATATACTAAAAACCACTGAACTCCATTCTGTAAAATGGTTAAAAAATGGTGAAGCTATCTAATATACATTGTAGCTCAAAAAAAGGAGCTGCTAGATTTTTAATTCAAAGATAACTTGTTAGGGCATGTTACATGTAAAACATTTGTGTTTGGACTTGTGAATGCATTAGTGGTATATTGATCAAACTTCAGTTGCTGGAATGGTTAATACGCTGCACATAGTTAATACATGACAGATTTTGCTTTCAAAATACCTTGAATGTAATTATGAAATTTGATAATGATAACTGTGACGTCCTGCACTGGGGCTCAAAAAATGGAGTGTCTGCAACACAGGATAGAGAAGTAGCATTAGTAGGGAGAGGATTAGTGAGAATAAAAACAAAATGAACCAAACCTGAGACTTCTTTTTTATTTAGGAGCTAAGGCGATGGCACCCCACTCCAGTACTCTTGCCTGGAAAATCCCATGGACGGAGGAGCCTGGTAGGCTGCAATCCATGGGGTCGCTAAGAGTCGGACACGACTGAGTGACTTCACTTTCACTTTTCACTTTCATGCATTGGAGAAGGGTATGGCAGCCCAGTCCAGTGTTCTTGCCTGGACAATCCCAGGGACGGCGGAGCCTGGTGGGCTGCCGTCTATGGGGTCATACAGAGGCGGACACGACTGAAGTGACTTAGCAGTAGCATCAATGCAGCTGCTGACTTTCTTTCTTTCTTTTTTTAATTGGAGGATGATTGCTTTGCAATATTGTATTGGTTTCTGCCATACATCAACATGAATCAGCCACAGGTATACATATGAGATGTTTATTAACTCACTAGTAGAAATGTGACCTGTGCAGCAAAGGAAGAGGTGGTTCTACCATCCTCTGTAAGAATCAGAGGCTACCTGAAGCTGGTTTTATGTTCTGGAGGCCATACTTTAAGAGGGACCTCGATAGGTACGTGGTGGGGTTCCTTCACACCCACAGCAGGCACTGCTGATACATCAGGATCCTTCCCTGGGGAACTACTCCCAGTCAGTGGGTGTCCATCCTCTAGTTGAGACTTGGTTATCGCTCTAGGACTAGAGCATGTTGAGTGAGCATGTCCAGCATTAAGAAAGGTCTAGGTTGGGAAGATCCCCTGGAGGAGGGAGGGCATGGCAACCCACTCCAGTATTCTTGCCTGGAGAATCCCATGGACAGAGGAGCCTGGTGGGGTACAGTCCATGGTGTCCCAAAGAGTCGGACACAGCTGAGTGACTGAGCGCAGTACAGTACAGAGATTATAATGCTTGGGGAGTAACTGAAGGACTGAGATCACTTAATATGGAAACAAAATTTAGAGGGAACACAGAATCATAGAACTGCAGCAGATCAACCTCTCCTCCAGTGTAGGAATTTATTCACCCGTTAATGTTTTGCCTGCCTTTATTTAAAAATCCCTGAAAAACGAAAGAGGGTTTCAATTTATTATGTGCAGTACCAGAGGAACAGAACTTGTCAATAAAAATCTGCTTAATTGAGGAAGAACTTTGTAACGAGAAGAGATTTCCAAAAACTTGCTTTGAGAAAATGCATGTTGCAGATTTTTATGTACAGATTGTATAATGGTTAGTGGAAGATTTATATTCTAACCTAAGGGCTTTCTCAAGTTACTGAAAATAGTTTTTATTTCCATTTCCTACTATTAAAAGGTACTTTTATTTTGAATGACTTGATAATGTTCCATTGCTCATTGTATTTTTTTTTTCTGACATGGCTGAAAATGTTGGGATGGTTATGTTGTGTGCTTAGTCGCTTCAGTTGTGTCTGACTCTTTGCGACCCCATGGACTGTAGCCCACCAGGCTCCTCAGTCCATGGGATTTTTCAGGCAAGCACACTGAAATGAGCTGCCATTTTCTTCTCCAGGGGATCTTCCAGACCCAGGAATTGAACCTGGGTCTCCTTTATTGCAGGCGGATTCTTGACTGACTGAGCTACAAGGGAAGAATTATTCAAAAATTACTCAACATCAAAGGATGAAAGATCTAACTGATGTCAAAAGGCAATATAGATTGCCCTGGAAATGATGCAAAAAGTTAATGCGTGAAAGTTTAGCTAAGGAAGAGATTCTTTTATGGCTGAGTTTTGCAATATAGTCTGAAATAGTATGGGAGGGAATGGACAGCATAACTGTGTGTGTGTGTTCGTTTTACTCTCTTGTGCGCCTTTAGGGGTGAGTCTTTTTCCACTTCTTGGTGTCCTACAGCATCTGGCCATAGATGTTGCCACAGTACTTTTTACAAAGTAGATGCTCAGAATATCATTCCATTGAATTGGTGAAAAGTTGTGTGGAATAGGGGGGTTCTGGTAGTTAAGAGAATTCCATTGTTGATGATGAGAGTTTAGCGTTCTTTCTTTTTTCTTTCATTATTTGGCTGTATTAATCATTGAGACCAGGACTGTGGTCCTCAAGCGAGAGAGAAAACAGTTTGTGACATTCAGCAGTTATTTACTGAGCACCATGCTTCAAATAGAAATCAGAAAAGGATTCCACCTTTACCTTCTTAAATAATGTTAAGAGGTAAAGAGATACTGAGTAAGAAAGTCTAGAGGAAGTTTGGAGGAAGAAGAGATTATTTCCAGTGGTAGGCGGTGGGAGAGTTCATGGACGGAGGTGCCTTTTGAAAGTACCACTTGAACTGTCAGAGATTGGCTGTGCCGATCAGAAGTTTTATCAGCCTTTATTCTTAGTACACATCTCCATCCCTGGCTCCCCATGTCACAACTTGATGAACTCTACTTTCTCTACAAACTCCCTCATTTTTTCTGGCCCTAACAAATTTACCGCATCTCTTTTATCAAGCCATCTTGATTTCCTTCCCTGTAGCAATGGGAGAACTGTTTTTCTTCTTAAGATTCAGTCTTCTCTCTGTGGTCTGGTTCCTGTCCCTTCTTGTCTTCTAGGTTCTTATCCAGTGTTTTTTTCTTAACTTGGGCTCATAACTTGACTTTTTTGTTTTTTTTTCCCGATTCTTTTTCTTTAGCACATAAATATCCTCACCCATTTTAGATAGACTCCCTCAATCTGAGACCCTGTCTAGGATTATTGTCTCTTCTTTTCTCCTTCAAGGAAAGCTTGTCTTTATTCCCTATGTCCACTTTTTTGGTGTGTCTTAACTCAGGTGGGTATAATCGTGTGCCCTCCTTTCCCCCCATTGTGATTTCTCTTTCTCAGGTCACCAATGGCCTAATTGCTGTGCCCACTGGAAAATTTTCATGACTTATTTTACTTAATCTCTGCAGCATATGACACTCTTGTCTTTTCACTTTATGAGATTTTTCTTCCTTTTAACTGGGTATCTTTTTACGCTTTAAAATTTTGACCTGTGTAAAAATCTATTGCCTGTCTAAGAAAATAAATTTAGGCAGTGCCTGTTCCAAGAAGCTTACTTGGACACTCACTCTTACTCCAGGTCTGAGTTAGATGCCTCTCTCTTGTGTCTCTGTGGACTTCCCAAGTGACTCAGTGGTAAAGAATCCACCTGCCAATGCAGGAGATGTGGGTTCGATCCTTGGGTCTGGAAGATCCCCTGGAGGTAGGACATAACAACCTGTTTCAGTATTCTTGCCTGAAAAATCCCATCGACAGAGGAGCCTGGCAGGCTGCAGTCCATGGGGTCACAAAAAGTTGGATGTGACTGAGCACACACACGTTCTTGTGTCTTTTTAGCTCCTGCCCCCCAAGTGTCTTTATTGTAGTTTTCACAGTATAGTGCTTTATACTTATGTCTTATCTAATTTACTGTGAGCCTTAGGGGCTTCCCTAGTGGCTCAGATGGTGAAGAATCTGCCTGCGGTGCAGGAACCCTGGATTTGATCCCTGTGTCAGGAAGATCCTATGGAGAAGGAAATGGTTCAGTTCAGTTCAGTTCAGTCGCTCAGTCGTGTCCGACTCTTTGCGACCCCATGAATCGCAGCACGCCAGGCCTCCCTGTTCATCACTATCTCCTGGAGTTCAGTCAGACTCACATCCATCGAGTCAGTGATGCCATCCAGCCATCTCATCCTCGGTCGTCCCCTTCTCCTCCTGCCCCCAATCCCTCCCAGCATCAGAGTCTTTTCCAATGAGTCAACTCTTCTCATGAGGTGGCCAAAGTACTGGAGTTTCAGCTTTAGCATCATTCCTTCCAAAGAAATCCCAGGGTTGATCTCCTTCAGA
>SJYT01027948.1:195288-275164 GCA_006410635.1 Cephalophus harveyi | reverse complement strand
AGCCCATCCTTGCATGAAATGTTCCCTTGGTATCTCTAATTTTCTTGAAGAGATCTCTAGTCTTTCCCATTCTGTTGTTTTCCTCTATTTCTTTGCATTGATCACTGAAGAAGGCTTTCTTATCTCTTCTTGCTATTCTTTGGAACTCTGCATTCAGGTGCTTATATCTTTCCTTTTCTCCTTTGCTTTTCGCCTCTCTTCTTTTCACAGCTATTTGTAAGGCCTCCCCAGACAGCCATTTTGCTTTTTTGCATTTCTTTTCCATGGGGATGGTCTTGATCCCTGTCTCCCGTACAATGTCACGAACCTCATTCCATAGTTCTTCAGGCACTCTATCTATCAGATCTAGGCCCTTAAATCTATTCCTCACTTCCACTGTATAATCATAAGGGATTTGATTTAGGTCATACCTGAATAGTCTAGTGGTTTTCCCTACTTTCTTCAATTTGAGTCTGAATTTGGCAATAAGAAGTTCATGATCTGAGCCACAGTCAGCTCCCGGCCTTGTTTTTGTTGACTGTATAGAGCTTCTCCATCTTTGGCTGCATAGAATATAATCAATCTGATTTCGGTGTTGACCATCTGGAAATGGTTACCCATCTAGTATTCTTGCCTGGAGAATCCCATGGACAGAGGAGCCTGGTGGACTATAGTCCATGGGGTCACAAAAAGTCAGACATGACTGAGTGAATTTTTTTTTTCACTTTAGAGACCAGGGGCTATGTGTTTCATGATTACCACAGTTAACCCTGCCTCTTGATATATTCTCACTAAGGATTAGATCTGATCATTAACTTTCTTGGTGTATTCTTGCTCTGCAGGCTCTCCTTGTTCCCCTGGGCTCTAGCAGCTGCTGCAGTTGGCAGTGACTCAGAGAACTGGTTTTTTTGCAAAGAAATATGTGCCTGTCTTCCACCTAGTAGAGGACTCTCACCTGTTTTTTTTTTTTTTCTTCTCAAGAGCTGATCGCAATCAGCAGTGACTAGGCTGAGGCTTTAGCTTACTTTGAAGTTTTTTTTCTTTTTCCTTTAGGGTTAAAAGGTCTTTCATGCTTTATGATATGTGGTAAAGTCAAGGTGGATGGGTGGATAGGTTGAACACGGTAATGTTTCACCAGGCTGAGCTTCTGAAGATTTGGTCTGAAAGTGAGTTAATCCTGTTTGCCCAGAACTTTTCACTGAAGTATAAATACCATAAAATTCTCTCATTTTCAGTGTATAACTCAGTGATTTTTAGTAAATTTACCAAATGGTGCAACCATCACCATAGTCTAGTTTCTACCACCCTAGTTAAGACGTGGGACCATTTTGAAATTCAGACATTTAATTTTGGCAAGTGAACCCGGCATACCTCATGTCCAGTGCAGCAGAATTAAATGATTAGTTCAGGGATGGGTCTATATTAGGTATCAAGGAACACAGAGGTTAAACTAAGTTACTTAAGATGAAGAAAAAAAAATTCCCTTCTACTTCTCACTTATTCCTATAGCTGTTCAGATTGGTTTAATTCATATTCAGAAGTTTCTTTTAAAACAGATACTATCAAGATTTCTCATTTTGCGTGTATGGCTTGCAAAACTAGCCTGCCTGTCTTCAGTAGTCCTGCACCCATTAATAGCCCCTCTTCCTAATCCATTGTGTTTGGAGTGATCTTGTAAATCAAACCTAATCACTTCCTTCCCTGTTTCAAATCCTTCAAAGGTTCTGTGCAGTTTCTTCCTTTGGCTTGACATGTTCCCCCGCATCAAGACACACAGACACACACAAACACATTAACACATAAGTGCCATTTTCTCTGGGAACCCAGCCCTAATTCCCCTCCCTCTTCATATGATGAGGAATGCCTTTTTGAATAGTCTACACTCCTTTTTTTCAGGACTGGGTTTTTGCCACACAGTGCTGAAATTATGAGGCTGTTTCCAAGGCTGAGATGGTGCTCATATGTGTAGTGGCTCAGTACTTATCCTGTTTATGAGGAAAGACGGCCTACTCGGGAGGTTTTTCCTCAGTGAGTCATGCAGACATTTGGGGGCCGTCTGCTCTGCAAGCTGGGTGTGTGCCCGCCGAGCTGCTCCTGGAGGAACCGAATCTCAGTGGTTTGAAGTAGTCAGTTCCGGCATTGGTGTGTTCCGCTTCTGTATTGCACAGAGCTGGGAAACCGCTGAAGTCATGTGCTGGGTGGAACTTGTTCAACTGGTTTCCTCTTCACAGACCCCTAATTCAGATTCCCACCTTGATTCTTCTCTCCGTATGCTCTCGGTCTGGGCTTGTTTCAAGGCTTACCATGCGAGAGTCCTCTGAATAGTCATTTCTTTGTCTTGCCAAGCGGTGGGATCAGGGAACCCACACGTTACTGGGTGTCAGACTCTAGAAGCAGGTTTATTTCTGGGATTTGGCTGTCCCCTACACATGCACAAACATGTAGCTACCAAAATTGAGAGCCTTAGCACTTACATGCGTTACCTCAGTTAATCCTCACAGCAGTCTTATGAGAATAGGTGCCATTCCTAATCCTGCTTTACAGACAGGAAGCTGAAGCTCAGAGAGGTATAGTTAGATAGGTCATTCTTGCTCATTATTTCCTTCCCTCTTTTCTCAAGGAAGAAGCGGGTATGTTCCCTTCCATAGATAACTGCCCCCTGTGTTCTTCAGAATCTTCTTTACTCTTTGTTTCTTGTGTCTTTAGTCCCGCTTTCCTTGCAAGGTGCAAGTAAGTGCCTCTTCTTCAATTATTTAAAAAAAGAGAGAGGAAAATACATGCCTTCCCTGGCCGTGCCACCCCTGCAGACTCGGTCAGTTCAGTCGCTCAGTCATGTCTGACTCTTTGCGACCCCAGCTATTTCTTTTCTCTCTTCTTTCTTTGTTTCTGGCTGTGCTGGGTCTTCGTTGCTGCTCTTGGGGGCTGCTCTTTGTTGCAGTGCGCGGGCTTCTCATCTCAGTGTCTTCTCTTGTGGTTGAGCATGGGCTCTGGGGCTCTAGCAGGTTTCAGTGGTTGTGGCACATGGGCTTAGTTGCCCCAGGGCGTGTGAGATCTTCCTGGACCAGGGATCGGACCCGTGTCCCCTGCATTGGCAGGTAGATTCTTAGCCACTCGACCACCAGCGAAGTCCTAACCCTTTCTTTATTCCTCTGGTTTTTCTTCTTCCCTTTTTAGATTTCTTGGGAAAGAACTCTACACTTGCTGTCTCTGGTTTTCCACCTCTTCTGACATTTCTGGTGATAGTATCTGATCCTATCTCACCACTCCACTGAGACGCCCCCTGTTGGGGTCCCAGATGACCTTCTTTCTTATTTGCCAGGTCGTTTTCTTCTTGCCACACATCTCTGTGCAGCATTTGAAGTTGGTGACCTACCCAGTTTCCTAAAATGTTTTCTTCCTTGCCTGCCATCATGTGATTCTCTCATAGTTCTCATTTTACCACAGTAACTGTTCTTTCTCTGTAATATTTCCCTCTTAAGTATTCGCGTTTTCTGAGGTACAGTCCTGGAACTTGAAAATTTTTTGCTATGGTCTTTCTCTAGGGAGCTTATCCACCCCCGGGGTGCCACTTTTCAAATCTGGGTCTCCAACCTGGTTTTTCTCTTGAGTTTTTCAGACTTGTACTTCCAAGTACAAGTCTCTGCCTGGGTGTCTCATGGACCTCTCCAGTTGAACATGTTTCAGACATGAGCTTTTCATTCTGGCCTGCTTCCCCAGGGGTCCCCAGCCTTGTTTAATGACATTGTCTTTTATTTAGCCATCCATTCCACGAGTCACCAAATCATCTCTTAAAAATAAAACAACCTTGTTCCTTTTACGGAAGTTTTTGCAAGTTTGCTGTAGATGGTACACGTTGCCAGTGGGACAGTGTGAGAATGTGAAGTTTCCCTACATACTGGGCAATAATAAGTTACTATCCTTTTTTATCTTTGCCATTCTGATAACTGAAAATGGTTTTATTGTTACTTTAATTTGAATTCCTTTGATCAGTAGTGAGGTTAAGATTTTTTTTCCCCATAATTGCTGGTTATTTGTATTCTTTTCTGAATTATCTGTTTGTGTTTCTAGAGCATTTTCCTAGGGAGATATGTATCATTTTATTTATTTAAAGCATATATATGTGTGTGTATGTGTGTGTGCACGTGCGTGTGCATCTAAAAATTATGTGAGAGGGGACTTCTCAGGCGGTCCAGTGGTTAGGACTCCATGCTTCCACGGTGGAGGGTGGGACTCAGGTTCAGTCCCTCATCAGGGAACTAAGATCCCATATGCCATGTGGCCAAAAAATAAAAATAAAGATTATGGGAGATTATTAGCTCCTTGTTATGAGTTGCAAATTTCTCCTCCAGCTTCTTTCAAATTTTAATTTTTTTTTAAATTGCCTTGTAGAAGTTTAACTGATGTAGCCAGTTTATTTCTCCCTTTTTAAAAATGATTTCTGTGTCCACAGTCTTGTTTGCAAAGGCCTTTCTCATTTCAAGGTTATATGACCATTCATTTATTTATTTTTAAATGTTTTAAATTTTTAATGTTAATTTTAAAAATTAAAAAATTTTAACATTTTTTAATGTTTTAAAATCTCTAATCCACTTGATATTTAATGTAAGGTCAGGAGCTTTTTTTTTTTTCCCCATTTGTCTGTTAAACCTTCATCTTTCGCAGTGTCCTTCTAACCCCTCAGTTCAGCTCAGTTCAGTTCAGTTCAGTCGCTCAGTCATGTCCGACTCTTTGCGACCCCATGATCGCAGCACGCCAGGCCTCCCTGTCCATCACCAACTCCCGGAGTTCACTCAGACTCACATCCATCGAGTCCGTGATGCCATCCAGCCATCTCATCCTCTGTCATCCTCTTCTCCTCCTGCCCCCAATCCCTCCCAGCATCCGAGTCTTTTCCAATGAGTCAACTCTTCGCATGAGGTGGCCAAAGTACTGGAGTTTCAGCTTTAGCATCATTCCTTCCAAGGAAATCCCAGGGTTGATCTCCTTCAGAATGGACTGGTTGGATCTCCTTGCAGTCCAAAGGACTCTCAAGAGTCTTCTCCAACACCACAGTTCAAAAGCATCAATTCTTCAGTGCTCAGCCTTCTTCACAGTCCAACTCTCACATCCATACATGACCACAGGAGAAACCATAGCCTTGACTAGACGGACCTTAGTCAGCAAAGTAATGTCTCTGCTTTTGAATATACTATCTAGGTTGGTGATAACTTTTCTTCCAAGGAGTAAGCATCTTTTAATTTCATGGCTGCAATCCCTACTCCCAGCCATTTAACAGATCCTCAAGTGGGGTCAATTCTTTCTCTAAAATTGCTCATCATTTTTCTTTCTGTTTCCGCCATTGCCCTAATTGAAGAGCTTATTACCTCTCACCTGGATCCTTGAGGTAGTTGCCTGATATTTCTCTGTTGACCTGTCTTCTGTGCTGTTGTCCTAGTTATCATGCTAAATGTCAGATCTGACCAAGCTACTCTTCTGCTCAGAAAGTTTTGTGATTTCCATTGCCTGCAGATTAAAATCCTAATGTTCCAGACACATCTCCATGTACTCCTCTACCACAAGGATTTGTCATTCCTTAAATATGCCATTTGTTTTCAGTCCTTTTTGCTCTTTTTTTGTGCTGTCTCCTTTATCTTCAGTGTCTGTTTTTCCCGTTTTCACCTTCTACATACAATTTATCTTACAAAGCCTAGTTCAAATATCATCTCCTATTGTAGCCAGTAGTTTAAGCATCTCTCTTCTCCGAGGGGTGATCTCCAGGTATTCAGCACTTTTTTATGCCACTGTAAGGTTGCACAGAGTGATCCATTAGAAATGTTTCCTAAATGGGTACATAACTGCCAGAGTACATTTTTAAAATATGTATAAATCATAGTTTTATAAAAATAGGCTAAATATGAAATTACATCAGGACTGTTTATGAGAATTATTATGCCATTATAGTAAAGATGGGCTTTTATATAAGCACATATTTTTCACACTAAGGGTGTCAACTTCAGTGTTTAATAATTTTCCTTTTTGGTACTTGATAGAATAAGGGTTGTTAATGAGGGCCATGCTCTGTAGTTTAGGATGCTTTCACAAGCATCAGAACTTGAGCATTAAGAACTTGAGTACTAAGTAGATGATAACTATTGTTATTTTCAAAGGAGGCAATATATTGCAGCAATTGAGTTTGAGCTTTAGAATCACACCAACTTGGGTTTAATTGTGAGCTCAGCCACTTACTAGACAAGTAATCTTGGATAAGTTACTTTACTTTGAGGAGCCCATGTTTTGCTTTTTTTTTTTTTAATCAGTTAAGTAAGAATAATAATACTATTTACCATAAGGGGTTTTGCAGGGATCAACTGAGATACTGCATGTGAAGTAGTTAGCTTAATGTCTGCCAAAATTAAAACAGGTGTTAGAGGGGGTTTTTTTAGCATTATTTCTAGAAAACGAACCATTTAAAACTTACTTTTCCTGTTTAATAGTTGTGTTTCAGGTAAGATGTCATTAAAATTTTTTTTTTTTAAGTAATTTTCATTTGAGTTAGATTTTTTAAAGCTGTTGTAGGGTTAAACTTGAGGAGAAAATGTTCAAAGTTTATATCCCTTTTTGTGGGAGGAAGGACTAACAACTCTGTTCTCCATTTCCTTAATGTTAGGAGTTTTGTCGCCGAGGTCTGTCTGTGGCCCTGGTGGAGACGCCTCATCAGAGATAAGAGTGTGCTGGTATCACCAGTTGGTATAATATTCTCAGAACTTTTTTTTTAAGTGACTTACTTGTTAAAACATTTGTACTTGAAGAAAATTTTAAAAGCCTATTTGTTGCCAAAGCGATTTTCTAAAACACAGATCTGATCAGGTCACTTCTGACTTAAAATCCTCCAGTGTCCCTTGTGACGGATGGAGAGGTTTCTTAGCTGATAAGCAGGCCTTGCACCATCCAAGCTGCTCTTTCTTTTCATCATTACCTCTTCCTACCTTCCCTTCCAGCAATGTCAGTGCTGAGCTGTTCTGTAACCCACTGTGTTTTCTCAGCCCTCCTTTCCTTTGTACATGGTATGCATTCTGCCTGGAGGCCTCCTCTGCTTTGCCCATTTGGTTGACTCCTCAGCATTCTTCAAACTCCACTAGTATTTATGGATAATGTGAAGCTGGGAGAGAAGTTAGTATTTTGGGCCACAGAATTAGGATCTGCAAATATGTTGACATTCGGGACAATGGGTTGAATCTAGCAGAAAGAAATGTACTAGAGATGAGTGCAAATAAGAATCTAATATACAGAACTGCAGAGATGAGGTTTAGCAGCTGTGTATTTGGGGGAAAACATACTAAGAAACTCTGTTGATTAACAGAGTGTTATACAATAATATAATCAAGGCTTTGTCTGTGGTTTTGGTCTGTTCAGAATGAAGAAGTGATGTTCCAGTTCCATTTCAGGCCAGTCAGACCACACCTGGAACATAAGTGTTCAGAGATGAATGAGGAAGATTCGAGGGGCAGGGAGTCACATCTCAGACTCCTGGTAGCACCAGCTGATGCTCTGAGTGGTAACTTTATGCCAGGCACTGTTCTTAACTCTGTGTGGTAATCTCTTTTAATCCTCACGGTCGTCCTATGAGGTAGGTACTGTTCTCTTTTCTCGAGGCACACTTGAAGGAACTGGAATCATCTTACTGACAGAAGTGTCAGCATGCGGCTCATCATATGAGAGGAAAGGAGGAAAAACACATATGTTTTTAAAATACCAGCCAAGCCCTGTGCTTAAGCCCTGCATTTCATATGTAATCTTATTTAAGCCTCAACAATAGACCTATCCGGAAAGTACTGTTATTCCCTTTTAACAAATGAAGAAATTGGGTAAATGATTGCGGTCTTGATAAGTAACAGAGACAGGATATAAATCCAGGTCTTTAAAAGTCCCCGGCCATTTCTGGACACATTATATTTTAATTCCATATGTTGTCTTGTTCCATGAGGCATCTTAGGGTGCTCATGGGGAGCTGATGCTGGCTTAATAAAAAGCTTTTTGGCTATTAGAATTCTGAGATGAAATGAGTTAATAACTTGGATGTGTGATTCCACGTCAGCATCAGTGATCAGAGGTCAGCCTGGATGCTCATATACTTGAGCTCACTCAGTCCCGTCCGACTCTTTGCAACCCCGTGGACTGTATCCTGCAAAGCTTCTTTATCTGTGAGATTCCCCAGGGAGGAATACTGGAGTAGGATTTTCTAATCCAGGATATCTTCCCAACCCAGGGATCGAACCTGCCTCTTTTGTGCCCCCTAACTTGCAGGTGGATTCTTTACCACTGAGCCACCACAGAGTCAGTTTTCAGCATGATTTGACCAAGATGTTTTGGGAGTATTCAGGCGTTAAAGTGAGGGAGGGAGTGGGAGGTGAGAGGGGAGTGGAGGAGTTAGGTAGACTGGAAGGGTTTTAATGAGCCTTCCAACCGTGAAATTCTATGAATAGTAAGATAGTTTTCAACATGAGAGTTGGTAACATGAGAATTGTGTTGGCCAATGACTTTTCTTTTGTGCATAGATTTTATTTATTCATTCAGTTAGTTTTTGTTTTTTTTTGCCTCACTGCACGGCGTGTAGGATCGTAGTTTCCCAGCAGGATCTACCCTGTGCCCCTTGCATTGAAAGTGTGTAGTCTTAACTGCTGGACTGCCGAGGAAGTCCCAAATTTATTTTATTTAGATTTCAGCTTTATTTAGGTACAAGTAGCATATAAAATTGTAGGACTTTGAAAGCAAGTACATTGTGGTGATGTGATGTATGTTTGCACTGTGAAAGGATTTCCTCTGTCTAGTTAACATATCCATCACCTCACATGTTTATCTTTTTCTTTGTTTTTTTTTTTTGGTGAGAACATTTAACAGTTCTGCTCTCTTTCACTTATACAATACAGTGTTATCAAGTATAGTCACTGTGTTTTATGTTAGAGCCTCAGACCCTATTCATCTTACAGGTGTACGTTTGCATCCTTTTACCAATCTCTCCCCATTTTCTTCAGGCCCTACCTCCTGGCAAGCACTAAAAGTTTGACTTTATTTATTTTATCAGATTCCACATGTGATTGATACCGTACAGTATTTTTTCCCCCCTTTGGTGTATTTTATTTAGCATACTGCCCTCAAGGTCCGTCCATGTTGTCACAAGTGGCTGGATTTCCTTCATTTTCATGGCTGAATAATATTTCTTTGTATGTATATGCATACCTGATGCTGGGAAAGATTGAAGGTAGGAGGAGAAGGGGACGACTGAGGACGAGATGGTTGGATAGCATCACCAACTCAATGGATATGAGTTTGGGCAAACTTTGGAAGATGGTGAAGGGCAGGGAAGCCTAATGTGCTGCAGTCCATGGGGGTCACAAAGAGTCACACAAGTGACTGAAAGCAACAACAACAACAGTACATATATCATAACCTCTTTATCCATTCATGCATTTGTGGGTCCTTGGGTTGTTTCCATATCTTGGCTGTTGTGAATAGTGTTGTGATGATTGTGAGAGTGCACATATATTTTCGATATCCTGTCTTCATTTCCTTTGGACATACAGTCATCCCTCTGTACCCACAGGTTCAGCATCTATGGATTCAGTCAACTCTGGGTTGAAAATATCCAGGGAAAAAATAATTATGAAAAGTTTCAAAAAGCAAAACTTAAATTTGCTGCTTGGCAGCAATTATTTACATAGCATTTACATTGTATTTACAATAATTTGCATAGCTTTTACAATGTATCAGGTATTATAAGTAATCTACAGATGATTTAAAGTATATGGGGAGGGTGTGCTTAGGTTGTATGCAAATACTACGCCATTTTATATACAGGAGTTGAGCGTCCTTGGATTTGGGGTCTTATCTGAGTCCAAGATTTGGGTCCTGAAACCACCCTTTTAATACCCAGGGACATCTGTATACCCAACAGTGGGACTGCTGGATGAAAGGCAGTTCTGTTCTTAATTTTTTGAGAAACATCCATATTGCCTTCATAGTGGCCACACCAATTTATATTCCCACTGTTGACTGGAAAAAAAACTACAATCTGAAAGTTGAGAATTATGTTTTATTTGGCTGACTTAAACTCGAGAGAGAGCCTCTCAGATAGCTCAGAAGGACTGTTTCAAAGAGGTAAGGGAGGAGCCAGGAAAAAATGAGAGTTTTTTTTGGAAAAAAAGCCCAAAATGCTCAGGTAGTCGGAACATCATAAGATTACTGCTATCAACAACACCACCACCACCCAGACATCTCAAGTTAACAAATTTAGTGCTTTCTACATATGGGAAGATGCAGGAGTCTGAGCTTATTGAAATTATTCCTTTTTTTTTGGTGATCACTGTGCACCTTGTGGGATCTTAGTTCCCCAACCAGAAATCGAACCTGTGGTCCCTGCATTGGTATCACAGCCTTGTCCAACTCAATGAAACTAAGCCATGCCGTATGGGGCCACCCAAGATGGACGGGTCATGGTGGAGAGATCTGACAGAATGTGGTCCACTGGAGAAGGGAATGGCAAACCACTTCAGTATTCTTGGCTTGAGAACCCCATGAACAATATAAAAAGGCAAAAAGATAGGATACTGAAAGAGGAACTCCGCAGGTCAGTAGGTGCCCAATATGCTACTGGAGATCAGTGGAGAAATAACTCCAGAAAGAATGAAGGGATGGAGCCAAAGCAAAAACAACATCCAGTTGTGGATGTGACTGGTGATAGAAGCAAGATTCGATGCTGTAAAGAGCAATATTGCATAGGAACCTGGAATGTCAGGTCCATGAATCAAGGCAAATTGGAAGGGGTACAAGAGTGATGACAAGATGACAAGAGTGAGGTGACAAGAGTGAACATCGACATTCTAGGAATCAGTGAACTAAAATGGACTGGAATGGGTGAATTTAACTCAGATGACCATTATATCTACTACTGCGGGCAGGAATCCCTCAGAAGAAATGGAGTAGCCATCATNAGGACAGAAATGGTATGGACCTAACAGAAGCAGAAGATATTAAGAAGAGGTGGCAAGAATACACAGAAGAACTGTACAGAAAAGATCTTCATGACCCAGATAATCACAATGATGTGATCACTCACCTAGAGCCAGACATCTTGGAATGTGAAGTCAAGTGGGCCTTAGGAAGCATCACTACGAACAAAGCTAGTGGAGGTGATGGAATTCCAGTTGAGCTATTTCAAATCCTGAAAGATGCTGTGAAAGTGCTGCACTCAATATGCCAGCAAATATGGAAAACTCAGCAGTGGCCACAGGACTGGAAAAGGTCAATTTTCATTCCAATCCCAAAGAAAGGCAATGCCAAAGAATGCTCAAACTACCGCACAATTACACTCATCTCACACACTAGTAAAGTAATGTTTAAAATTCTCCAAGCCAGGCTTCAGCAATACTTGAACCATGAACTTTCAGATGTTCAAGCTGATTTTAGAAAAGGCAGAGGAACCAGACATCAAATCGCCAACATTTGATGGATCATGGAAAAAGCAAGAGAGTTCCAGAAAAACATCTATTTCTGCTTTATTGACTATGCCAAAGCCTTTGACTGTGTGGATCACAATAAACTGTGGGAAATTCTGAAAGACATGGGAATACCAGACCACCTGACCTGCCTCTTGAGAAACCTGTATGCAGGCCAGGAAACAACAGTTAGAACTGGACATGGAGCAACAGACTGGTTCCAAATAGGAAAAGGAGTACGTCA
Organism: Cephalophus harveyi; assembly: GCA_006410635.1. Taxonomy (NCBI): domain Eukaryota; kingdom Metazoa; phylum Chordata; class Mammalia; order Artiodactyla; family Bovidae; genus Cephalophus; species Cephalophus harveyi. Next base: position 263,470 of record SJYT01027948.1, on the reverse strand, counting down.
AGGCTGTATATTGTCACCCTGCTTATGTAACTTACATGCCAAATACATCATGAGAAACGCTGGGCTGGAGGAAGCACAAGCTGGAATCAAGATTGCCAGGAGAAACATCAATAACCTCAGATATGCAGATGGCACCACCCTTACGGCAGAAAGTGAAGATGAACTAAAAAGCCTCTTGATGAAAGTGAAAGAGGAGAGTGAAAAAGTTGTCTTAAAGCTCAGCATTCAGAAAACTAAGATCATGGCATCTGGTCCCATCACTTCATGGCAGATAGATGGGGAAACGGTGGAAACGGTGGCTTACTTTATTTTTCTGGGCTCCAAAATCACTGTAGATGGTGATTGCAGCCATGAAATTAAAAGACGCTAACTCCTTGGAAGGAAAGTTATGACCAACCTCGATAGCATATTGAAAAGCAGAGACATTACTTTGCCAACAAAGGTCCGTCTAGTCAAGGCTATGGTTTTTCCAGTGGTCATGTATGGATGTGAGAGTTGGACTATAAAGAAAGCCGAGCACCGAAGAATTGACGCTTTTGAACTGTGGTGTTGGAGAAGACTCTTGAGAGTCCCTTGGACTGCAAGGAGATCCAACCAGTCTATCCTAAAGGAGATCATTCCTGGGTGTTCATTGGAAGGACTGATGTTGAAGCTGAAACTCCAGTTCTTTGGCCACCTGATGCGAAGAGCTGACTCACTGGAAAAGACCCTGATGCTGGGAAAGATTGACAGTGGGAGAAGAAGGGGACGACAGAGGATGAGATGGTTGGATGGCATCATCAACTTGGTGGACATGGGTTTGGGTGGACTCCAGGAATTGATGATGGACAAGGAGGCCTGGCATGCTGCGATTCATGCGATTGCAAAGAGTCGAACACGACTGAACGACTAAACTGAACTGATAATTTAATGATGCTGAACATCCTTTCAGTTACCTGTTCGCTGTTTGTATGCCTTTGGAAAACTATTCAGTACCTCTGTCCATTTAAAAATTGGATTGTTTTTTTTTTTCTGTTGAGTTGTTGAGTTCTTCAGATATTTTGGAGATTAACCCCTTAACAGATATATGATTTGCAAATACTTTCTTCCATTCTGTAGGTTGCCTTTTCATTTTGTTGATGGTTTCCTTTCCTGTGCAGAAGCTTTTTAGTTTTATATAATGCTCCTTGTTTATTTTTGCTTTTGATGTCAAACCCTCCAAAAAAATTGTCTCCAAGACTGATGCCAAGGAGCTTACCCTGTATGTTTTCTTTAAGGGGTTGTACAGTTTCAGATTTACAGTGTTCAAGTCTTTAACCCATATTGAGTTGATTTTTCCATGTCTGGCATAAGATAGGTATCAATGCGTAGATTTATTCTAAAGTGAACATACACAGTTAAATGCTTAACTTTTATAAGGAAGCTTTGTATCTGAGCTGAGAAATACTGGTGGACTTACAGTTAAGCTGAAATATTTAAAACCCTATTAAGTGGACAAAACGTGCAGAGATACCAGTCTTTTTCCTGCATGGGAGAGTTACAACTCTGTCCTGTTTAGACAGCTTTGTGGAGCTCAGCCCTGTTAGGCTTCTGGGGTGATGTGATAAGCGCAATAGTGGTTTAGTTAGAAGGATTCTAAACTAGGAATCAGGGTCCACTTATCCCACCTTTGTCACTAACTAGCAGGTAACCTTGGGTAGACCTTAATTCTTATTTGTAAAACAAGAGGGTTGTGCAAATTGGTACAACCTTTGGGTGAGCTTTTGGTCAATAAAGTCTTTTGTTTTGGTGTTAGACTTCTAAGATCTTTCTGCAGCAGTTAATTATAAATACAGAAGAATATTGTGTACAAAGATGTTCCTTGGAGAATTATTTAACAGTTGGAAACATCTAGAAATGTTATAAATATCCAACATAGGTGACTGATTAAGCACTTAGTAGAATTTTAATGTGACTCAGGGTGTTCAGAGACTGTATAATAACATGGAAAATATTCATAAAATAATGAGACGGCTCTTGTAGTTTTCTATAATGGATGTGTGTTATATTGGGGGGAAGACCTCAAAGGGATTTGTCCTAACAGCTCCTTGCTCTCGCATTTTGTGGTTCTTTGAATTAGTGGCAGAGGGGGAATCTCAGATGGGCTGGAGAGGACAAGTGGGTTTGTTGTTATCTCCTCAGAATTATAGTAGAACTCAAACTGCTGCTGTGGTTAAAAATGATAGTAATATAGCACGTCACTTAATATTCTTAATTTTCCAAAATAATTTGGTCCTCATTTAACTAACTTTATGCTTATAAACAAACCAGATGATACTTTTGCTGTGGAGCAGAGTTAGAGTGAAGGGTGAGCCATGCGGGGAACTGGAGTGCAGATAGGGGCTTGTTTAGAGACACTCGCATGCTTTGCTTGTTTCTTCTAGCTCCTGCTCTCTGCTTTATCTTTTTTGACCAGGTCACAGATCACTTTTCTTTTGGCCTGACAGTTGTGTGGTATGCAGGGCATTCAGCTCCACCAGAAAGCTTGCGAGTCTTGTCATCAATCGGGACTGTTTTAGAGTAATCAGACAAGAGGAGGCAGAGGAGGATTGTAGGGGGTGTGGCTGTGGTACCTCCTTTTAATGTGATTGTAATCTAGTGGTCTCAGAGGAGAGGAGAGCCTGCAGAGCCCTGGTCGCTGGCTCTGATGCAAGGCAAAAGACATAGTGAGCTGTTTATCCAGTCTGCTCCATTTTGAGAGGAAAATGTTACTTTTTCTTTACACCCTTATGTGGTAAAGGACTGTCCCTGTTAACGAGAACACAAGTTAGACGAGAGCAGGGGTTGCCAGGAACTGTTTGCTGTATCCTTTTCAGCAGTAAAACATTGGAGGGACGATTATTTCCGATGACTACAACTCTTTTTCATACCATGGACCTAAGTTCTTCCCCACATTGCCCTCCTGGTTTTTAGCCTGTTGGAGAAGCATAGTTTGGATTTTATAGTTGTTACAAATTGATATCTAGTTACTGTGGTGACTCTCTTGGAAAATTAATTTGTTTCTTCTTTTTCCCCTAGTGACATTTCAGTTTTACTATGTAAAAGAAAAGCCAGAGGAGAAAACATAATATCATTGGATATAGGAAATAACCAGAAAATTCTCTTGCCCATTCATCTATCCAACTAATATTTATTTGAGTACCGACTTAGTGTCAGATGTTGTGCTCTCTGAGTTAGAAACAGAATAGTCTTGAAAGTGAGGTTGAATAACTATTTTGTAGAACTTGAGAAAAGCCGGGGCACTGTTGCTTTCCCTTATTATTTTTTTTTAAAGATTCTGAGTGGTAATCTAAGTTTGAAAAGATGGAATACAAGAAATTTTATTATCTTTTAATTTAAAGTTTATGTATCAATTGACATTATAAATGCTTAATTTTTCTGTTGTCTTGTTTGTCAGTAAATCTAATTTTTACTTCAGTCTGCTGTATCTTTGTTCTTTTGTGTCTTTCATTTGGTTTTTCAAATATTTAGCACTAGTGAAACAGACCAGGCATCATATAGGGGTCCTCTTCCCACCCTACCCACTGCCCTGGTGTGGCGAAGAACATGGGGATAACAATAGCCTTGTAAAGTTTGAGTAGCATAATTTTAAATTAAGGTTTTTCAATATGGAGTCAATGAAATCTCTGAAATTATAAACTTAGGTATATGTACATTTTTGAGGGGAGGTCTATAGCTTTCCTTACATATTCCAAGGATTCTATGACTCAAAAAAAAAAAGTTTAAAACCATTGCCCTGAATGGTATCTTAGTTGCCTACATTTCTATTGGTAGAAAATGTATGCAAGTATATTTTGCTTTGTTTTATCTTGAGAGTGAAAGTGTTAGTTGCTCTGTCCAGTGACTCTGCGAGCCCGTGGACTGTAGCCCACCAGGCTCCTCTGTCCATGGAATTTGCCACACAAGAATACTAGAGTGGGTTGCCATTCCCTTCTCCAGGAGATCTTTCTGACCTAGGGACTGAACCCAGGTCTCCTGCATTGCAGGCAGATTCTTTACCATCTGAGCCACTAGGGTTTTATCTTGGGCTTCCCTGAAATCTTACAAGAGGAATCTGAGGTGGACAGTACAGTTTTCTTTTCCTTTCCAGCTTCCTCTCCCCTCTTAAAAAAACACTTAATTCATTTGTACTGGTTCCATTGGAGTTTCCTAAAGTATTTTAGGTAAGATGATTGACTGTTTTGGTTAACCCCCAAACGGCTTTAAAATCTGAACCTAGAAATTCATTGTCAATGCTGAATTCTCAAACCAGAAGAGAACTTCATCTACAAATTTAAGTTTCTGAGCAGCTGAGAGATGGTGGCTTCAGTTACAAAGGATTCTTAGAAATTCTTCAGGAGCAACTGAAGGAGTGAGGGAGAGGGTCTGGGTTAAGCTTCGCGGGCAGTGAGGACCTGGTCCAGCTGGCGTCTTGTTGCAGGAGAGGAAAGGAGGGCGGAGAAGCGGGCGGCATTTATACTCAGGAATTTTCCTCAGCTCCCGGCTTCTGAGGTGTGACTGGGCCAGGACAAGGATGTATGTGAAACTTAATCTTTTTTTGAAAAATAATTTTATTTATTTATTTATTTTTGTCTGTGTTGTGTCTTCGCTGCTGCCTGGGCTTTTCTTAGTTGCAGCAAGTGGGGGGGGGGTTCCCTCTAATTGCTGCACGGGTTTCTCTCATTGCAGTGACTTTTCTTGTTGCAGAACGTGGGCTCTAGGGTGCTCGGTCTTCAGTAATTGTGGGTCCCGGGCTCTAGAGCACAGGCTCAGTAGTTGTGGGGCACAGGCTCAGTTGCTCAGAGTCATGTGAAATCTTCCCAGATCAGGGATCAAACCCGTGTCTCCTGCATTGGCAGGTGGATTCTTTAACCACTTGGCTGCTAGGGAAGCCCCTGAAATTGAGTCTTTAAAGAGTGTTGCCTATGTTCGATATAAACTTGTCCAAGGAGAGTGGAAATTAAGCTTGAGATCTCTGAGGAAAGTGTTCAGACCTTCCCTCTCTTTTCTCAAGTCCTCTCTCTTTCTGTGCAGGTGGATGGAAGCATGCCTTGGGGAAGATCTGCCTCCCACCACGGAACTGGAAGAGGGGCTTAGGAATGGGGTCTACCTCGCCAAACTGGGAAACTTCTTCTCCCCTAAAGTGGTGTCTCTGAAGAAGATCTATGACCGAGAGCAGACCAGATACAAGGTGAGTCGTTCCCTGCTTGGTGCTTCAGTTTCCATAAATCAGAGAGAGAAGTTTAGCATCCTTTATCCCATGAAAGAGTTACTGAGAAATATGTGGAAATGTCTTTGTTCCAACAAAATAAAATGCCTGGCGGAGTGGAGAAAGTTCAGTGCAAAGTCAAGATATAGTAGTAAAAGAACTTGAGGTGACTGTATTCCTGGTGCAATTCTAATGAGTAATTTGTATAGAGAAATTTTCATGGTCCTTAATGAATTTTTTACTTCTTAGAAGGCAGAGGAAATAACTAGGGGAATTACTACTTTAATTTTAACCAAACTCTGAGATTTGTTGACAAATTAAAAGCATTAGCAACTTTGGAGGGGAGAAAATCACCCCATGATATTAAAGTTTAAGATAAGTAGGAAAGTGATCTGATTTCAAGAAATTGAGATAAGTGTTTGATTTTTGCAGCCTGGGACCCTCAAAAAGAGGACTACCTTAAGTAAGTTGGGATGTTGACTAGGACCAAATTCCATTGCCTACAGAGTTTCTGTGAGGAGCTTTCCTAAGAGCTCTTATCTAGAAAAGGATGAATGTAGAAGATAGTGGAAGATTGCAAAACCAAGAGCAAATGTATGAAGGGTCAACTGTCAGAACTGGGTCAGAGCTGAGAATTAACAATGAAGACAGAGTCAAGAAAGATTTTTGCTTTATGTTTAACTTTGAAGGAAAACAAGGAAACTATAGATCTTAAACCAGAATTAACATCCCTAGTAGAAACTTTCCCTCATCAAAAAGCAAAGACTTGGGACTTCTCTGCTGATCCAGGAGTTAAGACTCCATGCTTCCACTGCAGGGGGTGTGGGTCCAATCTGTGGTCGGGGAACTAAGATCCCACATGCTGCACAGTGCAATCAAAAAATAAAGAAAGAATTATGCTAACCTCATTTAAAAATTTTTTTAAAAGCAAAGATTTATGTGTGGAGTGTTAACTAAGTAGTTATTCTAAAGATACCTCCTGAGTTGTTCTGTCAAGAGCTTACAAAATGTGTGCAGAACAGATAGACATGAGAGGCCTGGAGACTGCAGTAGCAGTCAAAGCAATTAGCCTGCTCCTCTACCTGTCTTGAGAGTGAGCCTTCCTAAAAAACAACAGGTGCAGAGGTTTAGAGGGGGACGTTTGTATATGTAGGATGAGAAAACCTCATTTGGGGAGTATCTTCTGCCTGCCAGACACCAAATTGAGTGTTTTATGTACATTTTCTCAGTTAATCTTTCTGACAGACATAAAGTAGATGTTAAAGATGGGTAACAGTGTCAGTCACTAAGTCATGCCCAACTCTTTATGACTCTATGGACTGTAGCCCGCCAGGCTCCTCTATCCATGGGATTTCCCAGGCAAGAATACTGGAGTGGGTTGCCATTTCCTTCTCCATGAAAGACGGGGAAACTCAGACTCAAAAGGGTGAAGTGACTTGCCCAGTGTCACCAATAGATGGCCACGTAAGGAACAGAATCCAGAATAATTGAATTCCAAAGACCATGTTCTGTTGAGCACACCGTACTCAGAAGATTCTCCAGATGGTACTTCATTGAGAAGAGCTGAGATGTGGGTTTGGCTTCTAGGGGTTAAATGTGAACGTATGCTAGAGATAGACCTTAAGTTTAAGGGGCCATGGGAAGTCTCACAGAGAAGCTTTTACAAGGAGAGTTTTTATTTAGTATTTGCTTCAGTATTGCCAAACAGTGCCTAATGGTCTTTCATTTGTTCTAGGCAACTGGTCTTCACTTCAGACATACTGATAACGTGATTCAGTGGTTGAATGCCATGGGCGAGATTGGATTGCCGAAGGTAATTTATGTGATAGTCATAGTTCTGGCTGTTTTGGCGTAACAGTTCTCATTCAACATATAAAATTATCTTCAATTGGTGTTTTAAATATATATATATGTATGTGTGTAATTTTTTTTTCTTTTTTAAATGCTAAAGGATCTCTCCAGTTTGTTTTAGGAATTAGCTTTGCTCTTTTTCTTTTATATTTCTCATCCCTGCTTCACCTTACCCTAGAGAAATTCCCTATGATGTCCTTTACTTTTACTACACCAAATTATAAACATTAAAATTCTCATACCATGAGGGAATTCCTTGGTGGTCCAGTGGTTAGGACTCAGGACATTCAGGTTCAATCCCTTTTTGGGGAACTAAGATCCTACAAGCCTTGAGGTGTAGCCGGGGAAGCGGGGGTGGGGGGTGGGAATCATTTGCCATGAAATTCACCATTTTAAGGTACACAATTCAGGGGATTTTGTTTGTTCACAGAATTGCTACATTCAAGTCTGACTTTAGGAAACATAAGGAAATATTTTAGAAGCATCATTTTCCAGCTGTTGAATAACTAATTCTGTGGGGAGTATGAAGGGTTTATTTTATATTTCAGATTGTGTAGGCCATATAATGATGTTGACTTCTTATATCTGGTCTTGATGGCTGTAGTTTGTTTTTATGACAGCTTTACTGAGGTATAATTGATGGCAGAAAAGTGACACATATTTAACTTATACATCTTGAGTTTGGAATGATGGCTGTAGCTTTTTTTTTTTTGGCTGCACTGAGTCTTCGTGGCTGCTCCCGAGCTTTCTCTAGCTGCAGAGAGCAGGGGCTGCTCTCTAGTTGCAGTGTGCGGTTTCTCGCTGTGGCGGCTTCTCTTGTTGCAGAGCGCAGGCTCTAGGCATGGGGGCTGCAATAGTTGCAGCATGTGGGCACAGTAGGTGAAGCTCCCGGGCTCTAGAGCACAGGCTCGGTAGTTGTGGCACACGGGCTTAGTTGCTCCATGACAGGTGGAATCTTCCCGGACCAGAGATCAAACCGGAGTCCAATACATTGGCAAGCAGATTCTTATCTGCTGCGCCACCAGGGAAGTCCAGGGCTGTGCTTTTGATATGGGAGTAGGCATCTTTGAGCATTTTTGCTCCTGAGTTTGTTTAGTGCTGCTCTTAGTGAAATTGCTATCTCAAATGTTGGGCTGCACCTCACAGGCTGCCAAGCCTTGTAGTTGCCCAGCTTTGAGACTGAAGGAAGAGCCCAGAGACAGCAACAGAGACATCCCTGGCTTATTGGATAGGGGATCTTCCGTGTCTGGAGCCAGCTGTGGAGTAACACCCTGCCGTGGGTCGCAGACAGCAGACAGAACGTGGCAGCAGCCTTTGCTGTTGGTGGCGCCGGTGGGGGGTTGTTTACCACTTACTTTGGCCCAGAGAAAGCAGCAGGGGAGCACGTCCCTCTTGGCCCCTCGAGCAGAAGTCTTCCCTTTGATAAATTGATAAACTGGAGCCGTTCTGATCTAAAGATTAGAACGGTCACTAGCATTTGCTGATCAGGCTGTACTGTTAAGAGGGAATGTCAGTCATATGAATAGGGTATAGGTGAATCAGGGACTGGTTGAGCAGGCGATGTACAGAAAGCAAGAGAATCACTGACCTGGGTGGTGATCATACAACTAGCTACCCAGTCCTACCTTGAATAGCCAGAAAGGCCATGATGTAGTATAACTATTAGAGGCAATGACAGCTTTTATTCCCACCATCCTTTGACTTAAGAATTCTCCTTCTAGGAATTTATCCCCACCCACACCCCACCAGCTCAAAATAAAAAAAAGAAAAAAATTAGACAAGCACAAAATAATATTATGTAAGGCTTTCCAGCATTGCTTATGATGTAAAAAAATGATAGCAAACCACATGTTCCTTCACTCCAGGTATTAACCATGTTACAGCCTGTCAAATACTACTGCTGCCATTGAAAAAGGATGATGTCAATCTGTATACCTAACTGTGATGTCTTAAGTGAAAAATAAAATCAGGCTAAGATTATACAACTTTGTGTTCTGGCTTAGATGAGGTCAGGATTTTTGTCTAAAAATAGAGTGTTCTTGGGAAAAATCCGCAGACAGAAATAGTTTTCATTTCTGTGTGATGGAGTTAAGGGTGGTTTTTATTCTATTTATACTTTCCTGCGGAGTCTAAATTTTTGTAACCAAAGAAAGATTCAGAAATGTAGAGTATCAGAAGGTGGCTGAAGCCACTGGGAAATGAGTGTTTGGCATTTTGCGGAGTGCTCAGCTCACTGTTGCACACATGCCTGCTGAATTGAGTTTAACTCAGAGCTACGTCTTGGCTGAAGACTAGCTTGTGTCCTCTTTTGTTCAGAGCAAAGTGCTGAAGCTCTCTTCCCTGCACTGGTGCATTTGAGAATTAAGCCCCACACATGTCAGGAAATGCAATACATCATGCTCTTACAGCCACTAGGCCTTTCTGCGTACCTGTAACTTCCTGTTCCTGTTTTTTATATAGTATGCCCAATGGGCAATGACAGTTTAACCTTTTTGAATGATACTAAGAGCTTTGTTAATAATTGCTCTTGCTAATAGTATTTTTACTATAAAAATGCCTTTTTAATAATTTAATTTTATTACCTTTTTTGTTTACTAACAGTAGTGCATTGTCCTGAACCACAGTCTCGACAAACAGAATTCCCCAAAGGCTGTCAGAACAATTGTAGAAGGGAATGGCAACCCACTCCACTATTCTTCCCTGGAGAATTCCCATGGACAGAGGAGCCTGGCAGGCTACAGTCCATGAGGTCTCAAAGAGTCGGACACAGCTGAAGTGACTGAGCCCATGGCTATTAGCCTTGCTCTGTAGGATTTAAGTCCAGAAGATTTCTGAGTAATGTAGACTAAAGATGCTTAGCCTAAAAAATGTGGTTTTGCCCATAATATAATGTGTGATCAATAATTGACAATACTTATATAGTATTTTTTAAAATTTATTTATTTTTAGTTGGATGATTGATTAACAATATTGTGTTGGTTTCTGCCGTATATCAACACATATATAGTTTTATTGGGATATCTTTCCTAATCTTTTTATGTGGTACATACAAACTAATTACAGAGAATATAATTTTTCAATTTTTATCCTCTTGACTCTTTATTATAATTGGTACTGTTGGCCAGCTCCTCCATGAAGCATGTTATTGTTTTTACTTTTTTATTTATTATTATTATTATTATTATTTTTTACTTTACAGTATTGTATTGGTTTTGCCACACATCAACATGTATCCACCACGGGTGTACACGTGTTTCCAATCCCAAACACCCCTCCCACCTCCCCCTCCACACCATTGTTTTTAATCTGCCTGATAGTCCTCTGTTCTCTTCAGCTTTTCTACCTTCTACATCCTAATGGGCATTCCTTAAGATGCAGTTCTGTTTTTAGCCACATTCTCTCATTCTCATGGTTTCAGTTGTTTTGAAGACTCTTTGCTTTACAGTAAACACAGCATCTTCAGTTGGCTACTGGACATTTCTCTGTGGATAGCTTTCTCTCTCTTGGACTTTCTCATATCTAAAACTAAACCTACCTTTTCTCCCAAGTGAACTTCTTCTCTGTTTAAGTGGTACCATGTCATCATTTTCCCAGTCATCCCGGCTCAAAGCCTTGGAGTTTCCTTGGACTCCTAAACAGAGTCTTTCCCCAAGCCTTCCTCGGTTGTTTGCAGTGTCTGTTTTATCTGTTGAAACCACCTCCCAGCCTGGTTTCTCCAGCTTCAATCTCTTCACTATTCACTGTATTCTGTGTGTTGTCTGCAGTCAGATCTTCCTGAGGCTCTGTTTTTAGCTTTGGCTTCGAAGCTAGGACTTCTCTGAGGCCTGCATATCAAGTTCAAACTGGTCTGACTGTCAAAGTCCTCATAATCTGTCTCTGTCCTATCCAACCAACCTTTTTTTTCTATTACTTTCTAAAATGGATTCTGTAATATTTTGGGGGAAGGATGACTGACCTTGACCATGATTTTCACTGTTCAGGGGAAGACATTTTAGTCTTAGGAATGAGCATATAAAGTTTTAAAAGTTATCGGAAGAGGTGATTCTAGTACATCCCGTCTCTCTTTTGGTGCACAGTTCTTTCTTATTGGGAGCCGTGGGTACTGTGGGAGTGGTGCTGGTGCTCGGTCGTGTCCAGCTCTGCGACGCCATGGCTGCAGCACGCCAGGCTTCCCCGTCTCTCACTGTCTCCTGGAGTTTGCTCAAATTCATGTCCATTGAGTCAGTGATGCTACCTAACCATCTCATCCTCTGCGGCCGCCCCCTTCTCCTTTTGTCTTCAATCTTTCTCAGCCTCAGGGTCTTTTCCAGTGAGTCAGCTCTTAGCGTCAGGTAGCCAAAGTATTAGAGCTTCAGCTTCCAATGAATTCCTTCCAATGAATATTCAGGGTTGATTCCTACATTAGTAAGGTTGATTCCTTACATTGCTTATGATGAATTGTCTGTTCATCCTAATGAAGTTATTTGCGGAACACTGACGATCTTTGCTAATTGTCCAAAGTTTTACTTGTATTAGTGATGGCTGGTGAACGATTAAATGAAACCAAATGGATGCATACCTGACTCTGCTTCTTTTATTTCTCCTTAGATTTTTTATCCAGAAACTACAGACATCTATGATCGAAAGAACATGCCAAGATGTATCTACTGTATTCATGCACTGAGGTAATAGGGTTTTCTTGGTAGAATAAGCAGTATATAAATATAGAAGACAGAGTGGTAGTTGCAGAGGTGGGGATTTGGGAGTGGGTGAAATGAGTGAAGGTGGTCAAAAGGTACAAACTCCCTGTTATAAAATAAACAGGTCCTGGGAATGTAAGGTACACCATAGTGACTTTAGTTAATAATACTGTATTATGTATTTGAAAGTGGCTAAGAGAGTAGATCTTAAAAGTTCTCATTACAAGAAAAAAAATTGTAATTATGTGTGGTGATGGAAGTTAACTGGACTTACTATGGTGATCATATTATGCTATACACCTGAAATTAATGTAACATTATTATGTCAGCCATCTCTCTCTGAACTATGCATTTCATTTGAGATATAGCCCCTTTCTTTTAAATTAAAATCTCTTAAAATTATAAAAAACTATATATATTTGAAAACTTATTGTTTACCATTTTGTTTCAACCTGATAAACTGAATTACAAAATACTCTGTGTCTTTTTTTTAAACTCTTTATTCAGTAGTGGAGTATAGCCAATTAACAATGTTGTCATAGTTTTAGGTGAACACGAAGGGTCTCAGCCATACATATACATGTATCTGTTCTCCCTCAAAGCTTCGTCCCAACCAAGCCACCACATAACATTGAGCAGAGTTACGTGTGCTATATATATAGTAGGTCCTTGTTGGTTACCCATTTTAAATATAGCAGTGTGTACATGTCCATCCCAAGCTCCCGAACTATACCTTTCCCCCGTCTTTCCACCTCAGCAACCATAAGTGCGTTCTCTAAGTTTGTGAGTCTTTCTGAACGTAATACTCTATGTCTTGATACTGATTGGTAACATAGTACCAGCAATTATCAAATGGTTGGTTGATAATTTGTTTAGTTATCTAGGACCTTGACAAGTCATTTGTTCCTTAAATAATTTTTATGACAACGCAAATATAATAAATAGGAATTGAAACAAGGTATAATTTTTTTCTCAGTTTCATAGTAAATTTGGAAGATGACTTAATTTCAGGTCCTCAGCCCTTAGAAGGAGCATAGTACTAAATTGGAGGGAGGAGGTGATCTGTCTGGAGGGGGACGGGATAGGATGGGAGGGGAGCAGGTGCTGGTAGTCTAGTATTTCAGAGTGGCTTAGATTTACTGGATGGCCATAGGACTAAACCAGAAGGTGATACAAGTGGGTGAGTAAAAGAAGGAACATGAGTATGAGATTTCTTTTCGCTTGGGCTGTTCTTTTTATATAGCATCCTGTGTATGCACCTAATAAATGTTAATTGTATATATGAATGTATGTATAATGTTGTTGTTGTACAAGAAGGCTGCTGTCTCCAGTTTCTTGATCAAATGTGTGCCAGACCCTGGGTATCACTGAAATCAGCATGAAACCCATAAAAGAGAGAGTGTAACTGAGGGCTGGTAGACCTCTCGTGTGGACTGATGGATGCATTAACCCCCTCAGAGGTTCTCTCCCTAGGCTCTCTACCTTCTGGTCCATCTGTTATGTTGAATTCAGAGCTATCTTTCCAAAACAGCCTTCATCTTACCAGACACTTCATAAAATGCTTTGGTGATTCCTTTGTAGTGTCACCTCTAGTCATTCCCTCCCGTGTATCTGTGCTCCAGTATCTCATGCCTTTGGTTCTGCTGTTTCCTCTGCCTAAAATGCCCTTTTCTCCCTGTTTTAACCTATGCTCTTCCCCAGGTGCCATCTCAGGATGCTGCTATAAGTATCTTCTCTCGCTTTTTCCTTCTGAAGCAGAATTAGCTGCTGCTGCTGCTGCTAAGTCGCTTCAGTCGTGTCCGACTCTGTATGACCCCATAGACGGCAGCCCACCAAGCTCCCCCGTCCCTGGGATTCTCCAGGCAAGAACACTGGAGTGGGTTGCCATTTCCTTCTCCAATGCATGAAAGTGAAAAGTGAAAGTGAAGTCGCTCAGTGGTATCCAACTCTTCTCTTTGTGCTCCTTTAGCATTTTGTAACATACCTCTCACTCCACTTATCTTACTTGTTACATTGTCCTCTGGTTACTGTTTCTGCTTGGCTATCTTGTGGACTCCTTAGGGGCAAGAAGTATTTCCTTTGTTCTTTATCTTTGTGTTGTTAGTACTTAGATACCTGGTATATAACCACAATAAATGTGTGTGTCCAACTTATACATTATAACAAATCTCCCTCCCTTTCTCCAGCCCAAGGGGATAATTTGTGCCCTGTCAGTGAAAAAGGAAATGGTACTTTGTCTTTATCAAAGGGCTCTTCATGTTTGTCTCTGCTTATCCAGTCAAGTTTCAGTTTAGTTCTCACTTTCTTGGTAAAGTTTCTCCAATGACAGCTTTTTTCTTTTTCTAAGCCTCTGGATTTTTTTTTGTTTGTTTTGTGTGTGTGTTTAGTTATATATTCCTTCTTTCATATCTTTTCTTCCAATTATATTTATTAGCATCTTAGTGACAGAAGTCATGCATTACTTTTTTTTTCTTTCAAAGGTACATGGCATAATGTTGGACAGACAGTGGTAAAATGAGGATTTAAAAACATTGTGTAGGAATAGGTGATAAGTCAGAGAATTTTCAGAATGCAGCCATTTCAGATGTCTATGTCTGAGCTAAAATCAGATTAATTCTGAGTGCTGTGGTTGGCTCAGGGTTCCGTGAGGCCTGTCATTGTTGATAATCTTGTGAAGGCAGTACCCGCCATGGGTATCTGAAGCTGGCAGGCAGAGGAGCTAAGCTGGCAGAGTTCCTCTCTGCTAGGTCTGTAGCCAGGATTCTCTGCCTTGTAACCTGGGTTCCAGGCCCTCACTTCCCCTGAAGAGAGACCTAAGAACTAACTCTGCCTTTCTCACGATGGAATCAGAATGAGAAAGGGAGGAAGCCTGCTATTGTTCTCCATTTCTCTTCAACAGGCAGTTCCTGCTTAGAAAGTATATACACAGCAGTGTGTCCTGGTTGGTGATTTACAATTTCTTTCCTCCCTGTTTTTCCTGAGGGGTGGGTTGGCCACTCTTGATAATATGTAGGAAGTATTTCTAAGTGCTTGAGGCTCTTGTTTACCCTCACAGGACAGTGTTCAAGGCCGCTGCCTCTCTTCACTTACCTGTTTTGGGTGAGGCACTGTTTCCCTTTTGGATCAATAGTGATAAAGAAGCATTATCTCCTTGTTTTCCCCCTTCCTGCCATCTGTCCCCACCCCCCCACCGCCCCAAGTCTTGACTGGCGTTATTCCTGAGGTAGTCACTGTACTTAAGTCAGACTAAATTACTCTTGTATGTTACACTCCACTCTCAGATAAGACCCTACTTCTCCATTATTCCAGATGTATTTGTATACTTCCTTTCCATTCCCTACCCACATGCTTTATCTTTTTAAGAGTTCACTTTGGGGTTAAATTGGCCCATAATCCTTTATCTTAAATTCAAAAAAACATGCTAAAAATTCTGTGAGTTTTGGTTCAGTTCAAACTCATTTGTTGGCAAGATCTGATCAGTATTGAGATTACATAGAATGTATATCTACTTAATGTGATTATTCAGATGATTTTCTGCAGAAAAGGTAATGTATTTGATTGGGGGTGCTTCCCCAAGACTTGTTGGGGGTGTATTATAATGCTGCATACACTGTGCAACTTTTCTGAGAAATCCTAAATTAGTATTTGGCCCAGAGAATTTAGGTAAAGGATGTGGGCCTGTACTAGACTCTGTTTCCTCATCACCTGCTGTGTTCAAGAGCATTTGTTAGTGATCTTTGAGATTAGCATAGTGATTTCTTTCATTGGTTACTGTACAGTCATTGATTTGTATTCCCTGGTGGCTCAGGCGGTAAAGCGTCTGCCTGCAATGCAGGAGACCCGGGTTTGATCCCTGGGTTGGGAAGATCCCCTGGAGAAGGAAATGGCAACTCATTCCAGTACTCTTGCCTAGAAAATTCCATGGATGGAGGAGCATGGTGGGCTATATAGTCCATAGGGGTCACAAAGAGTGGACACGATTCAGTGACTTCACTTTCTTTCACTTTCACAGTCATTGATGATAATCACAATCCAGATAGGCTGACACAAGCTTCTCCTCATTGCTATAGAGTATAACTTAATTAGGAAAAAAAAAAGAAAAGAAATCTGAACTCAATTACAGGCTGATTGTGATAGGTAGCTGATAGCTTATTTGTGAAAGCAAGCAAAGGAGGCCAGGAACAAAAACTGAAAGTGATGTTTATTGTTAGGATTTTTAAGTTTTAGCTGTGAGTTTAAGTGCTTTTGAACATGGAACAATATGGAACACAACAGACTGGTTCCAAATAGGGAAAGGAGTACGTCAAGGCTATATATTGTCACCCTGCTTATTTAACTTATATGCAGAATACATCATGAGAAACGCTGGGCTGGAAGAAGCACAAGCTGGAATCAAGATTGCTGGGAGAAATATCAATAACCTCACATATGCAGATGACACCACCCTTATGGCAGAAAGTGAAGAGCAACTAAAAAGCCTCTTGATGAAAGTGAAAGAGGAGAGTGAAAAAGCTGGCTTAAAGTTCAACATTCAGAAAACTAAGATCATGGCATCTGGTCCCTTCACTTCATGGGAAATAGATGGGGAAACAGTGGAAACAGTGTCAGACTTTATTTTTTTGGGCTCCAAAATCACTGCAGATGGTGACTGCAGCCATGAAATTAAAAGACGCTTACTCCTTGGAAGGAAAGTTATGACCAACCTAGATAGCATATTGAAAAGCAGAGACATTACGTTGCTGACTAAGGTCCGTCTAGTCAAGGCTATGGTTTTTCCAGTGGTCATGTATGGATGTGAGAGTTGGACTGTGAAGAAGGGTGAGCACCGAAGAATTGATGCTTTTGAACTGTGGTGTTGGAGAAGACTCTTGAGAGTCCCTTGGACTGCAAAGAGATCCAGGCAGTCCATTCTGAAGGAGATCAGCCTGGGTGTTCTTTGGAAGGAATGATGCTGAAGCTGAAACTCCAGTACTTTGGCCACCTCATGCGAAGAGTTGACTCATTGGAAAAGACTCTGATGCTGGGAGGGATTGGGGGGCAGGAGGAAAAGGGGACGACCGAGGATGAGATGGCTGGATGGCATCATGGACTCGATGGACGTGAGTTTGAGTGAACTCCGGGAGTTGGTGATGGACTGAGAGGCCTGGCGTACTGCGATTCATGGGGTCACAAAGAGTCAGACACAACTGAGCGACTGAACTGAACTGAACTGAACTAAGTGCTTTCGAGGCTGAATAAGAGGACCCAAGTGGCCATTATGATTCCATTTATAGTTCCAGCATGTCCTTAAATTATTCCTAGTAATTAAAATGAGATAAAAGCAAGATGATGCCCATCTGCTTTCAGCTTCCCTTCTCTGCTTTTTACAGCAACTAGTGATAGCATTGTGATGTCTTTGATTATCATTGAAGATGTTAGGAACTGACTCTTGTTGGGGCTGTGAAAGTAACATGCTCAAGCTTTTGTTGAAGTGTGGCAACCTCTTTCTTGTTCTACAGTAGAAATAAAAGAGGAAGAAGTTTCTGGAGAAAAATATTTTTACTAATTTAAAATGCAGATGGAACATACTGTACAGGGAAAGTACATGAAGAAGCATATTACATGTCCAGACAGTTATTAGCTCTTTGACTTTGGAAACTGTATTGAATAATGTAAAATCTTTGGAGAGAGGAACTTTATTTCCATCTCGAGCATTTTATTGAAGAGAAAAGCCTGTAATTGTATATGTATCATTTGTATTTGTACTTACCCAAGAAAATGATTGGTTACTGTGGATGTATATATTCTAATGTGTTTTCAGAATACTTGATTTTTTTAAGATTATGCATTTGGGTTTATCTTATACAGTTTGGATGCTGATCAGTTTTGTGAATGCAGTGTACATGATACATGTTTGTATTTAGATAACATTTAGATGTAGAGATTATCTGCAAATGCTGTAGGCTACTTTGTTGAGTTTCTGTGTTTGTTTCTTAGATATTTTTTATTTCCTCTCTTATTACTAGGCTGTCAATGTCTTGCTCATGTTAATCCCTGTGGAGTTGTTTTCTGATCTAATTTATTCTGAGCTGGTAGAGCCTTAGTCTCTGGTTAATCTGATTCATATTTATAGACATCCATCCATCTGTGAAATATTGATTATTATTTATTAATATATGTCAGGCTCTGGGTAGGCCACTGGTAAACAAGACTTTTATTGACCCTGACTTCATGGGGCTTAGAGTCTAGGAGATTTTTATTTAAAGAGTAAAGATTTATGATATATACTTTATGTAAAACTCTTAAAGTACCTGAATAAAGCTTTTCCACCAGTAATACGAATTCAGCTTAAGTAAGATTTGCTGAGTCATTTTCATGAGACTTTATAAAATGTCTTTTCAGTTAAAACTTACTGATCACAGGAAGTTAAACAGAAGTGAAGAGACTTCACTTATATTTGTTATATTAACATTTATATTAATGTCTGATTGCTTATTGGATTTGTCCTGGAGCTAGGACTTAAACTTGTGTCTCCTGATTTCCAGCCCAGTGCTTTTTGCATTACATTATGTGACTTTTAAGGACGTCCTTGTTATATAAAACTAAAAGAAGGCTCTGAGATAAAGTATATAGCTGCTGAGTGTAATATGGCAGAGTCCTGGGAGTCTACATGTTCAGAATGCTTCTGTTCTTTATGCTGGTTTTCCCCTTTGACTTTAGAGCAGCAGAACATCCTGCTGGGAGTCCTGACTCTTTTGCGTATTATGTCTTCTAGTTTGTACCTGTTCAAACTAGGCCTGGCTCCTCAGATTCAAGATCTGTACGGAAAGGTTGACTTCACAGGTAAGAAGTTCCAGACCTGGCGGGAAGTGCTTGATTTATGTGGAAATAGCCTGGAGAGTCAACTGTACCAATCTTAAAGATGCGGGGCTTTAAAAACACTGTGCCAGCAGAGATGTTTAAAAAAAGCACAAGGAACCTACTTCTCCTGGTGGGGTGGAAGGAACACAGGACTTGGGGTTTCAGGCTCTGTTCTCTCAGTTATGACATGGTATGGTTGAGAAGTCTCCGTTTTCTTATATCTAAATTAGAAAGAATATTAACATCTAATATTAAATGTTCACGTACAGTGAGAAAAACTTTATGACAGTCTTTCCCTTCCGGTGAGCACCATTTGTAGGCAAATGAAGTGGTGTGGGGGTGGTGAGATGATACAAAGATGACAATTTACTAATTTTAAAACTTTAATTTATTTGGGTGGGTGTTTCTGTGTATATTTGCTATAGTCAAATCCTTAAAGAGATGGGGGCTTGGGGAGAAAAAGAACAGGGGGAATATTGGTGAAGGGTAAAATAGACTCAAATCTTTTTGAACTGGTGATTATTTTATAGGCCTTGAAGTTTTAAAAATTGGTAATGAAGCTTTTATCTATGATGTTTTTTCTTCCAGGGAAGTTGTTCCCCAGACTCGAGGCAAGGGCCAAACCTTAAAATGTTTTCTTTATCATTTGGCTTCTGGCCTTAGACACAAAATTGTTTAGTAGTAGCTAGTGACTTGAATTATAAAGACTAAGATAACTGGCTTGTGATTCACTTGTTGTTCGAGGTCCCTTTAAAGCTACTGCATTCATAAGTTCATTAGAGGAAATGCCATTAGTAGCAGTTTGGGAAAACTATTCTGTATAGAGCCATTCTCATGTTATGGTTATTTCTGATGCTCTTGATAGTACTAGTAATAGTTCCTGTGTCTATTAAATGCATGTTATATACCAGATATCAGGTCAAGTGCTTTCCCTATATTATCTTATTTAAATCCTTATGACAACCCTAAGAATTAGATGTCATTTTATCCAGTACATTTTGTGGTTAAGGAATCTGTTTCCTTCTAAGGCCTGAAAAGGTGCTTACCTTTGGGTCTTAATTCTTTCCTGTAGAAGAAGAAATCAACAACATGAAGATTGAACTGGAGAAGTATGGGATTCAGATGCCTGCCTTTAGCAAGATTGGGGGTATTCTGGCTAATGAGCTGTCAGTGGATGAAGCCGCATGTAAGAAGAGAGTGCTTTCATGGGTTCAAGTGGAGTTGTTGCTTCTGCTTTCAATGATTAATACTAGAATGGTGGTCTTGGACATGAGGCATTTTGCCAGCAGGTGTCTAGTGGCTCAGACAGTAAAGAAAGAGTCTGCTTGCAATGCACGAGGTCCCAGTTCGATCCCTGGGTCAGGAAGATCCCCTGGAGAAGGGAATGGCAACCCTCTCCAGTATTCTTGCCTGGAGAATCCCCATGGACAGAAGAGCCTGGTGGGCTACTGTCCATGGAGTTGCAAAGAGTCAGACATGACTGAGCAACTGACACTTACTTCTTTCTTTAGGTCAGTAGATATAGTTTCAAACACTGCTATACAGTTGTCTATGCTGTTATTTGGAAATTAGTGAGAAAAGATCAAATAAGTTTGATTAAAATAAAAGCACTAGAAAGCAAATTTTACATTTCAATGCCTTTTTTAGTTTCATTTCTTCTAATGGAGTTTACATGATAATTAAGGGTGAACATTTCCATAACAAATGTTCAGATGCTCCCTGCAAAGTCTCTTACTGAATGTTTTCCCCATAAGATTCCAGGTTGAGCATTTCAGATATGGATTATAGGCAGAGCTGTGACTTTTTGTGTTAGGGAAAAGACAGGGCTCACAAGATCTGGGGATTCCTCTAACCCCTCTGTCTATGAAAAGCAGCCTCTGTTTGTGCTGGGGGATTGCCGTGTTTGAATGTGTAATGTACATCCTTTACTTTATATAACCTCAGTGTTCTGTGTTTTGAATTGATTTTTTTCAGTACATGCGGCTGTTATTGCCATTAATGAAGCTATTGACCACAGAATTCCAGCTGACACCTTCACAGCTTTGAAAAATCCCAATGCCATGCTTGTGAATCTTGAAGAATGCTTGGCCTCTACCTACCAGGACATACTTTACCAGGCCAAACAGGACAAAATGGCAAATGCTAAAAACAGGGTAAAAATGGAACATTTGCTCTTTTTAATTGATCTATAGGGACTTCTGTGGTAGCTCAGCTATTAAAGACCCTGCCTGCAATGCAGGAGACCCCAGTTCAATTCCTGCATCGGGAAGATCTGCTGGAGAAGGGGTAGGCTACCTGCTCCAGTATTCTCAGGCTTCCCTGGTGGCCCAGCTGGTAAAGAATCCGCCTGCAATGTGGGAGACCTGGGTTCAATCGCTGGGTTGGGAAGATCCCCTGGAGAAGGGGAGGGCTACCCACTCCAGTATCCTGGCCTGGAGAATTCCATGGACTGTATAGTCCATGGGGGTCACAAAGAGTCAAACACAACTGAGCGACTTTCACTTTTCACAATTGATTTACAGTCTTTCATTATTTAATATGATTCCATTTAAAAGATCAGTTTTATTGAGCTATTAATTGATAAATTAATATTGATAAATTAATAAATTAATTGATAAATTGATATTATTGATAAATTATAATAAAACCCAACCATGTAAAGTGTACAATTTGATGAGTTTTGACCAGTGTATACAGATATATGACCACCACCCACAAAGTTTCCATATCTCCCTTTCAGAGTCAACCTCTACTGCCTCCCTCTGTCCACCCCTGACCCCGGCAACTCCAGGTCTATTTTTCATCACTTTAGCTTATCTTTTTTGGAATTTTATATAAATGAAATGGAGTTACCAATACGTAGTCTTTCAGTATTAGATTCTATTTTGACATCTACTTTCTTCTTGAATTGTGTACAAACCTGTGAGAGGCTCTGAGATCTAGTCTGAGACAAGGATTCAGGCTCCCAGATGAGCAGGGCAGGGTTTACCAGTGTCTCCTTCTGCCGGATTCTGGAAGAACCCCTTGAGCTTGTTACTTACGAGTGGATCTCCTTTCTGTTTTTGGTCACAATCAGGTAGCACTCTGCTTTGTTCTTTATTAAGGATTTTAAGCTACACCCTTCCTTGCTCTTGACTCTTGTGGTGGGGGAGGAACACATGTGTATCTGTGCGGTCTTCCTAGAGACCTCAGCTAATTTAGCTACACCTTTTATTCATCTTCAGACAGAAAGCTCTGAGAGAGAAAGGGACGTTTATGAGGAACTGCTCACTCAAGCTGAAATTCAAGGCAACATAAATAAAGTCAACTGTAAGTATGTGTCCCCGTCAGGCCCCTAAAGGAATGTCACTGGATAATGGGCCTGTGGATCTGTTCATGGTTTAAGTTTATATCAGGCATTTGTGGATTTGCCTGGGAACTGTTGCCTGTTTACTGTCTTGTGTCCCCGTGTCTTCTCTTTGGGCTACCGTGGTCCTCAGGCAGCACGCCCCTCGCGCCCCCCTCCCTCCACCGCCCCCCTCCTCCCCTGCTTTTCTGTTGTAACTCACAGACTGGAGTTTTTGGCTGCAGTTTCACTCTTTTCACCCTGTGTTAGACACTTAAATCTGAAGAGGGATTTTATTTTTCTATTTTTACAGTAATACTAGGTTTGTTTTTCTTTTAAAGAGTAATACAAGTTATCCAGAAATGAGCCACAAATAAAAAATTAGACTCCTAAGAATAACCATGCTTATTTAGTATTTTTAACATATCCTTCAAAACATATTTAAACAGAAATGAGGTTGTCCTGTTCATCTTGATTTTTGTGTATGTGTTACACAAAAATTAATTTGAAAAATTAATTCCTTGAATTAATTTAGTCTCTCTTCTGCAAAAGAACCTGCATCAGTTTCTTATTACTTTCCAGTCAAAACGCTGTTCCCTGGCCTCGTGGAGCTCTTTATGTGCTGTTTCATGCGTACAACTCTTTGTAGACACTCATGTGCCTACTCATCTCCCACGTTCATTGTGTTCATTTTATGACTCATGAAGAGTGGCTCTGGAGGTGTTCAGACCTGGGATTTGATCTCTTGCCCTTGTATTAATCACTGTGGGAACTGGGCACCTGTGGCGTAGAATCATTATACGAGTGATGAGATAATATATGTTAATTGGCTCATATTTAGTAAACACCCAATAATATTATCATTACTGTTGTTAATCATGTAACTGCCCCACTGTAATGCCCTCATGCCTCATCTCTTACCTCATCCAAATTATACCCATCATTCAAGATTCAGCTCAGTTCTCACCTCAGCGTGTATCCTAGCTCACAATATACTTGCCCTTCACATCTCCTATAGCACCTGTATGCTTAACCACACGATTTTGTATTTAATTCTCTGTTGTCTTAAAGTGCTTTTTTGTTTGTTTTTTACATCTGTATAGACTTAAACTTGAGTTTACTTATGAATTCTGCTTCTTTTTAAGTCCTCATAATTCCTAGCATAGGGTTAGTCACTGAAAGAAGTAAAAAAAACCTTGTTTAATTCAACCAGACTTGACCTTATCTTATTTTAATCAAGATGATAATAATAATAGTAATAGTCATCAGGGTCCTCTCTGTTCTTTGGAGATCCTAATTTCTCACTTGTACTAATGCTCTGAATAACTGGTGAGAATTTATAGATTTTACCAACTCCTTATGGTAGAGAGTTCTAAATCCTGACCAGGAGTCTGTGTGTTCTGTTCCATTCTGGTTCATTTAGGATAATAGCTTTCTGAATGGAGCTGTAGTTCCATTCACGTATGGGTGATTGGTTGTGCTGTATCTGTATGAATACTGCTTTAGTCAGCAAATATAAATCAGAATGTCCTTGCACTTAGTCCTCTCTGTAGAAGAAAGTCCAGCACATTTCCTGCTGCATACACTGCATAAAATACTCTTTTATTTACTAAGGGACTTTTCTCTACTTTTACTGTTGTTTGGGGCCTTTATTGCTATACCTGGCTGATTATGTTAGAGTTAGTTATAAACTCATAAGGAAAGAAACGTATGTGTGTATTTTGAAAGTGTTCCATGCATATTGTCTTACGTGGTCAAAGGAACAAAATAGTAAAACTTCCCTCAGATACATTTCAGTGAGGAAGGTAGGCAAATGCATAATTTCAGGGCAACTTGGCTAGAACAATTCAGTGAGTAATTTCAAGGCAACCAGAGACGTGTGAGATATAGTCATAGAGTAAAGAAAAGAATGATGACTTTTCCTCAAGGTTTGTACATGACCCTTCCCTGGGGTTCTTAGGGTAGATAAGGAGGTGAGGATAAGGCAGAATTCTCAATAGAGGGACAATCTTTTCCTAACAGTAGGGAAAGTCAGAGACAAGGGAGAGTTGGAAGACAGAGGGACTTTAGGTCCCAAGAATTATCTTAATGTAATTATAGATAAGATTCTTTCCCTAGGTCTTGAGAACGAGCAGTGAAGCCATTATGCTGCCCCAGAAGAAAGCTGCAGGCCAAATAGTTAAAAATGAGAAAGAGTTCTTATTTTTTTGTTAAGTAGGATAAGGAAAATTAGATAATTAAAGCATAGCGGGAGAAAGTATGTGAATAATGTTCCAGACCAGTGGTCCCCAACCTTTTTGGCACCAAGGACCAGTTTTATGGAAGGTAATTTTTCCATGAACCAGGGTGATGGGGTTGGGGGTGGGGAATGGCTTCAGGATGATTCAAGTGCTTTATATATCTTGTGCACTTTATTTCTGTTGTTATTACATCAGCTTCACCTCAGATCACCAGGCATTAGATCCTGGAGGTTCAGAACCCCTGTTCTAAACTTTATAGTATAAGTATTAGTAAATATCCACTTAAATATTTACATATTTATGTACATAGTAAGTTTACATTTCCAGTAAAAGCATAAATGACTAGATGCCTTTGCAGATGGATGATCTGAAACTCTGTGTTACAGAGAGGAAGCCTGGTTGTTACCAGCCTGTGTTGCTTTTATTTTCAGTCCCTCACTACTACAGAAGCTCCCTGAGGATGGAGACAACCTGTTTGTTTTGTTCCTGACTATGTTTACAGCATGTTTACAGCATGGTCCTTGTGGTGGGAAAATGCTTGGTTAGTTGGCTAGCGGCCACGTAGACCTCCAGCCATGATTCTGAGAGCTGCTCACCCCCTCTGTGTGGTGACCAGTGAGCCAAATCGTAGGGGAGAGGGTTGGGAAGAGGGGAACAGTCTTAGGAATCTAGCCTTTCGTCCTTTTACCTCTTGGTGTTATTTATTAGTTCTGGTTTGAGACTTTGTTTTTTCTTGGACTGTTTTCTTTATGACATCTTACATTAATTTTCTTTTTTTTTAACAAATGAAAACAGTTTAAACTGGTAACTACTGCTATGCCCCCAATATTTTGATTTTTAGTATTTTATTATTGATTTGTTTTGCTACTTTGGTGCTAAGATTAGATGTTCATTCCTGGGTGAGGCACTGGAAGGAGAACCCTATTTTTTCTTCTAAAAATAGGGAAGCTAAAAATAATAATTACGATTTTCCAGGAGCTGTCATTTCTGAAAAAAATGTATTATTTTGACTTTCAACTTAATACTTTATTTATTTTATAATATGCAAAGTACTTTCACATGTATGATTTCATTTAATCTCCTGAGGAATCTTAAGAGGAATGTACCTTTATTATCATTTTCAGATGAAGGGAAATCTGCATTTTTACTGTCAATAATGTGTTAATGACCTTGTGTGATGTCAGGTTCTGTGACTAGAAGTAGAGAATGTTGAGGCAGCGCAGAGAGCCCCTTCTGCTCCACATGGTAAGACCAGCCTCGATGTCTTGGCACTGCTTAGGGGCAGAGTACCTTCAGGAGATGCCAGGATGATGGAGGGATTCAGAATGATGCTGTATAAGGAATATTTGAAGGAACTAAGGCTCTTTAGTCAGGAGTAGACTGTCACAGGGAAGAGAGGTTGGAGGTACTCAAGTATCAACTCTATTGTGTAAGCTTTAACTATTTTTTTCTTAAACAGAATCATCTAGAGATGTAGTAAACTGTAGCGGGAGACACTTTCTCCTGTGTAGTAGTTTAGTCTGGATAAAGACTTGGCATTTTAGTGGGAATGCAGGCATGTATCATTGGTGCCTCTTAAATTGCTGCCCTTATTGGTGCCAAGCTGTCTACATCTAGAAGTTTGTAAGTAGGCCTAGGGTGTGGTCTAGGAATCTGTTAATTCTGAACACCCTGGGAACCTCTGAACTTGGAGACTTTAAGGTTCTCTTCCACCCTCAAAGCCTAATGCTTCTGTGATGCTCCACAGGAAAGGCTATCTTTTTTTTTTTTTTTTTTTTTAATTTACTTTATTTTACTTTACAATACTGTATTGGTTTGCCATACATCAACATGAATCTGCCACGGGTGTACACGTGTTCCCAATCCCGAACCCTCCTCCCACCTCCCTCCCCATACCATCTCTCTGGGTCATCCCAGTGCACCAGCCCCAAGCATCCTGTATCCTGCATCAAACCTAGACTGGTGATTCATTTCTTATGTGATATTATACATGTTTCAATGCCATTCTCCCAAATCATCCCACCCTCTCCCACAGAGTCCTAAAGACTGTTCTATACATCTGTGTCTCTTTTGCTGTCTCGCATATAGGGTTATCGTTACCATCTTTCTAAATTCCATATATATGTGTTAGTATACTGTATTGGTGTCTTTCTTTCTGGCTTACTTCACTCTGTATAATCGGCTCCAGTTTCATCCACCTCATTAGAACTGATTCAAGTGTATTCTTTTTAATGGGTGAGTAATACTCCATTGTGTATATGTACCACAGCTTTCTTATCCATTCATCTGCTGATGGACATCTAGGCTGCTTCCATGTCCTGGCTATTATAAACAGTGCTGCGATGAACATTGGGGTACACGTGTCTCTTTCACATGAAAGGCTATTTAATTATATTTCCCCAGTCCGAACTGAGACTGGTTTTGGGGAAGGAAAAATATTCCCGGCTATGATGTTAACATAGTTTTGTCTTAAGCGTTTGCCTTTTTTCCCCTCCTCAGTGCTTGCTGCATTAACAAATATAGACCTGGCTTTGGAGCAGGGATCTGCACCAGCCTTGTTCAAGATCCTGCAGTCACCCGCACTGGGCCTGCGAGGGCTGCAGCAGCAGAATAGTGACTGGTACCTCAAGCAGCTCCTGAGTGACAGACAGCAGAAGAGACAGGTAACATCTTGAGTGGCACCTGTAAGGCTTGACTTCCATCCATTTCAATCTCATGCTGTTGTGTAAAGATATCTGTGGGGCCTTCCCCCCCACCCCCTGCTAATATAACTGTTTCTCCTGCATGTGAATTAAGCTGTTTAATATCCTCAGGTAAAGTGCACATTGTCTTCAGCTCTCTTTTCCTTGCAGAATTGTAAATCCCCTCTTAAATAGCTTCGCCCACCCCGTGAATCTCACAACCCCTTCGCTTGAAGTCTGTTAAATCCCCAACTTGAAACTGTTGGGCAGAGGACTTCCCAGGTGGCTCAGTGGTAAACTATCCACCTGCCAATTCAGGAGATGCAGGTTCAATCCCTGGGTTGGGAAGAGCCCCTGGAGAAGGAAATGGCAACCCACTCTAATATTCTTGCCTGGGAAATCCCATGGACAGAGGAGCTTGGTAGGCTACAGTCCATGGGGTTGCAAAAGAGTCGGACATGACTCAGTGACTGAACAACAACAAAAGCTGTTGGGGAGAACCTGAAATTTTATATTCTTCAGGAATTTCCACTTAAAAAAAAAACCCACACCTCACGAGTTTCCTCTCGCTCACACTGAGAAAGCATTTAATACAGCGATATGAGTAGACCGTGTGGGATTGTACTCTATGGGTTTTTATTTTTTAGAACAAATACAAGGGGCTTTTTTTTTTTTTGCTAAATAAGGACTAGTATACATTTTATAAATTCTCATTATTGGCCAGAGAAAGCAACATTAATGGGCTAATGCTTCTATAAAGTTTTTATCTTGGAACATTTCGATGTTCTTTACAAAATATTCTTTTAAGTGTGCCGGTATCTGGAAAGTCATTCTTCCCCAGATTTGACAAGGGTTTTTGACTCCAGCTGGGGCTGCTGCTTCCGCTGCTTGTAGCCTGAGCTATCTCTTAGGTCTGTGGCTCAGTGTCCCTGATGACTGTTGTTGAGATGTGAGAACTGTGAGGTCTGGGCATGCAGGCCAGAGTCACCTTTACCTGAATGTTCTCTGCTTTTCTCAGGGTGGTCAGGCTGAGCCCCTGCAGAAGGAGGAGCTACAGTCTGGAGTGGATGCCGCAAACACTGCCGCCCAGGAGTATCAGAGAAGTAAGAGTCCCCTCAACTGTGTGTCCCCTGGGGTACTGAGTAGGGGAAGAGAGTGTCTTTATGTCATGGAGGGGCCTACGAGTAGCTTCTGTCACTCCTCAACCCCCCTCAAGCCTATTAGCCACAGTCAACCACCAGGTACCTTTGGTGGCCGTAGGAGTTCTCCAGTTTTAAAAGTAGAACCAGAGTCTGTGTAGGCTCACTTTGGCTCTAAGCACGTGCTTACATGGTTGGTTAGGACTTCCCTGGTGGCTCGGTGGTAAAGAATCTGCCTGTCAATGTAGGAGATATGGATTTGATCCCCTGGGTCAGGAAGATCTCCTGGAGAAAGAAATGGCAACACACTCCAGCATTCTTGCCAGGAGAATCCCGTGGACAGAGGAGCCTGGTGGGCTTCAGTCCATAGGGTTGCAGAGTCAGAAACAACTTAGTGTCTGAACGATGACGACAACAACTTTGCCAGGCTCTCCTTGATGTAGGGGAGGGATGTTTTAGGTAGAGTGTAGTGGTGGCAGGCAGGAGGAGTTGGAGCAGAAAGAAAACGGGTGAGGAGAAGAGAAGAGGAAAGAAAACAGATTTACTGAGTTGCGGCTCACATACCATTGAGTTCATCCTCAGACTGAGAAGACCACTGTCTGAAGGTAGAAGTTCCACTTCAAGCGTCACAACTAATAGTTTAGCTGCAGAATACGATTTTCTCCTGTGAAGACTGGCGTCTGCGCCCCCCTGGGGCTCTGGAAGCCAGTGGCTTTTCTGACCTCGAGTTCTGTACCCAGGGTTGGTGGCAGTGGCAGCAATCAATGCCGCAATCCAGAAGGGTGTGGCCGAGAAGACTGTCCTGGAGCTGATGAACCCCGAAGCCCAGCTGCCCCAGGTGTACCCGTTTGCCGCCGATCTTTATCAGAAGGAGCTGGCCACCCTGCAGCAACAGAGCCCCGAGGTGAGTTCACCAAACCTGTGCTGTTTGTGAGTAAAACAAGAGTGGACATGAATTTAATACTCACTTCTGGGTGTAGTTAGGCAGAACCTTTTTTTTTTTTTTTTAACCGGAATCTTAGACTCCTGTGGTTTTATTAAATGTCTGACCTCCCTAGGTCTTCCAAGATGTCCTTCCTTACTCTTTTCCCACATCTCCCTTTCTCTACAGCATAGCCTCACCCACCCTGAGCTCTCTGTTGCGGTGGAGATGCTGTCATCAGTGGCCCTAATCAACAGGGCGCTAGAATCTGGAGACATGAACACAGTGTGGAAACAGCTGAGCAGTTCAGTGACAGGCCTTACAAACATCGAAGAGGAAAACTGCCAGAGGTGGGTGCCCCTGACCCTAACCTCTGTCTTCTGTGAGCCAACACTCTTATTTTCTCTGCAGGAATCGTGACTTCCTTGTAATCGTCTTTTGGTTCCTTCCCCGCACCCCCTCCCCACCGCCACCGTATTTCAATTCATTTTATTATGCTGAGGGCTTCCCTGGTGGCTCAGAGGTTAAAGCGTCTGCCTCCAGTGCGGGAGACCCAGGTTCGATCCCTGGGTTGGGAAGATCCCCTGGAGAAGGAAATGGCAATCCACTCCAGTATTCTTGCCTGGAGAATCCCACGGACGGAGAAGCCTAGCAGGTTACAGTCCACGGGGTCGCAAAGAGTCGGACACGACTGAGCGACTTCACCTTCACCTTCACCTTCACCTTATTATGCTGAAGGATTTGTAGTAAATTACAGATACTATAGCATTCCACTCCTAATTTTATTATAAATATGCTTATTTAAAACAATGAGGATATTTGTCATGTAGTCAGAATAACACCCTTATACCTTGTCAAGTCAATAATACTTCTTGAATATTTTCTAAACCTAGTCTGTTTTCTTACTTCTCTTGTTCCCAAACTGTTCTGAATTTTCAGCTGGTTGTTCAAACCAGGATGCAATCCATATTGTGTCCCTTTGGTAGCTTTTATTTATTTTATTTAAAATATTTATTTATTTTTAATTAAAGGATAATTGCTTTATTATGTTGGTTTTTGGCATATATCAACATGAATCAGCCATAAGTACACACATGTCCCCTTCCTCTTGAACCTCCTTCCACCTCACACCCACCCCCCCACTTTGATATTTTTTTAATCTAGCATTGTCCCTGTCTTTATAGCGCTGACTTGTTAAAGAGTTGGAGCCAATTGTCCTCTAAAATGTCCCATCTTCAATTTTGGTTGCTTCCTAATATTTGTTTTATTCCTGTAAATTGGAAATCAGGTCTAAAGGCTTGTCAAGATTCAGTGAAGTATTTAAGAGGCATGCAATACCTGCTTGTCCCCAGCATTAGAGATACTGAGATTGATCCTTGGATTAGGCAGTCTGCTAGTCTCTTCATTGTGTATTTATTTTTCTCCCTTATCTCCAGAACATAATCTTTTTTTTGGTACCTTATACACCATCACAATGTCTAGTTTCCCATTAACCATTCGTCTAATGTTTTCAACTCCAGCTGATAATCCTTGTGTAAACCCAGACTTGCGGTGAGAGTTGCTGAATGGTGATTTGTTGATCTGTCATTCCTTCTACGTTTATTAGCTGTTGCATGACCTTGTTTTCTGATCCTCAGAGGGATTGTCTGAGCCGCTGCCTCTGATTCCAGAGTTAGTCTTACCAGAAATTTAGAACAAGTAATATAAATATTTTTCATATAGATATTAAGAATTAGTGGTATCTTTGTATTTTTACCCTTTGTTCAGGGTAACGCCTGGGTGCCAAAGCTGACCTCTAGAATACATCAAACTGCTGGGGTTCCTCAGCCATCTCTTGGATCCTGTACCCCCACGTCTTCTTATTCCCGTCCACAGAAATAACCCTGCAGGTCCCTTTCCTAATGTCGCACTTCTCTCTTTTGTCGGGGGAATGGGGCAGGTATCTGGATGAGCTGATGAAGCTGAAAGCTCAGGCCCATGCAGAGAACAATGAATTCATTACGTGGAATGACATCCAGGCTTCTGTGGACCACGTGAACCGGGTGGTGCAGGAGGAGCATGAGAGTGAGTGAGCTGCTTCCGCTCCCCAGGCCGTGCCCCAGCCACGCATGTGTGATCCCCCGCTCCCGGGGACACTACTCCGGGGGATTTCTGGGAACTGCAAAAAACAAAAAAGCCTGTCCATTTAACTATCTCAAAAAGCTATGGTTGTCTGTTGTTTTAAAAACACCAGGCCACTGCTATAATTGGAGAAGTATGTAAAGAGAACTAAGGTTTTTCAGGAGGTGAATTGAATGTGATCTGTTACTTTCAAATGCTGTTATAACAGGTTCTGACACTGCCTGGAGCTAGATCATACTGCACAAATTGTCCTCCCTAAGAGGTCTCTCACTTCAGACACCAGCTTTGAACCCGGTGTTCCCAGGTCACTGCACTTCCAAAATATATTCAAGGGTCCCCTCAGTTTCAGTAATTGACTAGACTAAGTTACTAAACTCAGGAAGGCACTATACTTGTGGTTATAGTTTTATCATTGTTTTTCACTCAGTCGTGTCCGACTCTGCAACCCCATGGACTGCAGCATGCCGGGCTTCCCTGTCCTTCACCACCTCCCTGAGTTTGCTCAAACTCATGTCCATTGAGTCAGTGATGCCAATCGGCCATCTTGTCCTCTGTCGTCCCCTTTTCCTCCTGACTTCAATCTTTGCCGGCATCAGGGTCTTTTCTAATGAGCCAGCTTGTTGCATCAGGTGGCCAAAGTATTGTAAAGAGTACAAATTGAGTTTTATTGTACAGGAGTACAAAAAGAGTTTTATGTAGAGTACAAATCAGGACCAATCAAAAGAAACCAATGGGGTGATATCTGGAAGGGCCCCAAATTCAAAGCTTCTGTGTCCTCAGGATATGTTGCCCTTTCCAGCCCATCGATGTGTGTCATATCCCCGGGAGGTCACCTGAGCTTTGGCTATCCAGAGGCTTTACTGGGGCTTCATTACTTCTGCTGGATTGAGTTACTTGGCAAAGTAGTGGCCAAGTCATTGAATTCAGTTTCCAGTCTGCTTTTTGTGTCTGGAATAGCCAAGCTGATATTGCGAGATCGTAAGACTCAAAACCCCAACCTTCTGATCACATGGTTGGTCTTTCCAGCATGACCAGCCCCTACCCCAGAAGTTTCTAGGGGCCCAGCAGGAGTCACCTGTTTGGCATAAACTCAGGTGTGATCCTAGGAGCCTACCATGAACAGCAAAGATACTCCTGTCACTTGGGAAATATGGTAAAGAATCTGCCTGCAGTGCAGGAGACCCGGGTTTGGTCCCTGGGTTGGAAAGATCCCCTGGAGAAAGGAATGGCTTCCCACTCCAGTATTCTTGCCAGGAAAATCCCATGGACAGAGGAGCCTGGTGGGCCACAGCCCAGGGGCTCACATGGAGTCAAGACACGACTGAGCAGCTTTCACTTTCCAGAAGCCGGAGACAAAGGCCAGCCAGTTTCATCACACAGCGGAGCCATTGCAGAAGCAGCGCAGGGGCTGCTCCACGGCCCAGCGGTTAGACCGCGCACTCCCACCGTCGGAGCTGCGGACTCCCCTGGTTGGGGAGCGCAGGGCCCACGTGCCACGTGCTGTGCCAAAAATAAAAATGGAAAAGAGCAGTCCAGCCGGCTGAGACACTTCAGGAGTCAACATTCTAGCTTTATTTAGTGTTTCCTGTGAGAAATAAGCAGTAATTTAGTGGGAAGAGCCTTGCCTTGGAGAAGGAGGCCCTGAACTTTGATTTTCCATCTGCCACTTGTTTGCTGTGTGATCTTAAAGAGATACCTAAACCTCATCCTTTTATTTTTTTGTATAAAAATGTTGAACTAGGTGATGTTTAAGATTCCCTTGAATACTTGAGTTTGGGATCGACATGTGCAGACTCCTATATTTAAAATGGATAACCAACAAGGACCTACTGTATAGCACAGGGAACTCTGCTCAATGTTATGGGGCAGCCTGGATTAGAGGGGAGTTTGGGGAAAAATGGACATGTGTATATGTATGGGAGAGTCTCTTTGCTGTTCACCTGAAACTATCACAGCATTGTTAATCAGCTATACCCTAATCCAAAGTAAAAAGTTAAAAAAAAAAAAGATTCTCTTGAACCCTGGACTTTTTGTGAATCAAGAATAGCTTTGATCACATGTTGAAGTATACTTGAAAGCTATCCTGTAAAGCCAGTTTCATCACAGTCCTCATCACTCTTCAGTTAGACCAATTAAAAATAAAACAAAAAGACTTGAGATTTCAGTAGGAAAATAGATATAAGGGAGTTTGCTTAGATGAAAAAAACCCACTACATTTAAAGGAAAAAATTTAAATGCTGCTTAACATTTTGGATGGCAAATTGTAGTTTAACTCATGGTAGCACTTGGGTAGAGGATTGATGGTCACTTAGCTTGTTTAAAGACTGATTTCTTTACACAGTTTCTTAATTAAAAAAAATAACCTTCTGTCCATCCCTGTGTAGGGATTTTAGCCATTGGTTTGATTAACGAAGCCCTGGATGAAGGTGATGCCCAGAAGACCCTGCAGGCCTTGCAAATTCCTGCAGCTAAACTCGAGGGAGTCCTCGCAGAAGTGGCCCAGCACTACCAGGACACACTGATCAGAGCAAAGAGAGAGAAGGCCCAGGTGAGTGGCCCTGAATTGTTCCTTTCTGTACAGAGAATGCCATCCATCCTAGAACTGAGACAGAGGGAAGGGCGTTCACTCGACTCTCTTCCTTGGGCACCGTTAGATTCAGAGCAGTGGAGTACACAGTGTAAGAGTCTTAGACTCTGCCTTCCAGAACCTGTGCTATTTTACACATTTGGTTTGTTTGTTGGTGTTTGTTGTTATGGTTGTAGACACACCTCTTATGTCTTTTTACATAAATTCTCTTTTGAAACATAAGATCCAGGAAAATGTGTCAGTTATTTAAGTATACAGTTGTATAAATGTTCAAGTGAGCATACCTATGTAACTGGTGCTCGGATTATAAAAAGCATGTTCCCTTACATCCTTATTCATTCCCTGCAATGTGCTAGTAACCAGCGTCCTGATTTCTAACACCCCAGTTGACTTTTGTCTGGTTTTGAACTGTATTTAAATGAGATCACACATTATTTACTCTTGAGTCTGGCTTCTTTTGCCCCACATAATGTTAGTGAAATTCATCCATGTGGTTGCATGTAGCAGTAGTTGGTTCATTCTTATTGTTGTGTACTATTCTGTTTTGTGGCTACATACTCTGCTATTGGTGAAGTTTTGGTTGTTTCTCACTTGCTATTGCAATAAATGCTCCTGTGAATATTCTAGTGCATGTCTTTTGGGGAATGTATATATGCATTTCTGTCAAGTATACATTTAGCAGTGGAATTTGTAGGTCATAGGGAATACATATGTTAAGTTTTAGTAAATAATGCCATAAAGTTTTTTTTTTTTAAATAATGGCTTTATTGAGATACAGTTCACATGCCCTATAGCTCCCTGCTTTAAAATGTACAGTCCAGTGGTTTTTCATTGTTCATAGACAAT
Source organism: Cephalophus harveyi (assembly GCA_006410635.1). Taxonomy (NCBI): domain Eukaryota; kingdom Metazoa; phylum Chordata; class Mammalia; order Artiodactyla; family Bovidae; genus Cephalophus; species Cephalophus harveyi. The sequence continues at coordinate 229,033 of SJYT01027948.1, read as the reverse complement.
CAGTTTTACAGCATAACCAAAATCAATTTTGCAGCACTTTCATCACCCCAAAAAGAAACCTAGGGGACTTCCCTGGTGGCCCAGTGACTGAAACTACACTCCCAGTGCAGGGAGCCCAGGTTCAACCCCTGTTCAGGGACCTAGGTCCCATATGCTGTGACTAAAAGATCCTGTGTGCCGCAACTGAGACCCAGCAAAGCCAAGTAAATAAACAAGTATTGTTTTAAAAAAGAAGGAAACTTGGTACCCGTCAGTACCAAGTTGTTTCCCTGCCATCTCTTCAGCTCTAGGTACCCATCAGTCTACTTTCTGTCTGTGGATTTCTCAGTTCTGGACATTCCATATAAATGAAATCATCAGTACAGGGTGTGGTCCTTTGTGACTGGCTTCTTTCACTTAGCTTGGTTTATCCAAACTGTAGCATGCATTAGTATTTTCTTTTTATTGTTGAACAATATTCCGTTGTATGGCTGCACCACATTTTATTGATCTATTCATGAGCTGATGATCATGTTTCCACTTTGTGGCTGTTAGGGATAATGCTGCTGTGAATATGTTTTCCAAAGTAACTGTCACACAGACAGTTTTAGAAAGTTTGTTTTGCCTCTTAGCCAGTTTGTTGAGATGGATGAGATTTACACCTGTTTTAGTCCTCTTGATGAATAGGGAGTCGCCATGCGTTTAGTAGGCCCTCAGTTGTTTGTTCTGTGATTAAAGTGTAATGACCATCTGTTTGTCTGAATTGTGGTTCATCTCCTTTTAAATTCTTCCAACAACAGTTGAATAAGGACCTCCTCAACAGTTGTGCTGAGACCTGCAACTTTGAAGATCCCTGCCATGAGGTTCTTGCAGCAGGCGGAAGAGCTAAAAGAATTTCTTTATTCAGGAGGTCAGATTCTTTCTGGAAAGTGAAAAGTAGTAAAACAGACCAGTGCTTTCGTATAATTGGAGCTTTTGTACACTGAGACCCTTGTGAGTTCTGTAAGTTTGGGCTGTGGGGCAGGAGTTGTAGATAATATAATTTTTTTTTTTTTTAAGAGGCAAAAATCAACTGTGGTATTAGTCAGGTGCCTAGATTTTATTTTTTAAATGTATGTATTTATTTAGGCTGCATTGGTCTTTGTTGTTGTGCATGGGCTTTCCCTAGTGGTAGAGAGTGGGGCCTACTCTAGTTGCAGTGTGAGGTCTTCTTATTGCAGTAATTTCTCTTCTTGTGGAGCATGGGCTTTAGGGTGTGTGGGCTTCAGTAGTTGTGGCACATAGGCTCTTGGTGCCCCTTGGCATGTAGCATCTTTCCGAACCAGGAACTGAACTGGTGTCCCTGCATTGGCAGGCAGATTCTCAACCACTGAACCACCAGGGAAGCCCCATAATATAATGTGGATAGATCTTTGATTCTGTTGTCATGAGAGTACTTGACATTAATGTGTCCTAAATGTATCCATGTAGCAAGTACCAGGTTCCTTTTAAGAGGGTTATTATTATGCATGTCAGTTGATCCTGTGCTGCGGGTTGAATCACAACTCCCAGGAAATTTTGTAGCCAGGAAATTGAGACAGAGACATTAGCTGGTTTTAGTTACCTCCAGTGAAAAACAGTTGGCCATAGGAAGCCATAAATGGAGGTCTGTCTGTGATACCAGTTTGTTGGATCAGAGCTTCCCAAACTCGACTGATGACTAGAAACCATGAAAGGTCATTTTTAAAATGCAGACTCCTAAGCTTTAACTCTGTTTCTACTAATCCAGAATCTCTGGTGTGGGGCCTGGCTGCTATGATTCTGCACAGGCCAGTGGTGGTCATGTTGTCTTTTGCTGCCTTATTAGTCCAGAAGGAGTGGACTTTGAAAGAATGAACTAAGTCTGGGTCCATGTCTAAAAAAGGAAAGAAGATTGAGGATATAAGTTGCACCTGCTCTCATCATGTGATGGGCCTCACTGCTCCTTTGGTTTGGGTCGTGGGAGTTAAACTTTTAGAGGATGTGACTAGAGTTTGAAGTATTTCCTTTTGCTGGGGAATAACTTTCCAGAGTCCATCAAAGGCAGAGGAATAGGGAGAATTAGAGGAAAATTTACTTACACTGCCAGGCTCAGTTGGGTACACTGTAGTTAAGGTATAATTGTCTTTTTTTTTAAGCTTCAGCTCAGCTTTTACGTTCCTCTTGGGAGTAGTTTTAAAAATAGCCATCTGAGTTCCAAATTTAGCAAGTGAAAGAGCTTAATTTAAATTTGGTCTGTTTTTCTTGTATTATCTCTATGTCTGGTTTCGGTATCAGAGTAATAAAGGCCTCATAGAATGAATTGAGTAGTGTTCCATCCTCTTTTATGTTTTAGAAAAGTTTGTAAAGGATCAATGTTACTTCTTTAAACATTTGGTAGAATTCACCAGTGAAGTCATATGGTCCTGAATTTTTGGTTTGGTTTTATTTTTGTAGGATGTGTTTTGATTTTTTTTTTAAACTGATTTTTATCTCTATATTTGGTATAGATCTGTTCAGATTTTCTTCAAGTAAAATGCCTCTTTTTCTTTCATTTTGCCTTTAGAGAATTCCATTATGCATATATCTTCCCTTTACTCAAATCTGCTGAATCCCTCTAGTGAATATTTCAGTTATTGTATTTTTCAACTCCATAATCTAATCTGTTTCTTTAATGTGTATGTGTGTGTGTGTGTGTGTGTGTGTGTGTGTGATATTCTCTATCTGGTGAGGCATCGCTCTCGTTTCCTTCAGTTATTTGAACATACTTTGGATTGCTGACTTACGCTTTTGTCTGCTATGTTGTCTGCTTTATTCTTTTTCCTCTTTGGACCGTGCTGTCTTGTTTTTTTACATATCTTGTAATTTTTGGCTGAAAGCTAGACACTTTAATAATATAACAGAGAAGGTTTGGGAATCAGATTCTGCCCCTCCTTGGGGTTTATTGCTGTGCCGGTTCATTTCTGTTGTTTCCTTAGTGATTTTCAGTTCTTTCAAGTCTGTATTCTTTGTTATGTGTGTCCACTGAAGTCTCTGCTTGGTTAGCTAGTGGTCAGCTAATGATCAGACAGAAATTTCCTTGAATGCCTAGAACCAGCAAAGCTTCCAGCCTTTGCTGAGGGGCTTTGTGTGTTGGGGCCTGCCTTCAACACTCAGCTAGGCAGTTCACAGTTTTGCCTTAACCTTCACTTCATGCTTGCCCAGAGCCCCAGGGTCAGCCAGTGGTCAGAGCTCACAGTCTTATCAGATCTTTTTTGAGCATGTGCAAAGCCTACACATGCACTATCATCATCTAGATCCCCATCCCAGGAACTTATCAGAGCTTTTCAAAGCTGTCTGTGGACATCTCATTCTTTAGCTTTTCCTTTGGAGTTTGTTTTATTTTTTTGTGCATTGCAGCTTGTGGGATCTTAATTCCCCGATCAGAGATTGAACTCCAGGAATTGAACTCTCCCTTGGCAGTGAGAGCATGGAGTCTTAACCACTGGACTGTCGGGGAAGTCCATCCTTTTAAGCTCTTCTGTAGCCTCTTTTTGCCTAAGTGTTTATCCACTGCCTCAGACATCTCTGATGTGAAGCAGTTATCTCTTACTGTTTTGGACAGATACTCCAGAAAGGCTGTTTGTACTGGGCACACTCTAAGTCAGGTCAAATAAAGAGAACCTAGCTGGGGTCTTCCAGGGAACTCCCTAATGTGTCAACTAATGACAGTTCTCTGGGAATAGGTAGATTTGAAGGAGGAAGGTGTGTAAGGGGTGGGAGCCGAGGGGTGGGCAGAGCACAAAAAGGGAATAAAGCCATTTAAAGCGCCACAAGCCTCACTCTTCTTACAGAGAGTCAACTGTTCTTGATAAACTCTCTGACTGCTGGGAAGCCTTTGGTTAATTTCTGGAGTTTTGAAAAAGTTAATTCTGATGATTTTTGCCAGTGTTTTTGTTGCTTTTATGTAGAAGGGATATTCGGAGGTTCTGCCTCCACTGTTTTCACCAAGTCACTTCTCTCTTCATTTAAATTTAGTGCCTTGGGAATACTTGCTAAAAGTAGATTACTGGTCATTGGGTTAGTATTGTTTGAATGCCAAGGCATGGTATTAGTGATGCCTAAAGCTCAGCTTCTATGTACAGCAGTGCCAAATCGAGTCTCAGAGACAGAGTTTTGAGTGAAGCAGAAAAGAATAGCTTTATTACTTTGCTAGGCAAAGGGGGACACAGCAAACTCCTGCCTTGAAAAGCTACATGTCCCCACTTGGGGAAGACAGTAAGAAGTTTTATAGACAGATGGGTGGGTAGTGAGGTAAGGAAGAGTCAGCATCATCAACCTTTGGTCTGGAGTCTACATGCTTGTGGGCAGAATACCAAACTCAGGGAAGGTCACAGAGGCTGAATGAAAGCTGTTTCCTGTAATCAAAGAAATGGGAGACAGAAAGACCTTGTGCCCCGGAACCCCACAGGGCCCTGCCTCAGTATCATTTTAGGGGTTCTCAAGGAACTCATAATTGTAAATATGAATAATGTTTAAGTCTTGCTTCTCCTCACCCACCCCACGGTCTGTGTGTACACAGGCACGCATACATACATGTAGCTAAAACCCAGCGGGTGTGCACTGACACAGCTGGACCAGCTGTTAGAATATTAGATACTTTTGTTTGGTACACTGCTGCTGTCCCAAACCTCCCAAATGTGTGGCACCCCCAGTTCTAGCTCTTTCCCGGAGCGTTTACTGTGAGCAACTAGAAGATCGATACCTAAACCATCAAGGCTCCATTTTGATTGGTCAGCACTTGTGTTAATATATGTTTTATAGATTCATGTATGTGTGTTTCATGTGTATATGGTATGTATGATGCTTTAATGTATATCTATATGTATATATAGCATGGTTAATGTACGTGATGAGTGCTAAGATATTACATTCATATCACACATATATGTGTCTACACGTTTATGAATATTTTAGAAATCATGACACGTGCATCCCTGGCACATAAAACAAGAGAGACTTTTAAGGAGGTTTTAAGGGGTGAGAAGTGCCCTTTGTGGGCTTCCCTGGTAGCTCAACTGGTAAAGAATCCGGATCAGGAAGATCTGCTGGAGAAGGGATAGGCTACCCATTCCAGTATTCTTGGGCTTCCCTGGAGGGTCAGACAGTAAAAAATTCACCTGCAATGTGGAAGACCTGGGTTCAGTCCCTGGGTTGGAAAGATCCCCTGGAGAAGGGACTCTCCCCACTCCAGTATTTTTGCCTGGAGAATTCCATGGACAGAGAAGCCTGGCGGGCATGGTGTCGCGGACGGACACAACTGAGCAACTTTCACTTTCACAGTACCCTTTGCAAATGTCTGTGTGCTTTCCATATATATACATACAAATGGTAACTGTTCTTTCTTTTGTCTGTCTTCCCTTTCCTTTCCCTGTATCTTGTGGCATCTCTACCTCTTTTACCTCCAATCACTGCCCACTACTTGGATTCTTATTTCTGGTCCCTGGCTCTTTACCTCTTCTAAAATGCAGTGTGCTTTCAAAGTGTAGTCAGAGATGTCAGGGGATGTTATTTCGGTATATTTTATATGGCATTTTCACATTAAATCTGTTTCATTTAATATCCTCCACAATATCTCGTCAGGTTTTTAACTCTCTAGGGTGGTTTGAGTTAATCCTTAGAGCAAACCCTCACAGGAGGATGTTGGGTTTTGTCATCTGATTTGATCTAATTGGAGCAGTGAGGTCCTCTTCTTGCCTTACACCGGGAAGATGGTGTGTGTCATCTGTCTTGCCTCCTTCAGTCAGAGGAAGGATGTTTCGACCTCCTTTCCCCCTGACCCACCTGAGACACGGATCCAGTCTTTTTTTTTTTTTCCTTTCACACCACAGCTCTGTCGCTTGTTTCTTAGGAATGTATGAAATGTATGTATGAAAGTTCATGTTTTGTTCCTCCTGCTTTAGTCTGCATGGGACAAAGATGACAGAACTCTGGTCAGAATTTCTTTTTCTTAATATTTACTTATTTATTCAGCTGCACCAGGTCTTTGCTGCGGCACAGGGGATCTTCGATCTTCGTCTTTTATCTTAGTCTCAGCATGTGAGATCTAGTTTCCTGACAAGGAGCTGATTGAACCTGGGCCCCCTGCATTGGGAGCATGGAATCTTAGCCCCTTGACCAGCAGGGAAGTCCCCTGGATGGTCAGAATTATTGATAAGCTCCGTTCTTCTCCAGATGCAAGGAAGGCTGAGCCAAACCTCCCAGCTTTGCTTACAGGAGATTCTGTGCAGAGATAGCTCATGTACGATTAGCCTAAAAGTGAACCTCCAAATGACCCGATTCTGTGGAAGTACCCATTTTTAGGGTGCAAGGATGTTTACGCCACTTCTCTCAGACTACACCTTCAGCTGTCTAGCTCATGACTTCTCAGTTTAAGTTGTCACTGACTCAGTGTATTATCTCATGTTGAAACTATTACTTAGCACTGCCAGTATTTGTTCATAGGACTCTTGAGAGTTGTGTGTGGCCATTTTCTATTTTGAGTAACAGAAACTGACCAGTGGTAGAGAACGGCTAAGTTCTGCAGCTGTTAGGTGACTTGTTCTTGCGTTCTGTTTATTGGAGTCCTCTTTTCCTTTACCGAGACTATGAGCTTCTTACATTGGGACAGTGCCTATGATTGTAAGCCCAGCACTTAACATAATTTAAAGTGGTCTTTCTTTCTAAAACTCTGCATTTGAGCGAAATCTTTACTTTGGATTTCAGGTGCCTTCCTTTGGCCTCACCCTGTCACCAAGGCACTTTGTAAACTGCGGGGATTTGTGACTTCTTGGCTTGGCTGAGTGAAATAGTGTGTCTCTCCCCAGTAACACAGGAGGAAAGCCAAGCCTCCTCTAAGATTTTGTAGTTTCTTCAACTACTGGGCGTGCTGAAGACAGTGAAACTTTCCATTTTTTCCCAAAGCCAAGACCCTGCTTCATCTGACAACATAGTTAAAGTAACTGACCCCAACCGTCTCCTTGGTGCCTTGGCAAATTATATATATATCAAGCAGTCTCAAAGGATTTTTTGAGCTACTATTTATCCCAACTGCTGTTAGCTCAAGCCTCAGGAGTAGTTACTCTTGCTAGGTCTGCCAAGGTTGTCTCAAACACAACTCTCCCAGCCTGGTCACTTTGAAACCCGAGATGCCTTGCCTAAAAGGAGTAAAAGACTCCATTCCTGCCTCGCTCTTGTTCCTAGTATTCAACTCAAACTACACTGTGGGCTGGAGAAACTCTTGGCCACGCTGAGTAAACTTATCACCATTTATTATGTTTCTGTGTGAAGATGTGTCTCTAAGTTTCCAACAACTGATTTAACTTCCAAGTTTTAGAATATAAGTCAATGATAAGCTTAAATTCCCCTAGTGACTCCTAGCTTTACATGTGATAAAGTCTTGATAGTCTTAAAAATAGTGGTCATAGAGAATGTATTTTTTTTTGTTGTTTAGTCAATAAGTCGTGTCTGACCCTTTGCAACCACATGGACTGTAGCCCACCAGGCTCCTCTGTCCATGGGATTTCCTAGGCAAGAATACTGGAGTGGGGTGCCATTTCTTTCTCCAGGGGATATTCCCAGATCAGGGATCGAACCTGTGTTTCCTGAATTGGCAGGTGGATTCTTGACCACTGAGCCACCAAGGAACCCCCCAAAATACGTAGAGAATATGTACTCCCTCTGAATATTGCTGGCAAAGAAGGCTTTAAAAAAAAAATGTACTGTGTATTCATATGCATGCTGTGGTCCTTGTCAGTGTTTAAGTCCCTGGGTCTCTTTCCAGTTTGGACCTTTTGCCCCTTCTAGCTGCTCTTGTCCTCTTGAATGACTGGAATTCATCTTCCTATATCCGTCACTTACATTTTGAGATATTTCTCATGTAACCCTTTTACTAGTTTTTGATACTGGCTTCTTCCAGTTGATTATTCCACATGTCTTGAATATTTTAAACCTCTTCCTCTGTTTCTCATTGAGTCTCAGAAGCCACCATCATGGCATGTACCCTGATTTCATGCCTCTAATACCGTTTTGCTCTTAATGGTTTATAGGAAACCCAGGATGAGTCAGCTGTGTTATGGTTGGATGAAATTCAAGGTGGAATCTGGCAGTCCAACAAAGACACCCAAGAAGCACAGAGGTGTATGTACCTGTTTGCTTTATTTCTGTTCTGATGGAAAGTGGGGAGTGGCAAGGTGTTCCATAGCTCAGTACTCAGCTTGACCAAGATAGAGGGCTGGGGATTCTCTGATTGCCTAGTGGTTAGGATTTGGCGCTTTCACCGTGGAGGCCCAGGCTCTATCCCTGAATGGGGAACCATCCCACCGGCCGGGTGATGTGGCCAAAATTAAAAAAAAAAAAAAAAAAAAAAGGATAGTTGTAGTGGGGACAGTGTGCTAGTAAGCAAATCTAGATGCTTTCCAAACTATTCCAGTAACCCTTCTCTCCTGGGGTAGTTGCCTTAGGAATCTTTGCCATCAATGAAGCAGTGGAGAAAGGCGATGTTGGCAAAACACTCAGCGCCCTTCGTTCCCCCGACGTCGGCTTGTATGGCGTCATCCCCGAATGTGGTGAGACTTACCAGAGTGACCTTGCTGAAGCCAAGAAGAAAAAACTGGCAGCAGGTGAGTTATGGGTAAATCAGTCTGTGTCAGGAAGGAAGAGCTTAGAAATGTCATGAACAGAGGAAGAGGAAAGGGCCAAGCTATAGGGAAAGGCACTGTATACAGTACGGGGCTCACTGCACAAGGAGATAATACTCCCGTGTTTAAAAATAACTGTTTCTGCCCCTTGAGTGCGGCTACTGTTAAGAAGGTCAATTTTCTGAAAATGTTTCTTTCATAGGATATAGTTCTGATTACCTAAGCCTATAAGATACTTAAAAGTAGTTCATCTGCAGAAAGGGGGAAATAGAGATAAGTTATTTTATCCCATTTTATGCCCCCCCCCCTTTTTTGAAAATTAACTAGAGAGACTGAGTGGTTGCAAGTCTTTTATGAGAACAGTTTTCTGATACACGTGGTCTTACTTCAGTGTAGGCTTTGAAAGGAACAGGGGTAGACGAGGTCAGTTTCCCCATGTGGACTTGATAGGGATTTTCTTTTTATAGTGTGGACATGAATGAGCTAAATGAGACGTTACAGAGCCATAATTTAAGAGGCACTTAGGATCCCTGTTTACTCTCACAGACTCAAGGGGCAGGTTTTGGGAATGGTCTTCATTTAGGTTGTTCAGCCTGATCAGAATGCTCCTATAGGATTAGACATGTGGCTGTGGGGAGTGTGGCTCTGAGTTTCTCTGATCTTTCCTTTATTTTATGTCAGGAGATAACAACAGCAAGTGGGTGAAGCACTGGGTGAAAGGTGGATATTATTATTACCACAATCTGGAGACCCAGGAAGGAGGATGGGACGAACCCTCAGACTTTGTGCAGAATTCCATGCAACTCTCTCGGGAAGAGATCCAGGTAGGTCACATTTCTTCACAAAAGTAGAAGCTGAGCGACAGTACCTGTAGTTTAGAGGTTATACTACTTAGGAAGAACAAGGGTGTGTGGTCAGAAGCCCTAGACTAAAAGTAAGGCTACAGAAAAGATCCTGCTGTACAGCACTGGGAACTCTGCTCAGTATGATGCGGCAGCCTGAATGGGAGGGGAGCTTGGGGGGAATGGATACATGGATGTGTATCGCTGAGCCGCTTCGCTGTTCACCTGAAACTGTCACAACATTGTTAATTGGCTATAGTCCAATATAAAATAAAAAGGTTTAAAAATAAATAATTTTAAAAAATAAAATTAAGGCTATATAACTAATTTGGAATAATTTTTTCTAGTCTGAGTCTCTCAGATCTAAATTAGTAGAACATCTGGATTATAGAATTAGGTCAGATAAATTGTGTGCCTTTTTTTTTTTTTTTTTTTAAGAAAACTTGGATGGTCCAGCAAAAAAGAAAAATGAAAAGTTGTTCTGACACCTCATTAAATACAACTGCTCTTAATCTTTCCCAGTTTACATGCTTAATCTCTTTTCTGACTATCCCACAAACTCCAAACTTTATTAGACTATAGCCTGCACTTTCACATAAAGTTAGCATTTTTTTAATCTCAGCTTTCAAAGCACATCTTTACCATCCCTATGTCTTTTCTGATGCTGTTCATTGTTTTTAGAATTTCTTCATTCATTTGACACTTTCTGAACACCTCCTATCCTCCTACATGTACCAGATATTCTTCTGTGCATCAGAGGTGTAATCATAAACAAAACAAAGTCCCTGCTAATGTGAGATGTCCCTCCCCTGCCATCTACATCTGTCAAAATTCTGGCTGTCCAGGCACACCCATCTCAAGTGTCACCTCCTCTGTGTAACACAGATCAATGCTCTCCAGAACTTAATGTGTGTGTGTGAGTCACCTGGGGATCCTGGTGGCGTGAAGACTGACTCTGTGGGTCTGACATGAGGCCTGAAATTCTACATTTCTGACCAGCTCCCAGGTGATACTGGTGCTGCTGGCTCAGGATATAGTTTTAAATGTCACCTACATACATAATCATGTCTCCCTTGTCTTTGAAAAAAAAAAAAAAAAGAAAAATTTTAATCCTCTAGAGCTCTCCTGATTCAGTCTTGCCTGTTAAGTTCATACTCTGTTCTTACTAAATGCCTTTAAGTTCGTCTGTCCTTCATGAATTCATTTTCCATTACCATTCTCGTCTTAGCTCATGGCTATCCAGCTCTTACTTTAGTAAAACTCCTGCTTTAGAATGCATCAGTGGCCTTTTAATTGCCAAGTTCAGTGAGGAGGTGTGCTCTCATCATAGGCGGCCTCTCAGTGTGTTTGCTTCCTTAAACCCTCGACTCTTTCGGCTTCTCCAGTGCTGTTCTCTTCTGGTTCTACTTCCGAGTGTCCCTTCTTAATGTCTCTCTCCTTTCGTTTCCTCTGACTCCACTTGTGTTATATCTGGGTTCCATCAGCCCCCTTCTCTTCCTCTGTAGTCTTCCTCAGTCGTCTCATTCAAGCCGGTAGCCCCAGCTTTGGCCTGTGTGCCTGCAAACCTAAGTCCTGTTCCTTCAGACTCACCGCCTGCCACCGAGTCCTTCTCCTCACCACCAGGTGTGCCTTTCCATCTGCAGTCTAGAAGTCCAGCAGACACCTCAGCAGTTTGACAGGAAAATCGGGGCTGGAATAGTACATCGGGTGTATTTTTTTTTTCTCACATAAAGTAATTCTGGAGTTGAGCATCCAGGGAAGGTGTGGTGGCTCCACAATCTGGTCTGTCCCAGGGTTCTTCTGTCTTCCTGCTCTGCCATTCTCAAGGTCACCTTGTCCTCCAGAAGGAAGGCAGGCGGGAAGTAGGAAGACAGGGAGGAGAACAGACAGGCCTGATGCCAGCTGTCTGTCTCTCTTAAAGAGTTTTCCTTCCCAAAGATCTTACCAAGCTGCTTCTGCTTGCATCCCATGGACTGTCCCTAGGTCATATAGTCTTTTTGTTTCTGTTTATTTGGGGTTTTTTTTTTTTGGCTGCACTGCATGTCATGTGGGATCTTAATTCCCTGACCAGGGACCAAACCCGTCCCCTCTGCAGTGGAAGCACAGAATCCTAACCATTGGACTACCAGGGAGGTCCTCATGTAGTCCTTTAAGTGTACACATTGTGGCCCGGGGGTAGAGAGGGAACAGCTCTGACATCAAAGACAAGAAGGGACCGTGGCTATCAGGTGGGTCCACAGGTGTTCTCAGTAACCATTCTCAGCACTCCTGCCCTCACCCAGGGTGATCCAGGGCTGCTCTCACTGGGATCATACCAGGATTCTAATTCACCCACTCACGCTAGTCTGTCAGCTACTCAGCTAACCATGCTGCTTTTCTAAAAACACATCTGACGGTTTTATTCCTCTTTGAAGGTTTGCTGGTTCTCCAGAGCTGGTGGTAACAGTCCACACACTCTAGGGTGCTTCTCCAGACCATCTGTAGTCTGTCCACTCCCCCACAGGGCCCTCCTCTGTGGCCTTCCAGGGGCTCCGGGCCTTGGTGGCACCTGTCTCTCTATCTTCTTGTCAGTATGACCCCAGATCAGGAAGCACAGTTCCTGGGATGGTCAACATTAGGTAGGTGAGTGAGTAAAGGAAATGACATGAGGTCAAAGAATGATGTGAGGACAACTTGGCCTTGAAAAATAGACCTGAAGTCTTCATTCCTGTTTCTTGGCTAAAGGTCTAGTATAGGGGCTTCCCTGATGGCTCAGTGGTAAAGAACCCACCTGCCAGTGCAGGAAGCATGGTTTTGATCCCTGGTCCAGGAAGATCTCACATGCCGTGAGGTCGCTAAGCCTGTGCACCGCAACTATAGCCTTGGCAAGGTGTGAGCATTAGTGTGTGCACTGCAGTTGACACCACGTTAAAACTCTGTACGTATACGTCTTCTCACATGACTGATGTGTTTTCAGAGTTCCATCTCTGGGGTAACAGCTGCGTATAACCGGGAACAGCTTTGGCTGGCCAACGAAGGCTTGATCACCAAGCTGCAGGCTTGCTGCCGGGGGTACTTAGTCCGGCAAGAGTTCCGATCCAGGATGAATTTCCTGAAGAAACAGATCCCGGCCATCACCTGCATTCAGGTATTTCAGAGCCTCCTATGTGCAGACAGCAAGGGGGCTTCCAGAGCAGGACTGATGAACAGTCAGCGCCTACAGTCGAGTGTCTGAGTGTGATGAACAGTCAGCACCTGCAGTCAAGTGTCTGAGTGTGATGAACACTCAGCGCCTACAGTCGAGTGTCTGAGTATGATGAACACTCAGCGCCTACAGTCGAGTGTCTGAGTGTGATGAACACTCAGCGCCTACAGTCGAGTGTCTGAGTGTGATGAACAGTTAGTGGCTACAGTCGAGTGTCTGAATATGGTGAACGGTCAGCACCTATAGTCGAGTGTCTGAATATGGTGAACAGTCAGCACCTACAGTTGATTGTGTGAGTATGGTGAACACTCAGTGCCTACAATTGAGTGTCTGAGTGTGAGGAACAGTCAGCGCCTACAGTCGAGTGTCTGGGTGTGAGGAACAGTCCAGTGCCTATGATCGAGTGTCTGAGTGGGTTTTTGCCTTCTGACCATCCCTTTCTCTACTGCCACATAATCAAGCGTATGGTTAATGGTATTCAGTGGTAAGTTGTCCAGCTCAGTGGCAGTTCTTCTCGGCACCTCGCGGTCTCCTAAGGCTATTTACGTGAGGTTTGAATATGGAGAGAAGCAACTCTGGTTTTGCTTCAGTGATAGGGAAGCTCGGAAAGAATTCTGGGTTAGGAGTTAGGACTCTAGCACTGTCGGGTGGTGGCGAGCCTCTTCTCTGAGTTTGTGTCCTCCTCTGTAAGTGCGGATGCTAACGTTTATCTTACATTCCTCGCCGGTCAGTTGTGAGGAGCCAGTGACAGCATCTGCATGGATACCCTTTGAAAAGCGCGCAGCGCTGTGCTCACCTCCAGGAGGTGGAAGTTGGCCAGGTGCTCTCCTGGTGGAGGTGCAGCCCAGTGGGAGTGGTCCTTTTTAAAGCTGTGTCACGAATTGCTCTTGGGGGAAATTTTTTAACTTCCTCTGACCCTTGGGAAATGACACATCTTCTGTAACATTTGGGTTTCAGTCTCAGTGGAGAGGATACAAGCAGAAGAAGGCGTACCAAGACCGCTTGGCTTACCTGCGCTCCCACAAAGATGAAGTTATAAAGGTACGTATCCCAGGCAGCGTTTCTCATCAGCATGGCATGCAAGTGTGACATGAGCAGAGATGAAGGGCTCTTCTCATTTCTGGGACCCCCTCTCCTTCTCCACAGATCCAGTCTCTAGCAAGGATGCACCAAGCTAGAAAGCGCTATAGAGAACGCCTGCAGTATTTCCGAGATCATGTGAGTACCCCTGGGTGAGAGGCACCAATAGAATCAATTTTGCTGTGTTTGCGGTGGACAGATGAATTGAGAAATTTCTTCTTTTATGTCCCTTAGATAAATGACATTATCAAAATCCAGGCTTTTATCCGGGCAAACAAAGCTCGTGATGACTACAAGACTCTCAGTGAGTAACTGTGGCTCAGCGGAGAAGCATTGAGGCAGTGGCTGAGAGCCATCGGGTTCTGGGTATTCTCCACGGATCTCTTTTCTTGTCCTGCAGGCAAGGCTTGGGGGGCAGGGTGCTGCTTGTGACTGAAGCCCCTTTGCTAACCCATGGCTTGGTGTCTTGCTGCTTGCCTTATCTGCCTTCCACATAACAACACAGCAAAAGCATGACCAGGAAGATTGCACTTGGTGGTTGTCTCTGCACATCTCAAAAATAAATGAATATCTTACGTGTGAATAGAGCTGCTTTTGTTTTCTTTTTTAAATATAAGACAGTGCTAATGCTTTCCAAGACAGAACTTCTGGGAATGCCGTTCCTCATCTGACACATGCTTTCTCTCTGTCAGTCAACGCCGAGGATCCGCCTATGATTGTGGTCCGGAAATTCGTCCACCTGCTCGACCAAAGTGACCAAGATTTTCAGGAGGAGCTCGATCTTATGAAGATGCGGGAAGAGGTTATTACCCTTATCCGTTCTAACCAGCAGCTGGAGAATGACCTCAATCTCATGGATATCAAAATCGGACTGCTGGTGAAAAATAAAATTACGCTGCAGGTATGGTCCAGTGCCAGCCAGGGCCTTGGGGCCCTGTCCTGCTTGATACCTCTGCCTCCCCCCTTTATGCCTTGCAGGGCTGGCCTTCTTCTCAGTGAATGCTGTACGTTTTCTTTCATGTTATATAAGAAATGAAATTATTTGGTCATATAGCTTTAAATAGAGAAGTCTTATCCATCCAGTGGCTAAGACTGTGCTTCCAGTGCAGGGGGCCCAGGTTCCATCCCTGGTCAGGGAAGTAGATCCCACGTGACACAACTAAGAGTCTGCTTGCCACAGCTAAGACCTGGGGCAACCAAATAAGTATTTTTTAAAAATAGAAAAGCATAGATAAAAATCATCCCATAATTCTACCACTCTAACAATCATTTTGTATCCTACATTTTTATTTAATATAGAGGATAAGATACATTTTATATGATATCATCACAAATATTATTTTTAATGGCAGTGTAATAATTGATCAGGAAGTAGTCTGAGTCACTTCTTTTTCCAGACTATTTGGCATTTTCAACTTTTTTTATTACAGAATAATACTGCAGTTAATGTTTCAGCGTACATGTAGCTTTTATTGTATATAAGACTTTGTAAGATAGACTCCTAGAAGCTGGTTTCCTGAATCAATGGACATTTTTAGGATTAGGTTCTTTATAAGTAGGCTTGAGTAGGAATAGATTTGATTGACATACTGAAAATAGGATTCAATGCAGTGATTCCAGGGGCTTCCCAGGTGTCTCAGTGGTAAAGAATCAACCTGCCAAGCAGTTTGATCCCTGGGTTGGGAAGATCCCCTGGAGGAGGGCGTGTCAACCCAGCCCAGTATTCTTGCCTGGAGAATCCCATGGACAGAGGAGCCTAGTGGGCTACAGTCTGTGGGGTCACAAAGAGTCAGACACGACTGAGTGACTAAAACAGCAACAGCAGATGATAGTATTTCTAAAATATATAATGGGATCTGCCAGTGCAGTAGACCTTCATGAAAGTTTTTAGGTGGTAAAAACCTGTCCGTAATGCCCAGAGTTGCATCTTTGAAAGCGTTTTGATTTATGTATATATGTGTTTGTTTACAGGATGTGGTTTCCCACAGTAAAAAACTTACCAAAAAAAATAAGGAACAGTTGTCTGATATGATGATGCTAAATAAACAGAAAGGAGGTCTGAAGGCTTTGAGCAAGGAGAAGAGAGAGAAATTGGAAGCGTATCAACACTTATTTTATTTACTGCAGGTGAGTGGCCCCTGGAATTAGTACTGTAAAAGCTAGTTAACTTTTTCTCAAGAAAACCTTACACTTGGATCTCTGTGGAAGTCTTTCTGATTTCCACTGAAGGGTGAGCAAAGGGCTTGTCTTATTTTTCTTTTATTACTCAGGTACATCCTGATCCTTCAAGCTGAAGTCCTGAATATTTGTGCCAGCCTTCGCGTTACATGGAAGTCACTTATCCCTTGGTTTATGTTTCAGACCAACCCCACCTACCTGGCGAAGCTGATCTTTCAGATGCCCCAGAACAAGTCCACCAAGTTCATGGACTCTGTGATCTTCACTCTGTACAACTATGCCTCCAACCAGCGCGAGGAGTACCTGCTCCTGCGGCTCTTCAAGACAGCCCTGCAGGAGGAGATCAAGTAAGGCTGGGAACCCCTCCCCTCCATGACAGATGCTGCCAGTTAGAGATTCAGGCCTGTTTGTGCCTTTTCTCCACACTGTGATATGTGTGAAATACTTAGTCTAAAGAAGCATTTATTTTATAACATCATAATATATAGTATAGAACTTCCCTGGTGGCTCAGTGATAAAGAACCCACCTGCCAATGCAGGAGATGTGAGTTCTATCCTAGGATCAGAAAGATCCCCAGCAGAAGGAAATGGCAATCCACTCCACTGTTCTTGCCTGGGAAATCCCATGGACGGAGGAGCCTGATGGGCTACAGTCGATAGGGTTGCAAAGAGTCGGACACGACTTAGGGACTAAACCACAACAGCAATGTATGTTATACACTAATGCAAGCTAATTATACTAAAAATACAAATTAATTACATATATACCATATATATGTAATAAATTGGTCTTCCCTGGTGGCTCAGATGGTAAAGAATCTGCCTGTAATGCAGGAGACCTGGGTTTGATCCCTGGGTCAGGAAGATCCTCTGGAGAAAGGAATGGCAACCCACTCCAGTATTCTTACCTGGGAAATCCCATGGACAGAGAAGCCTGGTGGGCTACAGACCATGGGATCACAAGAGTTAGACATGACTGAGCAATTAACAGTTTCACTTTCACTTTTTCATACTGTGTATACTACACACCAATATAAACTAATATGCTAATGATGAACTAATATAAACACTAATATAAAGTGTTGCTGTTTGTGGGGAGATGATAAAATAAGACATTTGCCAGTAATTTTAGAAACATTCTGTATTAAGATGAATTTTAAAAAAACTGATCCAAACAGGAAACTTTCTCATCTTTAGCTAATAAGAGACACGATCATGTTCCCATGATAAGAGTTTGCAGCAGCAGGCAGGTTCCATATTCAGATGAGAGTTGGGAAAGTTTCTAGAGAAAGAGCGTGTACCCACCTCTTTCCAGCTACTTCTGTTTTTAAGGAGATGGGGTCTTTAAGTAGGAAGGATCTGAAAGTTGGTAGATTCGTGATTAGTTTGAATTGAACTTGTTTCTTGTGTTTTACAGGTCGAAAGTAGATCAGATTCAAGAGATTGTGACAGGAAATCCAACAGTTATTAAGATGGTTGTGAGTTTCAACCGTGGCGCCCGGGGCCAGAACGCGCTCAGACAGATCTTGGCTCCAGTGGTGAAGGAGATCATGGACGACAAGACCCTCAACATCAAAACTGACCCCGTGGATATTTACAAGTCTTGGGTTAACCAGATGGAGTCCCAGACAGGAGAGGCGAGGTATGATCATCACAGCCCCTTTTTCTTTCATGCTTTTAGTATTTTCTCTCTCTTTTTAAGCAGTTAATATTTCTTTGATTTGAAAGTTAGTAATTGTTCAAATAGTTTTTCCATAGAAACCTCTTCTTTAAGTAGTTGAGTTGGTAATTTCTTCACTTATTTAGCAAATATTTATAGAGTACTTCCTAAGTGCCAGACAGTGGGTTAAATGCACATATAGTACAACGATACAGGGGACTTCCCTGGCGGTTCAGTGGTTAAGACTTCACTTTCTAAGTGGAGTGGAGTGCAGGTGATCTCTTGTTGGGGAGCTGAGATCTCACATGCCTCTCAGCCAGAACAAAACATAAAACAGAAGCAATATTGAAACAAATTCAAATAAAGACTTTTAAAAAAATGGTCTACATTAAACAAACAAAAAAAAATACAATAACAGATGAGACATACAATAATGATTGAAACCAACACACTCCCTGCCCTCTGTTCATAGTTTGGAGAGATGAGACAGGCACATAGAAATGAAGTTGCAAGCTGAGAGGAGTTTTGTGAAGTTTTGTAGTTTTGTAGGGAGCTGTGATGAAGCATACAAATGGGAGCTAACTTAGAGTGGTTGGAGAGAGCCTCTCTGAGTGGATGAGCGTCACGTGGCAGAGGCTGGGGGATACAGTGGGCCCTGCAGAGTGCCGAGTCTTCCTGTCCAAATGCTGGCAGGTGAAAAGAGCTCAGAGAGCCTAGGACTGGAAGGACACCGGCATCTCAGAAATGGGGTCAGGTGGGAAGAGACACCTGGATCTGAGTGAGATCTCTGTGTTCTGTGAGAGGCAACAGGAGATGCTGTGGGCGAATGATGAGCTGCCCTGGAACACTGCAAGTTAGGCCAACTAAATTACCATAATCCAGGAGACTCCTGTGCCTAGGCCATAGTTTACCACCTACGTGAGTACATCCAGAGCAGGAATGTGTCACCAGAATATGGGAAATGCTGGGGAAATACAGCTCAGAGAGCCAAAATGTTTCTGGTTTTATCTAGCTTGGGTGAGGGCTAGAGATGTGAGCAGTGTGGCCTGCAGAGGGTTTCTGATTTGGTGTAGAGTAGGGTTAGATCATACGTGAGGTTCTCGGGGGGTAATCTTCAAAATTCAGATCTCCTGTCCCTTAAATGGCTCTCCCTGACTTCTGGGAAAGTCCAGACTTAGCAATACACACAGGGCCCTCCATGACCTGGCCTCTATTCATTTTAATGTTCTCATCTCTCCTCCTCTTACCTCCTTGTGTTTGATCTTCTTTCCTAGAAGACTTTTTTTTTCTTCCAAATTTCTGAGTTCATACGTTCCTTCCTTATGGACGTCTTCTCGATTCCTCCAATCTGAGTAGAAGCCTCTTCTCTGTGGCATTGTAAGACTTCTGGTCAGCTTCTTATTGTTGCACGATGTGTTTACAGATAGTTACGTGTGTGTCTCTCCCACACATACAAACCATGAGGAACTCAGGAAGCTATCATGTCTCTTAACGCTTTGATCCCAAATGCCCATCACAGTGCCTGGCACGTAGATCTGGGTTCCAAATTCACAGCTGAAAACCCGAGCCCCAGTTCCGGCTCAACCGTTCACCAGCTCTGTGAGTGTAACAAAATTACCTGGTCTCTCTGGGTCATTATGCTTATGAAAGACACAGCCTCGCCTCAGGCTGTTGGTCTAGCATGTTGTTGTCGTTCATTTGCTAAGTTGTGTTCATTTGCTAAGACTCTTTGAGACCCCATGGACTGCAGCACACCAGCCTTTCCTGTCCTCCACTGACTCCCTGAGTTTGCACAAACTCATGTCCATTGAATCTGTGATGCTATCCAACTGTCTCATCCTCTGTTGCCCCCTTCTTCTCTTCCCCTCAATCTTTCCCAGCATCAGGGTTGGATCTGGGATCTCCTTGCTGGAGGTTGGATCTGGTTGGATCTCNAGCACACCAGCCTTTCCTGTCCTCCACTGACTCCCTGAGTTTGCGCAAACTCATGTCCATTGAATCCGTGATGCTATCCAACTGTCTCATCCTCTGTTGCCCCCTTCTTCTCTTCCCCTCAATCTTTCCCAGCATCAGGGTTGGATCTGGGATCTCCTTGCTGGAGGTTGGATCTGGTTGGATCTCCTCTCCTTGCTGTCCAAGGGACTCTCAAGAGTCTTCTCCAACACCACAGTTAGAAAGCATCAGTTTTTTGGCACTCAGCCTTCTTTGTGGTCCAACTCTCACATCCATACATGACTACTGGAAGAACCATAGTATTGACTAGATGGACCTTTGTCCAAGAAAGGAAAATCTGTCACTGCTTCTACTTTTTCCCCTTCAATTTGCCATGAAGTGATGGTCTAACATACTTGGGGGTAATGTTTGCTTTCCCAGCAAACTGCCCTACGACGTGACCCCAGAGCAGGCCCTGTCTCACGAGGAAGTCAGGACTCGGCTAGACAATTCCATCCGGAACATGCGGGCTGTGACTGACAAGTTCCTGGCAGCCATCATCAGCTCCGTGGACAAAATCCCGTGAGTGTCGCCCGCTGTGGCCCCGGTAGAGCCCAGCACTGGTGGCCTCCAGCTCCCGGTCCTTCTCACCAAGTTTTGTCTACCCCACAGCTACGGGATGCGCTTCATTGCCAAAGTGCTGAAGGACTCCTTACACGAGAAGTTCCCTGATGCTGGTGAGGATGAGCTGCTGAAGGTAAGACCAAAAGCTGGCACGTTCTTCCCCTTCCGATAGTAGCCCTCGGAGGGAAAAGTACCCAGACCACACCTGGCCTTAGGCCTTCGTTTTGTTTGTTTCAGTCGCTTGGTTGTGACTTCCTCTTGGAGAACCCATGGACTGGCCTGCTGGTCTCTGTCCGTGGGATTCTCCAGGAAAGAATACTGGAGCGGGTTGCCATTTCCTTCTCCAGGACTAAGCCTGACCTTGAAAATGAAAAGTAAAGTTGAAAGTCTCTCAGTCATGTCCAACTCTTTGCAACCCCATGAACTATACAGTCCATGGAATCCTCTAGGCCAGAATACTGGAGTGGGTAGCTGTTCCCTTCCTTAGACCTTTAGTAATAAGGACCTTACCATAGATTTTGTCAGTAGCTCGCCATTGAGCGTGAGGTTTTGAAAGTGATTGGAAACAGTAAATGATACCTCTCTTAGTTCCTGTATAGTTCCTATGTTGTTTGAATGGCACACGGCTATCAACCAAGTAGAGAAGATGGATTTTTCTGTCTTGAGATAGCGTTTCTTTGAGTCCTGTCTTTTTGCTGAAGACTTGCTCCCTCTGCTGGTGGCCAGGTGAATGGTAGCAAGCACAGTTTGCGCTAAGGCTGTTGCTGATAACTCTTTCTTACTCAGCTATGCTCCCTCTTTTTTTTTTTTTTTTCCTTAATCTGAATGCTTTTTTCTTCTCTCCTAGCTCTCTGCTTTCCTACAGTGAGGCCTCGATTCTAGACTTTCTGTTCAGGTGAATTCATTTTCTTTTTTTCTGAATGAAACTCCAGGGGAAATGCTTTGACTGTCCTTGAATTCTTCTGTAGAAGAGATATTTGTTGAGTGGCTTTGATTTCAGAGGCATTAACTTGTCTGCCTTTGATGTCTGCAGCATGAGGGTGGTGGGGGTTTGACAGATGACGCTAGGTCAAGTTCAAGGATTTGTTTTAGCGTCTTAGAATGAGTACCCACCTCCATGGTAATGAAAAGTACATGTGACTGACAAGGCTTTATTTGCTGCCGTGATATGTGGACAAAGAATGCCCTAAAATGCTCAATAACAGACTTCATGTCTACCATTTTTACCTTCTGAATCTGTTCTTTCTTTGTAGTGATTTTCAATTCTGTTCTCATTTTCTTTTTTTTTCCTGCATCCAGTCAAGGGAAGTTTGGTCATTTTAGTTTTAGGCCTTGAGAAAAGGTGTGTGTGTGTGTGTGTGTGTGTGTGCATGCGCGTGTGTGTGTATACAGTGTTTTTTTTTTTTCCTCACAGGGCCACATTTTCTGGTTTTGTTAGCAAAGTCATTTGTGGCTTTCTTGTTGAAGCGGCTTTTAACACCCATTTCTTTTTCCTCTGTTCCCAGATTATTGGCAACTTGCTTTACTACCGATACATGAATCCAGCCATTGTTGCTCCCGATGCCTTTGACATCATTGACCTGTCGGCAGGAGGCCAGCTCACCACAGACCAACGCCGCAATCTTGGGTCCATTGCCAAGATGCTCCAGCACGCAGCTTCCAATAAGATGTTCCTGGGAGATAACGCTCACTTGAGCATCATTAATGAATACCT
The DNA here is from genome assembly GCA_006410635.1 of Cephalophus harveyi. Lineage (NCBI taxonomy): Eukaryota > Metazoa > Chordata > Mammalia > Artiodactyla > Bovidae > Cephalophus > Cephalophus harveyi. Next base: position 207,186 of record SJYT01027948.1, on the reverse strand, counting down.
CTCCCAGTCCTACCAGAAATTCAGGTAAGGGGAAAGGGATGAGGTACATAGAAGACCGTGGGCGTGTTTCTAACTTTTAAGGGTAAAGACGAGATGAAATACCACACCCAGAATTCCCTGGACCACAGTATCATAGGATACGTGCCTGATGTGCTCAGAGCTGCAGATGATGATGAGAAGCATGTGCGAGCTATTAAAATGTGTTCTGGACTTCCCTGGTGGTCCAGTGATTGAGAATCCACCTGCCAATGCAGGGGACATGGGTTGGATCCCTGGTCCGGCAAGATTTCACATGCCGTGGAGCAACTAAGCCCATGTCCTGCAGCGAGAGAAAGCCCGTGAGCAGCAGCAAAGACCCAACAGAGCCAAAACAGAAATGAAAAATAATACTTAAAAAATATTTTTAAAAAGTAAAATATGTTCCTATGAAATAGACAATACTTAACAAACATAACGTCTACATCAGGCACATGTTACTTTGCAATCAGAGAAGAATTGGAGAGCAGTTTTAGTATTTGTAAGTAAATCATTCAGTCGTGAGTTCAGGGCGTTGTCTTCGAGAGTTGGGTCCACTAATGACAACTGGTATTTGAGAACCGTCTTAAATTATGGTTGAGCGGTTCTTGTGGGCAGAACTAAAATAAAGTGGAAAGAGCACCAACGTCCCAGGGCTGTCAAGCACAATGGACTTGCCGCGGTTTCTCTCAGGTCAACCGCATCGCCTGGCTTCTGTTTGAACTCACCATTCCAAGGGTTTGGGGGTGTCCTTCCTTCATCAGCTTCTTAAACGCGTGGCACTTGTTGGGGCCTGGCTCCTGTGTTTATTTTCAGACGGTTTTTCCAAACTGCTTGTGATGTCCCAGAGCTTCAGGATAAATTTAATGTGGACGAGTACTCCGATTTAGTGACCCTCACCAAGCCAGTGATCTACATCTCCATCGGCGAGATCATCAACACCCACACGGTAAGTATTCTTCAGTGACGTAATTCCATTGCTTGGTCCTAATTGCCTTCTCTGGCTGCTGCCCACTGTCTCTGGATGCCAGATACCTCCCCATCCTTTGATCTTACTGACATCACATCTGTCTTGTTTCTTATCTTCCTTTGCTTATTTTTCTTAACTTTCTCGAATTGATCCCCAGGCCACCTGTGTCAATATCATCTGGGCTGGCTATTAAAAACAAAATTTCCGGAACCCCACCTCAGGCCAGCTGAATCAGAAGCCCCGTGGGTGGGCTTCAGAATTTCTGTTGTGACCTCTGATATAGTGACTGGATAAAATACTGTTTTTACAATTCATTCCTTTTCCCCTTTGGGGCATATAGAACAAGAAATAAGGAAGTTAAATGAAATTTCAGTGATTGTCATTTTTGACGCTATCACCATGTAGGATTTGGCGAATGGCCCTGAATTAATAACAATGTTGATCTGATGCACTTTTCTCTGAATTAAAAGATATTATATACCAGAAGCTTTAAGCAAAAGCGTGAGTGTGAGACATTTGAACTGGTTGTTGATAACCTGGGTATTGAAGTCTATGAGCTTCCTTGTTCTTTCTTCTGTAGTGAAGTCGCTCAGTCATGTCTTACTCTTTGCAACCCCATGGACTTTAGCCTACCAGGCTCCTTCGTCCATGGGATTTTCCAGGCAAGAGTACTGGAGTGGGTTGCCATTTCCTTCTCCAGAGGATCTTCTCAACCCAGGGATCGAACCTGGGTCTCCTGCATTGCAGCGGACGCTTTTCCATCTGAGCCACCAGGGAAGCTAGGTTTCTTCTGCAGGGTGCATTTAAATCCTTTATATATGGTACTGAGAAGATACCCGTATTTCTTCTTCACACATCACAGGCCAGCATGCTGCTCTATGTGTCATGTTGTTTATTTAGGTCAGTCTGTTGAGGATTAATTTGTCAGTTCTTGAAAACACAGGAGTTTTGTTATCTATCTTTTGTGCTGTTAGGTGTTGTGGGTGGGGCTGGGGGATGGTGGGTTGAGTGTGTGAATGGAATTGACCCCTGGATGTGTGGATGCAGCTCCTGTTAGACCACCAGGATGCCATTGCCCCGGAGCATAATGATCCGATCCACGAGCTGCTGGACGACCTCGGCGAGGTGCCCACCATCGAGTCCCTGATAGGTAAGGTTCCGACTTAACTGCCTGGAAGCTGGAGATGGGGAGCATGGTAGGAGTGCTGTGATTGTCTCCTCATCTGTCTCCACGCTGTTCACGCTCCAGATACACATCAGGGAAGAAATGAGGTGCCATCCCCATCTGTTAGGAACTGAAGTCCAATGGATAATGGACTCAAATATAATGCATATTATAAATGCTCAGATATAACACATATCTGAGGATGAGATGGTTGGGTGGCATCACCAATTCATTGGACATGAACTTGGACAAACTCTGGGAGATGGTGAGGGACAGGGAGGCCTGGCCTGCTGCAGTCCATGGAGTCACAACGAGTCAGACACAACTTAGCGACTGAACAGCAAGAACAATACGTATAATCATGTAACTAGAAATGATAAGTCCTATAAAGGAAATGAACAGGGTATTTTGAGAGAGAAATATTACAGTGTTGATTTGTCACACATTTATTATTTTATTAGGGATCCTTTGTCTTAATCATTTGGCATAATATTTTTTTTCTCACTGAAGGGTATCCTTGCCACAAGGTACATATTGGCTGATTCACCTGTCTTCTTAAACTTGCATTCTCTTTTATTTGAATTATCATCTACTCTCCAATGTCTTTTCTCTTTATTATATTGATTTTTTTTTCCTACCCTTCCAAAACTTTAGGAGAAGGTGCTGGCAATTTAAATGACCCAAATAAGGAGGCACTGGCTAAGACGGAAGTGTCTCTCACACTGACCAATAAGTTCGATGTGCCTGGAGATGAGAATGCAGAAATGGATGCTCGGACCATCTTACTGAAGTGAGGATTGAAAGGAGGAGGAGTGGAGTGACTGTAACCCAGTGATCACGCCTGTCCCTTGGTCTTGCTGAACAAGTCCACTTGTTCATACCTAAAATGACCTTGGCCATTTAAGCCCAGTACAGTTCTGGTCATCTCCCATAGTATAGTTGGCACAGAACTTACCTGCCTTATTTGCTAATGAGATGCTGAAACGAATTTGCATCTCTGAGATCCTGACCTCAGTGCCCACTCTGTCATAGCTGCATGAGTGATCCTGGGGCTTCAGGTACCTGTGTTAGGGCTGCCCAGTGGGACTCCCTTCGGGAGGAAGCGGGACAGGTGCTAATGTGTGGGTGCCTCCTGAATCTCCTTTCAGCACAAAACGCTTAATTGTGGATGTCATCCGGTTCCAGCCGGGAGAGACCTTGACTGAAATCCTAGAGACACCAGCCACCAGTGAACAGGTAAAGTTTGGGGGGTTATCGTGTAATTAGAGGGACAGGTGCTCCTGTGGTGGGCATGTGACTGGGCTGACACAGATGGTGAGAGGCGGTCACTGGGAGGTGGGCCTGGATGTGACTGGCAGATGGTAGCATTCAGGGCTTCCTGAGAAAGCTGTGGGTCCCTAAATCCAGAGGTAGATGTTTCTAGGGCACAGAGCTCACTGGCAGTTGCATGCAGTCTGTCTGTGCGCCTTAATTTAACCGGAGACAGAATCAGTGAGTCTGCCCAGCAATTTATTGAATATTGTATTTCTAAAATTTTAAAAAATTTTATTATTTTATTTTTTGGCTGTGCTGGGTCTTCGTTGCTATATGAGGGCTTTCTCTGCGGTGAGCAGGGGCTTCTCATTGCAGCGGCTTCTCTTGTTGCAGAGCACAGGCGGTAGGGCACGAGGGCTTCAGTAGTTCTGGAGCACGGGCTTAGTTGTCCCGAGCCATGTGGGATCTTCCCAGACCAGGGATCGAACTCACGTCTTCTGCATTGGCAGGTGGATTCTTAACCACTGGACCGCCAGGGAAGTCCTATAGTTAGAATTCTGTTAAATGCCTTGGTAGGTAGGAGAGAAGAGTAGAATATGGCTCCTGAGTTCTGTGAACTCATGATACAGTTTGATGTATGTGACATATAAACTGAAACAATTAGAAAACCACTGAAAATTCACCATGGTCTTGACTTTAAAAATAATAAAAATTAAGAAAGGGGCCAGTGAGGAGCAAAGCACCAGGAAGGTATGGGGCTTGAACCAAGATTCCTCATTTCACAGATGACAAAACTGAGACCCCCTTGAGGATAAATAACTTGCCCACGATCATTCACTTACAGTAGCAGAACCAAACTTGGATCTGGTTCTGTCTGACTCCAGTTTATGCTCTTTATAACACATGATAAGCAGTAGTTTTGATATTAGAAGAAAAGGGAATATTGGGAAAGGAATTGCTCCAGGTTAGGAAAAATTACAACCTTTCTGAGTATAAACATCCATAGTATAAACAATTCCAAATAGGGTCCCAGAACCTTAGCCACATGCTAGGATCTATCAGCATAGAGGTGATCATTGAGGTTTTGAGAGAGAACAGTCATAGAGAAAAGGACCATGGGTCCTTTGGAGGCACCAGCCCTTGCTAGGACAAGGAAGATGTGCAGAGAAGATGGACAAGGCAACAGCTAAGAGAAGGCACTGGATTTGGGGTGAGAGGAATGGTAATGAGAACTGGTGATGATAGCCAGACTTTGAGGAAAATGCTGAAAGAAGGGGAAGGCAGGTGTGGCTCATTTGTTGGGTGGGAACACAACAGACAGACATTGGTTGGTAACTAGAGATACCAGATACAAGAAGGGTCTCTTCACTGGCGTTTGCAGCACGTTTGAAAGCAGAGGGCAGGCTTGCAGGTGATCCAGCTGTGACGAGGTCGGGGGAAGAAAACATGCACCGGCCACTGGCATTGTATTGGTGTGATTGTAACGTTCATCATGCCAGGTTTCAAGCAAAAGTAAATGGCTTCCATATCCCACATGTGATAGGGAAAAAGTGAGGGATTTTGTATTCAGTGAGTTCAATCTCCTGAGTAAACCTCGGAGTCCAGGAAAGACGCCAGCATCTTGGGACTTCCCTGACCGCCCAGTCGTTAAGACTTCACCTTCTAATACAGAGGGTGCAGGTTCAGTCCCTGGTCAGGGAGCTAAGATCCCGCACACCTCACAGCCAGAAACCGGAACGATATTGTGACAGGTTCAATAAAGATTTTTTAAATAGTCAACATTAAAAAAAAAAAATGCCAACATCTAGCTTCATAGATGTTTCTCTTCTAGATGAAAGGAGAGCGGCCTCTGCTTCATGCAGTTTGTCAATGTGTTGGGCTGGGGGGCAGGGGGGTATAAATTTGTTGCCCTCTGTTTCTAGAATAGAATGTGTGAGCTGTACAGGCTCCGGTGTGGGTTAGGGTGGAGGCCTTCCACAAAATCCTCTTTCTTGCTATAGGAAGCAGAGCATCAGAGGGCCATGCAGAGACGCGCCATCCGTGACGCCAAAACTCCGGACAAGATGAAGAAGTCCAGAACGATAAAGGAGGACAGCAACCTCAGTCTTCAGGAGAAGAAGGAGAAGATCCAGTCAGGCTTGAAGAAGCTCACAGAGCTTGGCACCGTAGACCCAAAGAACAGATACCAGGAGCTGATCAATGACATCGCCAGGGTACGGCATTTAGGGGACAGCAGTGGCCTGGCCATGTCGAAAGCTGTCTCAGAGGCTTGTGGGGACACGGTAGCTGTTCCAGTGACAGCATACCTTTAGTTCATGGGCCAATTCAGGTCCTCCCCTCCCGGGAATCGCTTCTGACCCTTCCAGCATGAGGCCCTAGCCTGCCTTCCCGTGGCTTATTTCATGGCCTAAATTAGTAGGAAGAACATCCTGATTAGAGTTTCCTGTGTCTCAGTTTGTCTTTTGACCTTAAAGAATCCCTTTGGCTCTTTTCAGGATAACTGTGCAATAGAAATCCCCTTCAGATTGATTATCACATCCTAGGTTTGTGTGAGTCTTCTCAAGTAAGGGGCTCTGGTGCAGGCCGAGGAATTTATGCGTCCTCTGCCGTTGCACTAAGAGCACACCACACACACCTCGCAGTTTGGCACTTGTTATATTAAAATGATTTTTTTCCTCCCTCTCCTGACAACATATTTAAGATGTATAAACAAGCTTTGCAAGTTGATTCTGAGACTGTCTGTGAAAGTAACCCTTTTCCCTTGCCTCTAGAAAATAGAAATAGGGAGGAAAATGGATGAGGTCTGAATTTCTTTGTTAATTTTTAAGCATAAAACTGCTGCCTATGATGAACATGTGGTCAAGCAAGGCCGAGTTAAACACTGCCAGATTCTAGTGTTAATGGTTCGAGAAGCACGACATCATTATTTTTGTGATTTTAATAATTATGACTCAGGATATTCGGAATCAGCGGAGATACCGACAGAGGAGGAAGGCTGAGCTGGTGAAGCTGCAGCAGACGTACACTGCCCTGAACTCTAAGGCCACCTTTTATGGAGAGCAGGTGGACTACTATAAAAGCTACATCAAGACCTGCCTGGATAACTTAGCCAGCAAGGGCAAGTGAGTATTTTTATAAAGAATCAATGTCAGGGGAAGAAGCAGAGATAACTGAAGTGAGTGACATTGGAGCTTTTTACTGACAACACAGTGGATCTGTTTATTGCATTAGGCCTTTGTTTGGCTTCTAATCATTTGTAATTTCTTAGTTCCATTTGTAATAACAAATGTGCGTGCGTGCTAAGTCATTTCAGTTGTGTCCAACTTTTGTGACCCCATGGACTGTAGCCTGCCAGGTTCCTCTTTCCATGGGGTTTCCCAGGCAAGAATACTGTAATAGGTTGCCATTTCCTTCACCAGGGGATTTTCCCAACCCAGGGATGGAACCCAAGTCTCTTGCACCTCCTGCATTGGCAGGCAGGTTCTTCACCACTGAGCCGCCAGGGAAGCCCTGCCTTTGTTATGGTATGGTGTAAATAAATAATGTGTGGAGGGTTTCAAGGATGCTTATTTCTAAACATCCTGTGTTCCAAAGTATCTTCTCGGCCCTAGAAATTAAAGAATCTTGTAAAGGGGTCATTTAGTGGCCCCCAAACCAGGATGTGCCTCAATTAAGAAACAATATTAATATAAACAGTTAAATTCCTTGGCCTCAGTACTTCCTGAGCACAGGCTCCCAGATCATGATTTTTTCCAGCTTCCAAGGAAGGACTGATGCAGCCTCCTCGGTGCTGGCCACAAACCATCAGTCTGCCCATTTTTCAGGGAGGGAAATTGAAAATCCAGAGAGGTGAAGTGATTAAGCACAGGTTCTGCTTACTAGAAGGCTGTTTATTATTTACTCCCAACTTTTCATTTTGAGACTTTTCAAACCCCAGAAAAATCCCAAGAATAGAACCATAAGCACGCATATACCTTTCAGCTATCAACAGATTCACTGTGTTTAGCCCATCAGCTTCCCCTCTCCCTAGCCTGCCTACTCTTCCCATCTGTGCCTCTCTCTCCCTCCCTGGAGACTTCCCAAAGTAAGGCAGGGCTGACGTGAGGGGGTAAAAATCCGATTCACGTAACCGAGCCCACAGAATTGGCGCCTCTATCCTTATGTCCCCATCATTCTCTGAGCAGCTCTTGACTTTGTGACATAAGATATTTCTGGTTCAGTTTGTATTCTCCCCTCCCCAGGCTTAGAATCAGCTATTTTCCCAAACATCCTTTGTTCCTTTTAATGAAGAATGGTATTTAGAAACCGAAATCTGGGGACTAGATGTGCTCATTGCCAGAGCCATTATTGTTTCAGGCCTGCTAAGCAGACAGAGCTAGGGTCTCATTTCCTTTTTAATGGCTGCATGGTATTCCATTGTAGAGATAAATTAACCGCTGAGTCAGTTCTCCATCGATAGACATTGACATTGTTTCCAGTTACTTATTATAAAAAATTCTGTAACAAATAGCCTCTTGTACATATGTCATTTTGCAAATGTAGGCATATTTATTTAAGGTAAATTTCTAGAAATGTAATTTCCAACTTCAAAATTTTATGCAGTTGTGATTTTGATAGATACTTCAGTTGCCAGCTGTAGGGATTATTACCTTTTATACAACTACCGGCTTTTCTGCCCCATTTCTTGAGAGCCCTCCCTTGAGAGTCCCAGATCCTGTTCTCATTCATCTCAGTTCTCCCTAGCTTACTTTTCTTACCACTTCTTGCCTTGATTATCCCAGTGGCCTGCTAACATCTGTTTCTTTTTCCTTGTTCCCATCCCTCTGTGCTGCTATGCTGACTTAAACTCTTTTAAAAATTACACATTCTGAGGTATTTTTTTTTCGTCTTCACAGCCAAGGGGGCTAAGCGTGACTCCTGTGGGATTCCCTTCAGTATAGTTCCCTGAAGTAGAAATCTTAGCATTCATTTGCCATTTTACAGTTGGTTTGTTACTTACGCTTGGGTATGGGAAGTTTGTTTTCCAACCTCATATCCTTGAGTGACCAGCAGAGATTCACAGTAGATAGTAACTTATAGAAAGTAACATAATGTGTTCTTTACAGGGTCTCCAAAAAGCCTAGGGAAATGAAAGGGAAGAAAAGCAAAAAGATCTCTCTAAAATACACGGCAGCAAGACTACATGAAAAAGGAGTTCTTTTGGAAATTGAGGACCTGCAAGTGAATCAGTGAGTATTTACTTTTTAACTTTCTTTTATATATTGATTATTTTTGTTTTTGCATTTGTCATAGCTTTATCTTATTGACTTTCTCTTATCTGGATAATCATTATTATATGTGTGTTTGTAATTGACTAATCAATCAGTTATATGCAGAATTTGGCCTAATACCCACAGTTAATTTGTCTTGAATGGAATGTATTTGTATCTTTTCCCTAATAGGCCTCTATTCACATAAAGATTATTCACTCACTTTCCTACTTTTTTTTTTTTTAACATAAATTGGAATAATACTGTTTATAGTCATGTATCCATCTTTTTCCTCATTACATGTTGTGAGCATTTTTCACATAGTTTGAATGACCACATAATTTTTAATACTGTAGTTTTAATTTATGGAGAAGGCGATGGCACCCCACTCCAATACTCTTGCCTGGTAAATCCCATGGACAGAGGAGCCTGGTAGGCTGTGGTCCATGGGGTCGTGAAGAGTCGGACACGACTGAGCGACTTCCCTTTCACTTTTCACTTTCATGCATTCAGTTCAGTTCAGTTCAGTTCAGTCGCTCAGTCGTGTCCGACTCTTTGCGACCCCATGAATTGCAACACGCCAGGCCTCCCTGTTCATCACCATCGTTCGAAGTTCACTCAGACTCACGTCCATCGAGTCCGTGATGCCATCCAGCCATCTCATCCTTGGTCGTCCCCTTCTCCTCCTGCCCCCAATCCCTCCCAGCATCACAGTCTTTTCCAGTTAGTCAGCTCTTCGTATGAGGTGGCCAAAGTACTGGAGTTTCAGCCTGAGCATCATTCCTTCCAAAGAAATCCCAGGGTTGATCTCCTTCAGAACGGACTGGTTGGATCTCCTTGCAGTCCAAGGGACTCTCAAGAGTCTTCTCCAACACCACAGTTCAAACACATCAATTCTTCAGTGCTCACCCTTCTTCACAGTCCAACTCTCACATCCATACATGACCACAGGAAAAACCATAGCCTTGACTAGATGGACCTTAGTTGGCAAAGCAATGTCTCTGCTTTTGAAAATACTATCTAGGTTGGACATAACTTTTCTTCCAAGGATTAAGCGTCTTCTAATTTCATGGCTGCAGTCACCATCTGCAGTGATTTTGGAGCCCAAAAAAATAAAGTCACCCACTGTTTCCACTGTTCCCTCATCTATTTCCCATGAAGTGATGGGACCGGATGCCATGTATCAGGCACTCTATCTATCAGATCTAGGCCCTTAAATCTATTTCTCACTTCCACTGTATAATCATAAGGGATTTGATTTAGGTCATACCTGAATGGTCTAGCGGTTTTCCCTACTTTGTCTTCAATTTAAGTCTGAATCTGGTAATAAGGAGTTCATGATCTGAGCCACAGTCAGCTCCTGGTCTTGTTTTTGTTGACTGTATAGAGCTTCTCCATCTTTGGCTGCATAGAATATAATCGATCTGATTTCGGTGTTGACCACCTGGTGATGTCCATGTGTAGAGTCTTCTCTTGTGTTGTTGGAAGAGGGTGTTTGCTATGACCAGTGCATTTTCTTGGCAAAACTCTGTTAGTCTTTGCCCTGCTTCATTCCGCATTCCAAGGCCAAATTTGCCTGTTACTCCAGATGTTTCTTGACTTCCTACTTGTGCATTCCAGTCCCCTATAATGAAAAGGACATCTTTTTTTGGGTGTTAGTTCTAAAAGGTCTTGTAGGTCTTCATAAAACCGTTCAACTTCAGCTTCTGCAGCATTACTGGTTGGAGTATAGACTTGGATAACTGTGATATTGAATGGTTTCATGCATTGGAGAAGGAAATGGCAACCCACTCCAGTGTTCTTGCCTGGAGAATCCCAGGGATGGGGAAGCCTGGTGGGCTGCCGTCTTTGGAGTCACGCAGAGTCGGACACGACTGAAGTGACTTAGCAGTAGCAGTAGCAGTAGTTTTAATTTAACCATTTACCTATTGTAGAATATTTTAAGCTGATTTTGCTTTTTACAATATTACACATGTAATAACACCTTTATAATGTAATCTTTGATTCTACCTGTGATTATTTATTTTATGATGGATGACTAAAAATGCAATTTCTGGTTAGTGTATAATTTTTTTTAATGTGAAAAAGACAAAACATAGAATTTGCCATCTTAACTATTTTTTTTTAAGTAGTTAGTTTTTTGGCCACACTGTGAGGCATGTGCGATCTTAGTTCCCCAACCAGGGACCGAATTCATGCCCCATGCATTGGAAGTTGGAGTTGTAACCACTGGACTGCCAGGGAAGTCCTTTTGAACTATTTTTAGTGTATAGTTCAGTAGTGTATAGTTCAGTAGTGCATAGTTCAGTAGTGTTAAGTACATTCACATGGCTGTGCAACCCATCTCCAGAGCCTTTTCATCTTAGAAAACTGAAACCGTACCCATTAAATTACAGCTCCCATTTCCCGTTTCCCCCAGCCCTGGAAAACCAGCATTCTCCTCTCTGATTCTATGAGTCTGACTCCTAGTTGCCTCGTACAAGGGGAATAATATACTTGTGTTTTGTGTCTGACTTTCTTCAGTTATGATGTCCTCAGGGTTCATGCAGGTTGTAACCTGTAACAGGTTTTCTTCCTTCTTAAGCCTGAGTCGCTTTTCACTGTATATGTGAACCACATTTTGCTTATCCATTTGTCCCTTGATGGACATATGGGTTGCTTCCGTCTTTTTGCTGCTGTGAATAATGTTACACTGAACGTGGAAGTACAAATATCTCTTGAGACCCTGCTTTCAATTCTTTTTGATGTATTCCTAGAAGTAAAATTACTGGATCATATAATAAAGTCTATTTTTAATATTTTTAGGAACTGCCATATAATTTTCCATAGCAGTTGAAAAAAATTTTTTAACTCATATGTATTAATATTACAAAATATTTTCAAACAGTGTCCAAAATGTGTATGAAAGTACTTCAGTTCAGTTCAGTTCAGTCGCTCAATCGTGTCCGACTCTTTGCGACCCCATGAATCACAGCACGCCAGGCCTGCCTGTCCGTCACCAACTCCCAGAGTTCACTCAGACTCATGTCCCTCGAGTCCGTGATGCCATCCAGCCATCTCATCCTCTATCGTCCCCTTCTCCTCCTGCCCCCAATCCCTCCCAGCATCAGAGTCTTTTCCATTGAGTCAACTCTTCACATGAGGTGGCCAAAGTACTGGAGTTTCAGCTTTAGCATCATTCCTTCCAAAGAAATCCCAGGGCTGATCTCCTTCAGAATGGACTGGTTGGATCTCCTTGCAGTCCA